>CM037587.1:123399183-123874183 GCA_021018995.1 Chloranthus sessilifolius | reverse complement strand
TAAAGTTGGTTTGGACCATTCGGTTAAAAGTTAAAAGTTAAAAGTGCCACATCTTGAATGGCCTAAACCCCAGAAATACATACTAACTAAGAATTCAATCTTTTTTTTACCGTTTTTCATGATTTTGTTGACTTAATTTCAGAAGCAAAAAATCTGCTCTGTATGAACTCAAAGAAATCCTCTATATCAATTGTAGAAACAATATCAGCAACAATAAAAGAGTAATTACACAAAATCGTATAGACCATATCTCGGTTTTCTTCTTCTCTGAGAAAGATCCATTATCCTCATCCTCGCCTAGGCTCGGTGGTGTTCGAGGGAATTCCAAATGAGCCCCAGGATCTCTCATGACCACTTTACTCCCCAACAAAATGGAGTTATTTACGCCTTGCACATTGTTGTTCACGAAAACGTTGACACAACAGGAGCTCGATGCATTTGCTTGTGGCTTGTGGTGGATGATTGTTGTGGCCCCTGCATTCTTTCCGCCTAATGCGACACGGTCGTAGTCACTGTTGGCACCGGAAGCGCTGCTCTGAAGGGCCTTGAGATGATTAAGCTGGTGAAAGAGATCTGCAATGGCTTCTGCAACTTCCTTCTCTTGATAATCTTCCATGTTTAATCATCTTTCTCCTGTTTATTTTCTTGTATTTAAGGTGGGCTTTTCCAGGATTGCAAGTTAAGTTAGGGTCCTTTGGAATTACTTTACAACCAAGTTTACCACAATTTGGAATCGGATATTGCCTGTGGAAAATATAAAAGGTACAGCTAATCCACCGGATTTTGGAGTAAGGACCACATTGTTTTTCACAAACGAAAACCATTGACTGATTTGACTCCAACAATGGAAATTGTTTTTTGTTCCAACCTCCTCCGCGATAGATCTTAAGATTTTAGTGCGCCTATCAGATAGTCAAGATGCTGATTCCACATGGCACACCTCCTTAAAAGTGAAGGTCAACTCTTTTTCCCATGATCTAGGTCACTTTTGGGAATGTACCATGTGGAATCACCATCTGACCTGCTGATAGGCGCGCCATGATCGTAAGATCTATTGTGGGGAAGATTGGAACAAAAAAGCTTCCTCGGTTGATTCAAATCTGTCAATGGTTTTCGTCCATGAAAATTTGGATGGTCCTCACTCCGAAAATCGGTGAGAATAGCTGTACCCAAACATAAATCTTTATGGAATTGAACTTGTGTCTTCCTCCTTTGACGTGATCATCAGCATTTGATTATTATGGGGTAAGACAAACGTTAGCGTCTTCATCTCTGATGAAATGCCTTGTGACAGGATCTAATGAAACATTGATTTGCAGAATTTGGGAGCCTTGATATCAGTACAAGTCAGCTTCTGATGAGATTAAGTGGCTAAAAGGTACTAGAATCGCGACGATGCCTCTGAGGAGTCAGCCCTATTATTATGGGATAATGGATCTGACGGTCTTTAAACAACAAAGTGGAATTTAAATGATTTTACACCATTAATGGTTTAAAGATATGGGTAATCCACAACTGTAGAGTGATAGATCATAAATTGATGTACAATAGGCCCAAAAAATACATTTTGTGAGATTTGAACCATCTGATTTGTGCCATATAATACCAACCATTATTATAAGTTTTAATGGCTGATATTGAAGTTCTCAGTGGATGGTTCATTTCCATTTTTGGGCATCACTCTTTTGCTTAATCATGTCCCAATGATGAATTGTCACTTGACAATTTAGACACCATTTTTTGAAATGGGATTTAAATGTCAGTCATCTATACCGTCAACGTTGATAGATCATAGATTGAAGGCAACATTCCCAAAAAAATAGTATTTTACGAAGATCTAAACCCACAGATCTTGTGACTATAATATCAGGTGTTATTTTTATTTTTAATGGTTGATATTAAAGTTCATAAATAGGATGATTCACACCCACTTATATAGGCATGCTTCTTTGAGCCGAAATATGTTCTAATGATGGACTGCCAATTGGATAATTTAGATTAGATTGGTCCAGATGTACAACACATGGCAAAATAACATATGAAGTGAAGTACGTCTTACATATGTATCAGATTTCAGAGAATTAATATCGTGATCAAAAGGCTCAATCGCAAGGATCTTAAAAACTCACTTGACGATCGTTAGTCGTGACTTCATCTACGAACCCCAAGTTTCTTCAAATCCGAAAAGCAAACTCATCAGTGTCATATGGGCAGATTTTATACAGACAAAGTGCAGCCAGCTCATGGCACACAATTGGCTTCAATTGCGGTGAGGCTCAATTAATGCTGGTTGGTACAGCTAATCATGTCGCACCACATCAGCACTTCGTCCTCAACAAATCTGATCTACGATTATAATTTTCCAGCAAACTCATTTAAAATGACAGGAAACATCCAAGTGTACTCTTGATTTCACATTTTTCAACAAGTACATAAAGTGGCATCCGTACATAACCATGTGATCATTATTAGATGATCAAGAACTAATATGATCGTGCTGGACAGCATGAAGCAACTTTTGATCATGCAGTCCGAAAGAAAGTAAGGCCCTTAAAGTGCACATAGGAACGTGTAAAAAGTCTTCAATCAATCTACATGAAACAGATGGCTTACGAGTAGGGATGTCAAAGGGGCAGGTCGGCAGGCCTACCAGATAGCCAAACCGACCCAATATTTTACCACCTCGAACACACAACACGTCGAGCACATAAACTTGACTGTCGTATCAGGTCGGGCATGAGACATCTGACCTGACCAGCAGGTCGGTCATCCCAATATTGTGTATAACAAACATAGAAAATAGGGAGATTTTACCCGGACAGGTAGGGTTTACAGGTTGAGTGCACCATTTGGTCGGGTTGGATGTCCCATGGTCGGGTTGGGTCGGGCATATGCCATTTTCCCATTCGGCAGCCAAAATTTTGACCCGACCAAACCTATCGACGGCCCTACTTAGGAGGTTATTGTATCCGCTAAAAGGCTGTTGTAAACAGTATTTTAAAAACTGATGCATATCAGCCATGTGGGCCAATTGACCCGATATTTTGACCTTATATATCGAAATGGGGTAATATTGTATCGGGTGAGGCTACCCCAATACATATTGGCCAACATGTACTGGATAAACTCATAGATGTGAATCAATCACTGTCTGGACCAATGTTACTTGATTCGCTCGGTTCAAATATGGGTTCGTAATTAGCGATTCACTACATTCAAGAGAACCCAATTCGTTAGTAGCAGAATGAGTTTTAAATAATAATAAAATTTTCATAAATCTTAAATACAAACTGTAGTAGACCCTACGTTGCAGGTGAGGGAATAAAGGGCTCCTAACTTGCCCTGACATGACACATTTGCCACTGCTGGTGAATAGGTCGAGCAGCTCAGTCTCTCTTACCAATATGCCAAGTAGACAGCAAAGTGAATCAACATGTCAATAAGGAATCTTATTCTCTAACTAAAAAACAAAGTTGATCAAACCAAGTTTACCAATTTGCAATCAACTATTACTTGGGGAAAAAAAGAAAAAAAACTCCAACTTCCTTTGTGTGGTCATACTAATAAAATTGGGATTCGGCAGAGGATTTGGAAAAAAATTGGGTATGTTTTTAAGCAATAAAATAGTTGTATTACATAATCTACATACATAACAAATTTACAAAAACAAAAAGGACGATTAAACTATAATTTGTAAATCACAATAAAAAGGTATGATATAAAACCCAATTACATGGTTAAGATTAGTCTGGTTTTTGGGTTAACAACTCACTCCATGAGGTGCCCTGTTTCGGTTAATCCGAGATTTCTATCCTCTTGGTGCATTATAATTATCTATGAACAGTGGTAAATCATGGAATGACAAATGGTGCTTCGTGGCTGCTAGAATAAGAAAAAATAATTTTTTCTTTAAAAAAAGAGAAGAAACTTACATGAAGGGAAACATCGCCGGGGTGTTCTGTGCATCCACTGGAAATAGTCTGTCACCAAAACAAACATAAAAGTTCATTAATTTTCGGCATCCAAGGTTTTATGGCTAAAATGGGAAAAATAAAAATAAAAAAAAATACTTACAAGTTCTTCGCAGTCGCCAGAGGAGTGTCGGAGATTTACTACCGTCGGAAGTTGCCGGAGAATGAGAGGGTTAGGAAATTGGTTAGGGACTGAGAAGGGATGAAAAATCGGGAATAAACAAATGAAAAGGCAGCGATAGATTTTACTTTTTAAGCCTTTTAGCGCCAATTTTTTGACAACCCAAATCACCTATTGTTTGGAGAATCGCCGAATCGCACGTTTAATCGGTGACTAAGTTGGTAGTATCAAAACAGCGAATTTTACCAAATAATCAGTCAAATTTGCCGAATTTTGTGACATAGCAAGTGATCAGTGCCATTGTATACAATACATATACCTGATACGAATACAGATGTAATATATGGAGAATGTGTGTGTGTGAGAGAGAGAGAGAGAGAATGCCCATGCACTTACCCATCCATCCAAGCCCGTCTACATGATATTTATGCAAGAGTTTTACTTATATGTACATGTGATGCCTGAGTTCATACATCCAAGCATACAAACTTCCATAGCTTTAGATACTTGGATTCTGTAAGGATATATGCCCATTGTTTCCTTACAGAAGCCCTAAATAAACGTACATATATATATATATATATGTTGTGAAAAATTACCACCCAGTCACTGTATCTCTTCTCAGCATCAGTGAGCTAACCAAAATCCTTCCATGGTATTAAACCAGTATATAGAACAACAGTCACAGAAGCGAGATCGATCAACCCTCTCCCCTGCTCTCAAACAAGAGCTATTATCTGCAGAAGTCCCTTGATGTTCAGCTAAAAGGAAGAAAAATTTGTCGACTCTCGAGTCTCTCAAACTTGACATGTTCTCCAGATAGTATGCAAAATCGTCTGCATAAAATATTTCAAATACCCAACTACTGAGAATTGTTCAAGAATTCAGATAACAAAAAATGAAATCAAAAGTAAAAGAATTATGATGAAGTAACTTGATATTAATAGAAAGTAAATCAAAACGAGAACTTGAATTATATGTTTCTCTGCTAATCTTGTTTTTTTATTTTTTTGATAGGTGATTCCATGCTATCTATAATACATTCAGATGTAAAGAGAAATCATGGCAATACACCAATGCCTCTCTATTATAATGGCCAATTTTCTGTTCACCTTGTATTGGATACAAATTTGACAAAACATAGACCAACAGAGAATATCATATTGAGATCACTATCTTATAGTGATAGTTATTCATGATGCGCTATTTTCTCTACATTGAATATTTTCTCTGAGAATATACAGAGACAAATCCAAAGCAGGCATCAGCACAACTCTCATAGTATAATTTAATCTCAGCTTCGCTATATATATTTTTAACTGAGAGATCGGAAATCAATTTAGATAGTTATTCTTCAGTTCAAGGGGTTACAAAGAATGCATCATGAATAACAATGGGAAATAAACCCTCAAAAACTAGAAAAGATACATCACTACAGGTGCCAACTACTCAAAGTTGTGTGGTACTTAGAGCACCAAGGTGCCAGTTGATTAATTGGAGAAAGTTACCAAACCACTCATAAAATCTGTTGTACTTAAGAGAAAAGAATGGTTTGGTCATAGAAATTACATTGAGCATCTTTACTTGATTTTTTCTACCTTTTATCTCTTTTTTTCTCATTTCTATTTTCTCTTCAATTATATACATCAAAATGGTTTTCTAAATACCACTATCCATAACAAGCAGCACTATTTTGATTAGAAAAACATCTTTCACCCTGAACAGTGGTAATAAAGTCACCATTTGTATTAGATAATGACGATGTATTGATAAAAAATAATAATAAATAAATAAGATCATGTTTTCTTCAAAAAAAAAAAATCACTTACCAGGCTTCCAACTACCACTATACACAAGCTGCTATTGTTTATTTTTGTTTCTTAAGAGGCATATATCAATTATTTTGACGGTTAACTGACATTTACATTATCTTAGGACATATTTTAGAAACAAAAATTACATCAAAGCCTGCTCTCAAGTTGGGTGGTTGAAATTCACACAGATACCTTGCTAAGGAATTTTAACAATAAGTGACGGGAGCTGGTTCAAATATAAAATGGTAACTGTAGACTAAGTCAAGGTCTAAAGATCCTTGAAGGCGACTCATTTCAAAACTAAAGCTGATTTTCGAGAAGAGAACTGAGATTACGAAGTTTAGTAAAGTTTTACAAGTGTCTTTGTATTAATAATGAGGTTTTGTTAATTTAAGTAGCTACATGTAATCTAGTACATTAGTTTCTATTTATGAGTCATAATATGTATATATGACTCCTAGCTATGTCTAATCCAATACATTAGTATTCCACTTTGAAGGCATATATGGAAAATGTGAAGATGTATTCCAATGCACTGTGTGAACCGTGCATTCGAATGCTAGTTCATGTGACATGTGGTCGCGAGTCACACCACACTTCTATAGGTTCAGCAAGTCCCCTAGCTCTTTAGAAAGAACAAAATACTTTTTTGCGCTTGAAATCACAGGTCAAAGTTTGTTGTTCGCTGCCCAAACAGTGTATTAACTCAAAAGTGAGTTGAAGATGTCGTCAATCGATTGACGACATCTTCAACTCAATACACATAGTGCATTCCAATTTTGCGTAAATTACCCTTTTAAATTATTTTTAGATGGTATCTGATCGACCTTGGGCATATTGCCGTGAAACCAACCCTCGGGTTGAGTGCCACCCACATGACTCGAGTGTAAAGCTCAACTCTACAACTCAAGTTCAAGCTTTTGTTCTCTCTCTCTCTCTCTCTCTCTCTCTCTCTCTATATATATATATATATATATATCCTCAGTTCCGTCTTTCCAATGGAGGACAATGATCGTTGAACCTCCACGTGGCACCCAAAATACTGTTTGGGTGTCACGTGGAGCAGATATATTGTATAGACCAATTTAAATATATATATATATATTAAAAAAAATAAAAATCTCAAGCCCATCATTGACTGATTTCAATGGTCCAGACTGCAAGGCTCAAAAATGAAGATGAGTTTTCTGAAAACAAAAAAATTTAAATGATCTCAGTAATCCACCTGAGCTCCATGTGGCACATCTAGGTGCAACATGAAACTTCATATTTTCAAATTAAAAGTTAAATTGATTGTTTTACCATAAATAAAGTATTGAATGATGAAGATATCTGTGAGCGCTTTTTTTTTCGGAACGTAAGCTGAGGTTTGTTGGGGTCCTCTCTCCTTAAATTAATAAAAGGGATAAATTACAAATGGACATACACTGAATTCATATCATCGTGCAAAATAAAACAAAAAGAAGTCGGAAACTCATCCTCTTTCAGCCATCTAATGATAGTACTAGTGTCCAGTCCCAAATTTGCCAAGTAATCCGCAGCCTTATTGCATCCCACCAGATATGCCAGTGAACCATTTGCTTCTTTGCTTTATTTCTTCAACCACTGTAGTATATTTCCAAGGAATTTTCCATTTATCTGCAATCAAATTTATGGCAAGTGGGGAGAATTGGACTCTACTGCCACTTCCGTATGATTCAATTCAGTTGCAATGTCCAAAGCAAGGTATATAGCTTGAAGCTCAACTTCAATAATGTCTCTACCGACATGAGGTGCATGGATTGCAAGGGAACACTTTCCTTCATAACTTCTGAGAACAACTCCCATACCAGCCCTATTCTCAGTGACAGACCTACCGGTATTGATTTTAATAACTCCAATATCCGGTTTACCCTGATTGCAACAAACTTCATTTCTTTTGCTTAAACGACATTGATGTGAGAGCATTACTATAATAAAAAATTATGACGTCATGATTAAAAATTTAATTATAACCAAAGAGACAAAATATGGGTACGGGTTTAATACGGTGAGCGAGAAAGTCGGGAAAAGTGGCAAAATACCGGGGAGGAATGGAGGGTTAAAAACTGTAAAATACGAAGCCAAAAAAAAAAACACAAAAATTGGGGGAAAAAAAGATAATAATTAAAACAGCTTTTTAAAGTACGGTAAAATACAGGGAAAAAACATTTAATACGTGAAGAAACAGGTTTAATACGTGAAAGACGCATATTATACAAAAATATACATTTTATTCAAAAATATGGGAACTATATGTGTTCAGTACATTGTGGGAAAAAAATGCGTATTATACGCATAATTTTTTTTAAAAAGGAGTATTTTGTCACAATGATTATTACTGTGTTTTGAAAAAAAATATTGAATAGCATTATTCCCTTCATTTACAGTTTATAGTTTTATATTTCTAAGCCTAAGTAATGTTTTCTTATTATTTTTATAATTTTTAAATATTCAATCACTTGAGTCATCATGTCAACTTGCTTATAAAATAATTTCACTTGACTGAGCCAGATCACAGTTTCAAAAAAAAGAGGGACATTTCCAACACAATTCGAGATTTTACATTTCTAAATTTTCAATCACCTCATTATCAACCACCACTCACCATAATCATCACCAACACTGTGTCCCAGTTGTTTGGGGTTGGCTCTACCAGTATGAGTCTTATTTCTCCACTCATTTCTGTTCATGGCTAAATTATCTTTTACTCCGCAATCCCTTATGGCATTTCTCACCACTACTCTCCCTGACCATATTTTTATTGGTCTTCCCTTTCATTTCCTTGTGCTTGTATCCTTTCAAACCTTCGAGCAAGGATTTTTCAGATCTCATATGGACAAGTCAAAACCATCCTAATCTCCTCTTTTATTGGGCCACCCACAAACGTCCTCTTATGCCACCCATAATTACATTCTCGAATTTCTCTTTTTTGTTATTCCACATACCCATGTTAGCATACTGTATCGCTTCTCAGGAACATGTAATCTTGTTGATTCTAAAGGAAAACATATCTAAACTAAAAAATTAGAACATAAATGCAAGTACTATTGACTAAAGAGTGAAGATGAGAGGAAGAGACAGTGGACCCAAGTAAACTACATTGCTAATCTATCAGATAATAACGTACATGACATAAGCTCCTCTTTTATAAAGGAGCATTAAAGACAGAAAACAAGTCCAACCGATGAGGGGCTATTCTCACACCTACAACACTTTTTTTTTTTTTATCGGTAATCACACCTACAACACAAATCCTATAATGGGCACCAATATATAACATATACTCAACATATACTCACATATCTATCACTACACAGTAACAATATATCCAACACTCCCCCTCAAGTTTAAGCATCATGACAATGATGCCCCCACTTGCCAATTACAAATGGAGCCCCTAAACCATCGTCTCCTTGCATTGATAGGCAGAAAATACCATAAGGTCGATAAAAAAGTGAAATTTAAGGTGGCATTCATTGATCATATAATACACCACTTGTATGTCTCCGCTTCCCCTGCCTTGCAATGATCATGTTTGGGATGTCCTCGATCCCACCATAAATTATATGACATTGTGGCACTAAATCCTGATGGTTGTATGGTAGATCCCAAAGACTCTAAATGATTTTCTATTTTGACCAAATCACCCTCCAAATTATTATGTTCCCAAAACTTACACTATTAAATTCATCTTTGTTCTGGTAATTTTTAAACCCTTTAATTCTAAGGCTTTTTTTCAAAGTTCCAACTTATCACTTACTACTTTTCTTGTATGGCCAATTAACACTACATC
The DNA here is from genome assembly GCA_021018995.1 of Chloranthus sessilifolius. NCBI lineage: Eukaryota > Viridiplantae > Streptophyta > Magnoliopsida > Chloranthales > Chloranthaceae > Chloranthus > Chloranthus sessilifolius. The sequence continues at coordinate 123,864,463 of CM037587.1, read as the reverse complement.
TATGAACGACAGATACCATAGAACCTCATCGTTTATTTTGTTGTCAAATCATTCATAGTAATGCAAACAAATAGGGACTCAAGGCAAACCCTTTTTTTTGATGAGAGACTCAAAGCAAACCCTTAATATAGCCTAACTCCAACTACAAACTTAGTCAACTCTCCAAGCATAGTTCTTACATTAATTATTATCCCTTCATACATGTCTTGAATAATTTTAAATATATATGCTTGGGATGCACGTCCACCTAAGTGTCCACAAAATTATCCATCTCAGCACACTATCATAGACCTTCTCTAAATCGATAAAAACCATACATGAGCTTCTCCTATTGCATACTTTCTAATCACCTGATTAACAAAATTAACTTTAGGAAATTTCCAATTGATGAGAGTACTCCTTAACCTCCTACCAGAGTACTCCTACACATGTAATATGACTCACGCATACGTGACACACCATACACGCACAATAGCAAACTAACCCAAAAGCTCAATTGCCCCCCTATTTGATAAACTTAATTTGCTACCAGCACGAGTTCTTCATCATCAACCATAATGCATTTTTAAAAATTGATTGATTTGATAACTCAAAAGTTGAACTCCAGCAAGTAAGAAGCTCCAACCTCGTCAAACCAAAGAGCGTCATGAACCATTCCATCATCTTAGAAACTAAAAGCGGCAAATGTGGCTTTGCCACAACTACTCTATTCTTCACCATTGAAAAAGGCAATCTAAATAGGGTCAACTCCCCTTTTTTCTCAACATCAGAAACAAAATGACATGCATACTAGATACTACAATGATAAATTGAATTATATTCCATTACAAAACATATAGATATTCCTTTCCACATGAAACTAAAGCATAAAATTTTATTCATTTTCATTAAGTGTATTATTGTCTTTAACACCTTTCAGATAAAGGCATATAACTTTCAGCGTATCCAGTGACCATCATCTCAAGCATTTGGTATAAGCATACTAAAGGTTTTGATATTTTATACTAAAGTGGTGAATATCAAACAATTGAGGCATTGGTCATCATTTCATCATGAACCATTCCGACATCTCAAGAAAATAAAAAAGCGACAAACTTGAATTTTCCAAATACTAGTCCTTCTGATCATGTCTCCCTCTGAAATTAAGGGGAACAATCATGTGGAAAGCTTGGGTCCAAGCAATTATTTGGGTGCTGCAGAAGGAGAGAAATGATATGGTTTTCAACATCAAATCATTATCTATCTATACCATTACAAGCAGAATAAAAAACCGAGTGGCTTCCTAAATATCAATCAACAGTTGTATTAAAGGGACAGGGAAAGAAGAAAATTATTAGAAATTGGTGAGAGAATGGATTGAGATTGCTATGCATAGTATCAAGTGGAGATGACCACCAACTGATACTGTCAAAAATAATTTGGACGGGTGTTCTACAGGGAACCCTGGCTCGGCAGGTGGAGGTGATTTAATAGGAGAGCAACACGGAAATCCTGGAGGCCTATTCGTTCTCTTGTGCTCAGTGTGACCGCATGGAAGCAGAATTAAGGGCAGCCCTATATGACTTCCATATCTGTGTTGCAAGAGGTGGTATAGAATCAAGATCGATGGGGATGGTATGCTTGTGGCTGCATGGCCCAGAGGGGACCGTGAACTCCTTGGCGACAACTTGGACTACTAATTCAAGCTAGGGATTTGTTAGCAGATTATCAAATACAGAACAGACACAATCAGTAGGAATCCGAAAAAGTGGGTTGGTTGCTTATCCAAAATTTGAACTGCTAATCAAGGAAGAACATCCATTATTACAGTGCTGTAATGTTTTATTGTTGCCTGTTAGTTTTCTGTTTGATATACTAGCTATAGCAGCTCGCTACTCCAATATGAATGTACATCTTTTTGGCTAATACAAAGACTAATCATAAAAAGGGTGAATATAGCAGTTACTGTAGGAGCTTTATGCACAGCTATATGTAAGGGTAGTACCATTTCCACTTATTTGTTCATAGTTTTGCATGTATATTATGATTAGTTGTCAGTACAGAAGAAATTCCACCCTCCAGGACGTGCTTCACATGGATAATAACTAGTGAGAAACAGCACAGGGAAGAATTGTCCGTGTCCAAGTGTCCAACTACGTCACAAAATTTTGGTACAACTTACTAGAATGCAACCATATGATACAAAAAAAAAAAAAAACATATCAAGGAAGACAAAGTTTGATCGTAATTGTCAGTAGATAGGAACGGAAAGCAAGTGCGCCAAAACTGCAGAAAAAATAATGAGTGTTACCACTTACCAAGAGAGGGAAGATGACCCAATAACAGAACACCTCCACATAGCATCTCTCCAAAAAACTGTGTTGCACCACATTAAAAAAACAAAAAAAAGGTACAGCCTCCTTTGAATCATTGAGCTAAGGAGAGTTCTTTCCCGTCCATAGATCTGTCACCCCGTAATCAATGCTGAGTTCTCTCAATGGCGGAATGTTTTCCATCGCAAAAAGCATAAGATGAGGATACGATTCAGTAAAGTGATCATACAAAACAAACTGAACCATCACGTTAGGAGTACAACTGTGGCTAAAATAACAAGCGGCATTTCTCATTGTTGAAACATCCATTGCAAAACTCAACTGTGGCAAAGAGGGAAACTGGGACCGTTCAAATTGGGGGAAAACTTGAGATAAGTCCCCCCATTCAACCCAACGCTCAGGAAATCGGTCCGGATGTACCAAATTGTCACCATTCATTGCAACCACATCAGCCTGTTGCTTCGTAAGCACAACCCCAGTGTACTCACATATAAAAGTGCCGGCCCGTATTAAATCCAACGACCTAACTCCCCAACCCGTTTCCCTCGATCTAAACACCTCTAAGTGGTATTTCAATCCTTTTTGGCTTACGCGATTCTTGCAAGTTGGAGGGCAGGAACAAGAACTACCGCATTCATGTAACAATGGCTTCCCTTTCAAAAGAACCCCATTGCAGTCATAAGGAAGCTCGCCCCCATTTTTCTCAACACAATAACAACCATCCAAACAACCCGAAACACAATTACAACCATTACCCGGTTGCTGAAACACAAAAGGAGGATACACCGGGCGAACGAGGTACTTAAAAAAAAGTGGTGCGCGATCACCATCGATGTCGTTAAACAGAAGAACAGGTAAATTCTCCTTCCCCATTGAGATATCAAGGCTCAAGTAACCAGGTGGCGTTTCGGAGAACCTCCCCTTCTTCATATTTTCGGCAAATTTAAGTATAACACTGCCCATTTCAGGTTGTCCCTCAATCCTCATAAGCTTATACTTATACACACAGAATCCAGACTTACCAACATCTAGCCAATAATGCAGAATCCTATACAAGCCATCATAAACATAAACCCTACCTGTAGGAGTACAATCAGATTTGATCCCACGGATCACCCGAATCTCTATTCCATGATACATACTCCGCTCCATCGCGAGATTACCGCCTTCGAGTTTCTGATGAACGCATTGCCTCGAGATATTACGCTCTTTCCCACCGTGGCCAGTGTAAATTATCACATCGCCGCTGTCTTCATCATCCTCGTAGCCACCAGAAACTATAATGCTGGTCGCAACCGGATCCCTATTCGCATTGCGATTTGCCGGCACGTAATCAATGCCTGCTTGAACCTGTCCATGTAACCCGATCACGCATAGTTCCATGCGAAAGAAGAACACATCGCCAACGTAGATTCCCGGAATTGGTCCAATAATTCTCTTGTCCCTGTTCAACCAAAGATCTCGATCCCTCATTGCTGCTGCGGCTTTCAAATCGGACCTCGATCGCTTATTTAACATCCCGCATCTCTCACCTCTCTCTTCTTCTTGAATCAAGAACATCCGAAGCGATTCGTAACTCATTCGAGTTCTCCTGACCAAATCCCTAAAATAAAACTGATCTTGAACGCTGAGAGCCGAAACCCTAACCATTTCAGACGATCTGCTCTTCTTCTTTGCGACAACGATGGCCCTAGATTGTTCATCCGGTGCCGGAACGATCGAGAGATCCGGCTGAAGCACGGTAACGTCTTTATATCGCCGTCGGATTTTATCGGCAAACGCCGACCGGAAAAGTTCGGAGATTCGGAAGAATTCGGAGTAGACATCGTTGGCTTCTGATGAAAAATCGGTGCTTGTTGGAGATGGAGAAATTTCTTGAAGAGAATTAGGGTGAGGGTTAGGATTTGGAGTAGGGGGAGGGGGAGGGAAAAGATTAGGGTTTGTGAAGATAGGCGTTAATTCTTCTTGGGGTTCGAGCTTTGGTTCGATCTTGGGAGTGACGAAGATGGGATCTGGAAGAAGATTTAGGTCTAGAAATGGGATTGGAGAGGCCATTGATGAGAGGTTTTATCAAAATCGAGCGACAAATCAAACTAGGGTTTCAAATTTCAAGATACAGAAATGTTGCTGAAGGTTGTTGAAGCTTGTGTTCATCAAGGAAACGAGATGGTGACGTGCTTTTTTTCATTTTTTCGGTTTTTCAGTTTTTTTTTATCCTTAAAAGTGCCCGCAGACAAAATGCGGGAGTGACGGAAGACAAAAACTAATTTGTAAGAGGAGTTGGTATTAGCTGGATGGACCGGAGTACCGTCCTTGGTGCATTCTCATCAGGTTTTCACACGTGTTAACGTTTTGGATTAGTGAAAACCTTTATATTTTAGTTGTGGCCGTGGGTACCTTTATTGTCAGTCCAAATTTGTTATTTCTCATGCCGTGATTCAAGTTTTTACACTTTTGACTGATTTGGATTTAATGGTAGAGGCCATTTTTTCTCTTAACCTTAAATATTATGGATCTTGAGATCACAAGCCTATAATTAGACGTTTAAATTTTGATTCCAAATGACAGATATCTCAAAATCTGATATGAGAATTAAATTTAATGTTCATTTCAATTTTGATTCCAAGTGACAGATATCTCAAAATCTGATATGAGAATTAAATTTAATGTATGCCCATGACTATATTCATTTCGTGGGGTGTGTTGTCTGTGAAATCAAAATCTAATAGTAAGATGATAAGCCCATGATACTAAATAATTTGTATCAAAGATTGAACTAAATGCTATCTCCATCGTATGATTTAAAGGAAGTCAATTGTTTAATCACGTTGAACACTTAAAACTAAATTGAGAAGGGAGAATTTCGGGTAATATAAGATACCCTATATTCTTATAGTTATTTACCCAAAATGGAAAGGGTTGCCTTATTTGCAACCTAGGAGGTAATGGCAACCAGATAGTGGTCCACGTGTCTTACAACTAATACTAAATTTTGCGTAAATCGTAGCCAGATGGCTGCATTTAAATGACACCTGGATTGTTTACGGATTTATTAGTTTCCTATCAGTTGTTGTTTTCGTCAGATTTGCTTGGATTGCTTTTCGCATTGGGCAAGAAGATATCCTTTAGCTTCATTATGAGGCTGGCCGCTGGCATACTCCAAAAGCTTGGATTTTATCATACTGCCCTTAAAATGTAAAGATCTTTTACCTCATGTATAAATAAAGTTGAGGGTATTTACGTAAACATATACTATTATATGGAATAATGTTAAAGACATTTATATAAGAATACGGTATTTGCAACTGTTGACACCTTAGTTGGCTAAAAGTAAAACCAATTACTATTTGAATCAAATGATGAAGATTTTTTTTTTTTCCCTTCTTTTCCATAAAAAAATTTTGAGATCACCGCCCACATAGTATATCCATGATCACAATCACTTTTGAGAATGTGTTCAGTGTCAGATGATAATTTCATGTGGAATACATCCTCAAAAGTGATTATGATCATGAATATATTATGAGAAGGATTCTTGGATCATTTTTTTAGGGTGTGTTCCGCATTAAATAAACATCTGACCATCAAGTTGGTGGCAATAATCTCAAGATCTACTTGTGAAAATTTTGGCATAGAAATGATATCCATTATTTAAATCATGCAGTCGACGTTAAAGATGGAAACCTATGATTGCGAATGTAAAATCTTTGACTCTACGTACTGCTTCCCTTTGTAAACTTATTAATGAAGAGAAGACCAAAAAATGAAATAGATTTTAAATTTAAGGGTATCATTTTTTGAAATCGAATATTTTGGATCAGCAATTGGGGTTTTATGCTTGAATAATATTGACCGTCTTGAATCAGACAGTAGAGACCATTTTTCAACCAACCTTCCACAAAAATAATCTTTAGATCATGGCTCAACTAGCATACAGTCAAATATTGATTTCACGAGGGACCCAATTATCTCCATCATCTGATTCAAGGCAGTCAAAGACTTTCAAGTATGAAACCTTGATTGCAAAGACTGAATCTTCAATTGCAATAGCGCTACATAATTTTATGCGGTACCTTTATTTAGAACTCTGAGATTCTTTCTCCTCAACATGGCCTTTATATACTAAAACTCGTTGATTGAATTAGGCGATAGAGATCATTTTAACCCCAATCGTTCACACAATAGATCTTGTGAGCATGGACTTCCATCAGACAGTCAAATGTGGATATCATGTGGCAGACATCTCCAAAAGTGTGTGATTACAGGCAATATCAACAAACATGGCTCAGGTGCACTATTTAGGATGTGTGACACGTGGAATCAACATCTAACTGTTAATAGGACAATGATCTCAATATCTATTATGTGGAAGCTTGGCAAGAAAAATGATCTCCATCATCTAATTCAAACAGTATGATTTTTAGCATGTGAAACCCTAGTTGAGAAGAAATAATCTAGGGTTGAAAATAAAGGAGCCCATTTTAAACAATAAATGTAACTTTGCATTATTGGAAGAGGTCCAGGGATATTCGTTCGAACCCAAATTCTGGGGACCGGGTGCCACAACAACTTGCCCAAAACCAATCAAGTCCATCTAAAAGAAAATTAAGAAAGGTGTGTATTGATCGTCCAAAACTTAGTAAAAGATTAAAATTTCAATGCATCGGGTTTAGGCTCGTGCGTAGGAAACTTTGACCAGGGTTTTGAAGATGAGTGTAACTAGCAATCACGGGTCAAGTGTAACTAGCAATCACGGGTCAAGTGTAACTAGCAATCACGTGTCATATGACACTGAGCTAGCATTCAGATCGCGTTGTGCGTTCGAAAGCATAAACCCTTTTTCTTTATTGTAAATATCCCATTGTGTAACAAGCTAATAGATGTCTCATGCTAACAGTAAGAGTGGTAGAGAGCATGGATTAATCTGTTTGTGTGTATAAGGATTAGCCAATGGAAGGTCGTCAATATTCAACCTCTAGGTTGCAACTTTAAACTTACGAAAATAAAAACAAAACACAAAAAGATAAAACTTACGAAAACAAAAGGGATTGACCACTTCACAAAGGAAGATTAGCATTTGCACCACCCTCGCTACATAGGTCCGACACCAAATGTTAACTCTCCGTCCCCCCACCTGAGATCAAAATTTCGGTTTCAATATCGATTTTGGGCCTGGCCGAATCTCATTTGGGGCTTGGCCAAAATTTTAGTCTCATTTTTTTTTGGATATCATAAGATCGAAGAGAGGAGAAGATTGAACCATCGGACGAGTGTGAGGTGTAGATGCCGATTCCTCGCGATTTCGTCGATCGTAAACCTCGCATGCATGACCTAGAAAGGTAAATTTTTGAAATCCTACTTTGTGTCATCAAGGAACTTCGATTTTCGACATCGGTTGATCAAAGAGAGGTAGAGATCGAGACTTCGAACAAACGCTATGCTTAGGCACCGATATCCGTTGATATCAATCATCATGAATCCTACATGCACCGTTTTAGAAGATAAGATCGATGAATAGATAATGTAGAGTTCGAAATTTAGCTTGGTTGTGTTTTGTAAGATTTGATTTTTGAGAAAAAATGGAAGTTCAAACTCAGAACAAGTGCGAAAATCGCACTCTCGCTCGAGCGAGATTGAAAGCTGCTCAAGTGAGACCCCTTTAGAATCGAGCAAAAAGAGACATGCTGAAGGATTCACTCGAGCGAATTTTCTTTAGAAAACAGGCTAAAAAGTTTGAGTTAAACTCGCTCGTGCAAGATGTGTAGGTGCCACAAGGAATTTGGCAAACCGCTCGAGCGATGTTGAAGTTGCTCAAGCAAATTGTATAGTTTTAGACTACTCTCAAATTTGTTTGGTAAAATCTAAGGAACTTTGATTGGTCTTGATCCGTCAGTCTTTGATATGTGATTTATGAATGTAATGTTGGGTTGGTAGACTAGAAGTCATCAATAAAGACCACCAATTTGACTTCGTGTGGCAACCGAACCGAGGTCGGAAAAACTCAATGCTCAATTACCTTTTTTATATTGATTCATAGACTCCATGATATAATCAAATGTGAACTCTGAATATGAATGTGAATTTTGAACTTTGAATGTGAATTTGAAATACGAACATTGAATATGAAATTAAAGCCTTTGAACTTCGAGTGCGAATTTGAATATGAACAATATGAATTCGAATTTGAACCTTGCATATTTCACCGAGTCCGAACTTTGAACTTAGTACTTCGAATTCTGAATGTGAACTGTGAATCATATGAACATTGAATGTAAATTCCGAATGTGAACTTTGAATCTGTGGATCTCTGAATTCTGAATGCCTTAGCTATGTATTATGAACAAAGAATGATATTATGTTTTAGAATCCGCATGTTGATTTAAGGTTCATGTGAACGAATCCCCCAACTTTGATGTGGACCGGTATGGCAGGTAATATAGTACAACTTCGTACATTGTTTTGGCCCGGCATGATCTGCACACTCTTTGAAAAACTGTTCATTGAATGACGATAGTCAGAGGGGATTCCCATCGATAAAATTGGCTCAACAACGCTATACTCGCGTTGGGGTTTCTTAAGTTGTGGTTTTAAGTCATACATTAAGTAAGAACCTGTATGTAATGGGAAAAATAAATATGTGAATCTGAAATTATGTGAAATCTAAAACTCTGAATTTGAATATGAAATTGAACCCTGAATCTGAACTTAAAATCTAAACTTTGAAATTAGAACTTTGATTTTGAATTTAAGGTCTTACAAATTCTGTTTATGGACTTGAAAAATGCCCTTGAAATGTAATCCCTGTTTTGATATGAAAATGCTTCTGAAACTTAGTATCTGTTTTTTTATCCGAAAATGACTTTGAATTACCATCATTGAAACTATGCATTTATCTGATAATTGATCAGTGCCGAAATGTGACTATATTTCGCACCTTAATCCCTACATTTAGCTGTCCGATGAAAGCATCTGATGGTTGTTGTGAGGTTTTAATGATTATAGGTGTTTCTAATTGTTGGCTCGCAAAAGAGCATAAAATACGGTAATTAAAGGATACACAAGGGTTATGGTCAAAAAAGTCAAAAGAAGCATCGAAATCCGTGAAGCAGCTCAACATCCACCAAGAGAGGGAGAATCTACCCCTGGATGTCAATCGATTGAGGGATAAGTATCAATCGATTGACAAGAGAAGACAAGTCCCCACTTACTTCGAATCAAAACTCAATCGATTGAGATTTAACTCTCAATCGATTAAGACTATTAGGGATAGGGTTTGCTCGGCCCTATATAAAGAAAGCTACGAATCATTATTGGGGGGATCCTTCTTTAATTGTTATTTTTCATTAACGATTTTTCTGGGTTCTTCTTTCTTCTTCTCATTAGATTGTGTTAGGATTTATTTTTAATTCTTTTGGATAATCGTGAGAGCATAGATTGTACCTAGGAACAAAAGCATTGTAAGGAGAATTTAAGAAATAAAAGAGTATTGTTAATATGATATCGTCGAATCTACAACAGGTTTGTATACCGAAGATGAGCGGTTAAAGTAATTTACTCAAGGGGGAAGCGAACCAGAGATAAGTAATTGTTTTATTATTGTCTCTGCAATTTCATGGTTTTGTCATTGAATCATTCTGTTATAAGTGTGTGCTTGGTTGAATATTTTCGAGTCTTCATTTACAGTCATTGATCGTGGTTATCAATGACCGTAAAAGAAGTACTCCATCTAGATATGTTCCTGCAGGCCGATCTAGGCTGCGGAATGATTGATTTATCATTGTCGTGACTTAGGAGTTTGAGATATGCTATTCTTTTCACATGACTCATACCGTAATGATAGGCTGAGTCATAGTTTTTAGATAAGGTATGCCGGATCCATAGTTGCGTTCTTCTCAATTCATTTGTTTTCCTAATAAATGATGGTGTTTTGACTTAAATTAAACTTGTGAGATTGAATGATAGAAAAGTTACAAATATATAGTTAGCTAACTCCTTGATCAATTCTTAAATTGTCATTTTTCTCCTTTATCATAAGTTGTTCCGTCCTAGTTTGCTTACTTTTCTTCTATTACGTTGAGAATCGTTTGGTATTTGTGTGGTAAATCGAATTTCTCCCTTGGTACTTTCTTGGGTGTGTTAAAGTCTCTGAAAGAATTTCTCCCTTGTTCTTACCGTGCTACAATAGATCTTGTGCACTTGCAAGGGTTAAAATTAAAATACACCAAGTTTTTGGCGCCATTGTCAGGGAAATCGACGAAATTTTAATTAATTCTGAAAGAGATTTATGCATTTATTTGCCAGTCAATCGATTGAGATCTGTTCCTCAATCGATCGACTGTGTTCTGTGAGATTTCAGTATTGAATTGTCAATCGATTGAGTCAAAAGTATCAATCGATTGACTGTTTTGTGTGAAATCTAAATTGTTAATTTCGAATATTGAATTTTAAGGTTTGAATTTTGACTTTTGAAATTTGGAATTAACATTTTTTATCTATAAATTGCAAAATTTGATTTCTTTGATTTTATTATCATTGGTAAGATTTTGTGGAGTTTTTTAGGAAGTTGAGATTTTAGGATTTTTTATTTTAGATTTTGTAGGAGATTTTTTTTATTATTATCTTCCTCTTTTAGAAAATATTTTAGGATTTTCTAAATTCTAGTTAGTAACTTTTGTTGGACTCTTGCTTTAGGATTTATAGGAATATTTTATTCTTTTCCTTATTTTTCTCTTTTAGGTAAGATTTTGTAGGATTGTGTGAATTGCTTTAAGTTTTAAAATTTCAATTTTCGAATTTAATTTTTAATTGTTAATTTGAAAAAAAAAATTAAAAATTAAAAAAAATAAATTGTGTCAATCGATTGACCCGAACACAGCTACTTGCCTTCTAAGCTGAAAAATCTGTGTTGACTCCATTTGACTTTTGAATATCAATCGATAGAGACAACTATTTCAATCGATTAACTGATAAAGTCTTTGTTGGGAAATATTGTTGTGTGCATCACTTTAATCAATTGAAGTTGATACTTGTGGTTTGTTGAGGAATCATCAACCCTGCTTGTGAGTGTTGGCGCATGAGCTTTACTCGTTCTCATCACCCACGTCTACAACCGTTTAATCTTGAGATCGAACGATCTTGTAGAGAGAATCGCAAAATCCAAAGGAATCAGTATCATCATACTGAGACTATGGCAGATCAAAGGAACGGGAACAATCAGAACATTAATAATGGAAATAATGGGAACAATAATCATGATAAGGGCCCAAGAACATTGGAATATTATAATGATCCTGATTTTTACGAGGATCAAGATAGTATCATGCATGCCCCCATCCCAGGGAACCATTATGAATTCAAATCCGCAATGATTCAAATATTACCGATTTATCATGGATTGTCAAACGAAAATCCACACGTTCATTGGAATGAATTCATTGCAGTGTGTAAAATGTTCCGTGTGCATAATGTCACCAACGAGATAGCTAAGCTACGACTCTTTCCTTTCTCTTTAAGAGATAAGGCTAAGACTTGGTTCTACTCCTTAGAATCACAATCTATTCAGAGTTGAGCAGAGTAACACCGTCATTTTCTTAAAAAATATTTTCCCATGACCAAAATCGAGTTGCGTCAGAAGATCCAGTTCTTTTCCCAACAACCTCAGAAACATTTCATGAATGTTGGGAACACTTTAAGGAATTGATTAAGAGTTGTCCAAATCATCAACTGCCAAGGTAGCAGCAGGTCGAAAGTTTTTACAATGGACTAATTATCGAAGAGAGACGCATGGTTGATGCATCTTGTGAAGGATCGTGTGCCACGAAAGAGGCTGATGAACTGTGGGCATTGTTTGAGAAGTTATATCAAACTTCAATCCAAAATGCGACAATGGAGCGAACCAATTTGGATGTGGCAACTAAATCTCATGTGTTAACCAAAGGTAGTCTCGTTGATGCCAATAACAACGCCTCTGATCTTTCAAGAAAGGTTGACATGTTATCCATGCAAATGAACATGTTGTTAGCTGCAACTAAGCAAGCTAAAAGTTCCAGCAACCCCGCCGCCTATTCAATCTGTGACCACCCAGGTCACATGGCTAACGATTGCCCAACTACCTTGTCATTCTTCCCTGATGAACCTACTCCTCAAGAGCAGGTGAATCTGACTCAATCGTATCAGCGACAAGGTAGGAACATGTACTAAAACACCTATAATCCGGAATGAAAAAATCACCCCAACTTAAGATGGGGAGGATCAAACCAAACTGGACAGGTGAATCAGCAGTTCAGATCCAACGTAATGAGTGGGCAGTAGAATTTTCATCCACAACAGAATTCTAATTTCTAGCATAATTCTAATTTTCAACAGAACCCTCCTTATTATCATCCAAATTCTGAATACCGAAAAATCAGAATTTTAATCAGTCTCAGACTACCGCTTCGAAAGATTCTGATTTGGAGGAAAAGATTATGCGAAATATGTAAGCTTTTCAGCAGATGGTGATAGATTAATTTAGCCAACTGACAAATCAGTTGAGTCAACGAGAGGAAGGTAGGCTTCCTAGCCAACCCATCAACAATCCTCGAGGCCAAGCATCATCTGATGAAGGACCATCAAACAGTCAACAGTTGAAAGCTGTTACGGTGCTGAGAAGTGGGAGAGCTGTTGAAAATCAAGTGGAGATGCCAGTGGAACCTCACAAGGAAGGAAAAGAAGAAGCGAGAAAAGACAAAGGACTAGATAAAGGAAGAGAGAAAGAAGATCCTCAAATTGTCCAACCAGCACCTGAAGAAGAATCAGAGAATGAACCTCGTCCCTATACCCCAAAGGCACCATTCCCAGAGTGCCTAACACCTCCATCTAGAATGGGAAAGAGAGCGTCAAAAATGGAAGAAATCTTCGAAACATTCAAACAGGTGAAGATAAACCTTCCATTACTTGAGACAATCAAGCAGGTCCCCGAGTACGCAAAATTTTTCAAAGATCTATGCACTCGAAAAAGAAAAACGCGTACTCATGTTTCAAAGAAAGTGTTCCTGACAAATCAAGTCAGTTCAATATTGTAATTGGATGCCCCACGAAAACTTAAGGACCCTGGAGTCCCAACTGTTTCATGTGTCATTGGTAGGCAACCAATTGGAGAGGCGTTATTGGATTTGGGAGCCAGTGTCAATCTAATTCCCTACTCAGTATACGAGAAATTAGGACTAGGCGAATTGAAACACACGACAATTACACTGTAACTTGCTGATAGGTCAAAAAGAAGACCTAGGGGTGTCATCGAGGACGTTTTGGTTGGAATAGACAAATTTGTTTTCCCAGTGGACTTTGTTGTGTTGGACATGGAACCTCCAGTTAAATCCAACAATCAAGTCCCAATCATTCTTGGGCGTCCGTTTATCGCGACCGCAAATGCCTGCATCAATTGTCGAACAGGAGTCATGAATATTTCTTCGGAAACATGAAAGTTAGACTCAATATCTTTCATACAATAAATCATTTTCCCAATGAAGATGAGGTTGACTGTTTCTACATCGATCAGGTGGATGACGTAGTGGATGAAGCTTTACCGTCAATGCTTACTAAAGAAGAATTTGAAACTGCTTTGTTAGCCATCTACGAGGAGACAAGATCCGAGAGGAAACAACCAGAAGAAGAAAGGATAAGTTCATCATGTCAAGAAGATAAGTTTTGTGAAGTTGTGACTAAGGTAGAACCGTTACCTCTCGAGGTAAAGGGTGGGTTGACTCCATCGATTGAGCAGCCATCAGCTGTGAAATTAAAGCAACTACCTGAGTCACTCAAGTATGCATTTTTGGGACCTCGAGACACATTGCCAATAATAATTTCATCGACATTGTCAGAAGAACAAGAGTATGAGTTGCTGAAAGTGCTGAAGGAAAATAAAGAAGCCATCGGATGGACCTTAGTCGATTTAAAAGGGATTGACCCATCGGTATGTATGCACGAAATACATTTGGAAGATGATAGTAAAACATCGAGGGAACCGCAAAGGCGACTTAATCCAAATATGCAAGAAGTCGTTTTAAAGGAAATCATAAAACTTCTCGATGCTGGAATCATCTATCCAATCTCTGATAGCCCTTGGGTCAATCCAGTTCAAATTGTTCCGAAAAAGTCTGGAATCACTGTGAAAGAAACTACTGAAGGGGAATTGGTGCCCACCCGCGAAACTACAGGGTGGCGCGTGTGTATCGATTATCGAAAATTGAACACGGCTACCAGAAAAGATCATTTTCTCCTGCCATTCATTGACGAAATTTTTAAGAAGTTAGCAGGACAGGAGTTTTATTGTTTTCTTGATGGATATTCGAGCTACAATCAAGTACCGGTGTTCCCTACAGATCAAGAGCAGACAACGTTCACGTGTCCGTACGGAACATTTGCATATCGAAGAATGCCTTTTGGCTTGTGTAATGCACCTGCCACTTTTCAAAGATGTATGTTGGCCATATTCTCGGATATGATTGACAAATTCATCGAAGTCTTCATGGATGACTTTTCTGTTTTCGGAAAGTCCTTTAAACTGTGTTTACAACACCTTACACAAGTATTGCAACGATGTATCGAATCCAAACTTGTTCTTAGCTGAGAGAAAAGTCATTTTATGGTGCAACAAGAAATTATATTGGGACATGTTGTTTCAAATAAAGGAATCGAAGTTGACAAGGCAAAAGTCAATTTAATCGCTAATTTGCCACCACCGAAGAGTGTTCGATAAATTCGATCATTTCTAGGCCATGTAAGATTTTATAGGAGATTCATCAAAGATTTTAGCAAGGTCGCCTAACCATTGTGCAACTTGCTTGGAAAAGATGTTCCTTTTGACTTTGATGAAGATTGCATGAAAGCATTTCTGAAATTGTGTGACTTGTTATCTAATGCACCGATAATCCAACGCCCAGATTATTCTCTACCTTTTGAACTCATGTGCAATGCATCTGACTATGCTATTGGAGCAGTCTTGGGGCAAAGGGTAAACAAAATGCCTCATGTGATTTATTACGCTAGTAAGACATTGATCGATGCCCAGCTAAATTACACCACTACTGAGAAGGAGTTATTAGCCGTGGTGTATGCTGGATAAATTCCGCTCCTATTTGCTCGGATCGAAAATAGTGGTCTTTTCAGACCACTCTGCGTTGAAATACCTACTAGCGAAAAAGGATACCAAACCAAGGTTGATCCAATGGATCTTACTCCTACAAGAGTTCAATTTTGAGATCAAAGATAAAAAGGGAGTCGAAAATATTGTGGCTAATCATCTATCAAGAATTCTGCCTGAAGAATCATCGATCTCTGTGACTATCCGGGACACCTTTCCGGATGAGCAATTGATGGCAATAGGTGCACCCACTACAAAAGTTCCTTGGTTCTCTAATATTGTGAATTATCTAATAATTGGCAGAATCCCTACCCAATGGAGTAAAAATGATAAAAATTTATTCTTCTCGCAAATAAAATACTATTTTTGAGATAAGCCACAACTGTTTAAATTCTGTTAAGATCAGGTTATCAGGAGATGTGTGTCTGAAGAAGAACAATTGAGTGTTATTAACTTTTGCCATACTGGGGCCTATGAAGGCCATTTTAGAGGACAAAAGACCGCACACAAGATTCTTCAAAGCGGATTCTATTGGCCCTCCATTTTTTGGGACACTGCCAAATTTTGTAAAGAATGTTAAAGATGCCAACAGCTTGAAAATATTTCCAGACGAAATATGATGCCGCTGAACTCGATCCTAATTGTTGAAATTTTCGATGTCTAGGGGATCGACTTCATGGGTCCTTTCCCCCTGTCATTCGAGTATTCATATATTCTTGTAGCTGTTGACTATGTGTCCAAATGGATAGAAGCTGTGGCAACCCGCTCAAATGACCACAAGGTTGTGGTCAAATTTATGAAAGAAAATGTCTTTAACAGATTCGGGATTTCACAGGCAATCATTAGTGATGGCGGTTCCCACTTTTGTAACCGCTATTTTGCTACTTTAATGAAGAAATATGGCGTTACCCACAAGGTGGCAACGCCGTATCACCCGTAAACTAGTGGTCAGGTGGAAGTGTCCAATCGGGAAATCAAAAGAGTTTTAGGGAAGACGGTGCGACCAGACAGACGAGATTGGTCGAATCACCTATCTGATTCTCTTTAGGCATATTGCACTGCATTCAAGACCCCGATTGGAATATCACCATTTCGGATTGTCTATGGGAAGGCCTGCCATCTTCCAGTGGAATTGGAGCATAAGGCATTCTGGGCCATAAAACGATTCAATTTCGATATGAAAGAGGTAGGGTCCAATTGACGCCTTCAGCTGAATGAATTAGAAGAGCTATGCTACGATGCATATGAGAATTCGAAGTTGTATAAAGAAAGATACAAAAAGTTGTACGATCAGTCAATTTTGCGAAAAGATTTTTACATTGGGCAAAAAGTTTGGCTGTTCAACTCCAGACTTAAGTTTCATCTGGGGAAATTGAAATCGTGGTGGGAAGGACCATTCCAGGTCGTCTCCACTTCGGTGCATGGGGCAATTGAAATCAGAAGCCTTGCGGACAATCAAATTCTCAAAGTCAATGAGCAACGACTCAAGCCGATGATCGTGCCAATGACCCAGATGAGAATTGAGGCGATGTACCTCAGTGACCCGAGCTATTGAGCGACAATGTGGTCGAGCTATCGACATTTAAACGCAGTGCTTCCTGGGAGGCAACCCAGTGTGTTTTCTTATTTGATTGTGTTTTATTGACAAGAATCTTTTTCAATCGATTGACTGTCAAACAGTCAATCGATTGACCATCAAACAGTCAATCGATTGACCTTCTATACTCAATCGATTGACACTTACCCTATCAACCGATTGATGTCCATCATCATCATTCACTCCCCTCTTTTGTCAATTGATTGAGGATCCATCATCAATCGATGACATCACTTCGAAATCATGACCAGTTTTCGGAAATCGAAGCGTCAATCGACACATCTTGTCATGGCAGCTAAACTTTTGGGGCACGTCTATGTCAATCAATTGAGACCAACCTCTCATTCGATCGACTTGATTGCCTATTTACTCTGTCGGTTCCCGAGGCACCCAACCGTCGCGACTTTTCGTGAAAAGGTCACTCTCAATCTATTGACAACACTGTGTCAATCGATTGACGTTAAGCGTGGATGAGTGGATCACACCACATCGCATTAGCATGCCTGGTGTCTTTTCAAATACCCGCGACGTGTGGAGACCAATAGTTTTCAATCGATTGAGGATCCATCCTCAATCGATTGACATCTAGATTATATAATGGGGACACCCGTGGTCCCCTTCATCTACATTCTCCTCCAATCCGAACAAAGCTTTCACGATCTCATTCTTTTCGTCCGATCAAAATGGCAGCACCTGGCCCACCAATCTACCGACCACCTCGTCCCGCAAACAACCCTATGCACATTCCCAATGAAGTGTATATAGATCGCCAATTTCAAACGGAGAATTTCTTCGATCTCGCTAAATACCGTCGCATCACGGAATGCGCCCATTGGATCGAATTCATCGAAGCTCTGTACTTAGAAATGTTGCTTGCCCCTCCTATTGATGTCTCTCTGCGTATCATTCGCCTGTTTTACCAGAAAATGGAGTGGGTACCTGCAACACTCTTGCCAACGGGATTGCCATTCATTAGCCTCGAGATCGATAATTGGTGATATAAGCTTCATGCAGCAGATCTCACGCGGGCTTTCAACTTCTTCGTGGTTCGCCCCTTGAACCACCACATCAATCTCGCTGTTGATCTCAGCCAGAACGACATGATCAACGATATGTGTGGAGGATGGCGCGGGACCGATTTGGCAACTAAAAGAGCAGTCCTACCTATGGACATCTTGTTTTGGGACATCGTAATGTCAACTAATTTGCTACCGCATGGCATGAAGAGTGAGTGCACAAAGAATAGGGTGCTGGCACTGTACGCGGCATACACGAATACGTGATTTGATGCTCCGGAGTTAATATTAGAGGAGATGTATCGGTGTCACGAAGACATCGCTACCACCGCTGCACCAAAGAAGCGAGAGGCTATCCTTCTTCACTTCCCGCATTATGTGATGCATCTCTTGGACTAGCTTGGGTGCCCGATTTACGATGATGAAGAGAGGAGTGACATGCAATTCTATCACTACGGCACCAACGTTTGGGACAAGAGCATCAAGGCTATTTTGCGTGTGACGCTACCTCTAATTGAAGTCAATGAAATACCTCTTCCTCCCCAACCAAACCCCGTACAATGCCAACGCGGCGGCATTAGACGGCCTCGTCCTGAAAAGGTCCCCGATTTTAATGCCGAGGCAGCAGTCGCTCACCTCGAGGCACGGATGGATGGGTTGAGTACCACTGTGAGAGATATTGATCGACGGTCTAGGTTTCAGACTTCTCTCCTTATGCGGATGGCCCGGGAATCGTTCCTTGGGCGTGCCAACGAATTCATTGCAGGAGCGCGAGCGACGATGATTGAGGAGGGAAACCTTGAATTTGATGATGATGATGCTTAGTATTTTTGTTTGTTAGTTTGGGTGTTTATTGTTTTTGTTTGGTTTGAGCTATTTTTTTTTAGATTTGTTTGTTTGTTAGGATCAATGGTAATCTGTTTTGTTGTTCTGTTAGTTGATGAGGGATCGCTGGTGTAATCAAATCATTTTAATCAATGCAATCAGAATGTTTTTCACATGGTATATTTTTCTGTGTATTCTCGGATTGGTGCACTTGTGCATCAGTCAATCGATTGAGATTTCTATCTAAATCAATTGAGCAATAAATTCTCAAATTCTCATAAATTTAACTTCAGTTGTCAATCGATTGAGGTATAACTATCAATCGATTGACTCCTGCATGGGCAAAATTGTCTAAATCTGTCAGAAACAGAAACTTTCTAAAAATTAATTGCTTCGAAAGGATCGAATTTGAACCGTGCACGCAATGGCAGCGTTGCATCCAATTTCAATCGATTGACATTGCAATGTCAATCGATTGACAGAGTTATATTTCCGGAAGAATACCTCTTTCAATTCAGAAATTTAGATGTGAACCTTCCGTAGAGTCCTTAGGTTAAGAGTTCTACGGGTCCTAGGAGTCCGTACGGAAACCGTTTATTTATTTATACTCCTCTTAGGGTAGTCCCTTCCAATACTCAAATTTTTATTCCTTCCCCCAAGCTTTTGCTATGGCCTCCATCAAATATCGTATCCGCTCGGCATTGAAGAAATTGATGGAACCGGCTAGGAAACGTCTACGCCTTCACGCACTCCCACCACCGTTCAATTTGGCAAAGCATGACGTAATTGATTTAGAGTTGTCATCTCCAACCCCACCACCTTCTCCACCACATGCACTTATTCCACGCGAGGGCGGCATCTCGGAGGAGATGTGGAATTACTCATTTCCGAAGCCGAAGGAGGGGAGATCCATCATGGATGATTGAAGGGCTTAGGACTGTCAGCTTTAGGGTCTAGTTTTAGGAGTCCTTTTTATTCTTATTTGATTTTCATGTTTTAGTTTAGGTTATTATTAAATTTGTTTAGCTTAGGTTCTTTTTCTCTAAATTTTCAATCAATGTCATAATTTGCTCAGTTTAAATAAAGTTTAGTTTAGTCATATATTTGTGTTTTGTACTTTTGATCACAATACCTTTCACTTGGTTTGCTTTCATGGTCCTCGATTGCATTAAACAGGTTTGGCGGGGGGGGGGGGGGGTCCCCCTTACTTTCTATCTATCAAAGCCAATGAGGGCATTGATCAATTCAGGTTTGGGGGGGTATTTTCGATTCATATTAATAGGCTATTTTTTTCGAATCTTTAATTTTTATCAGTCAATCGATTGAGACCATTGTCTCAATCGATCGACTGATGACCCCTAAACTTATGAATCTCGAATTTTATTCATAATCTTTAATTGTTGATGACCGGAAATTCCTTAAAATAAAATTGTTATCATGCCATGATTGTTTTATGAATGCTCATAGAATTTAAAATTGAATAATGATGTTCATGATCTATGCCTGAAAAATATTTTATACTATCACTCTGTTTTAATTCCAAATCTGAGAAACAAGTATATGACTTGAAATCCTAAGATCACAAAGAGAGACCAAAACCTAGTGAGCTTTGAAACTTTGTCCTCGTTTTTTATGAGTGCTGAAATAAATTCGGAGTATCTTTGAATTTCCTGGTTAAATTGTTGAATTCTCGTATTTTCTATCTTTGATTTGTTGACTTTACATGTGTTATACCATTACACTAAAAATCATTGTGTAAAAACTCGAGGCAAATAGGCATCGTTACCATCGTAAAAAGAAATGATCTAAAGCCATTATTGGCTCGTTTGCGCCCAAAAGGCCTCACCTTATATTGAATTTATCTTGTTGCATCCCATTTGAGCCTCAACTAAAAGATTTTTCCTTAATGATTCCTTGTAAGTTATATTAGCCATACCCCACACCATTGTGAAAAAGCTTTACCCTATTATCTCTGAGAAATTAGGGATGAGACCAATGAAGGAAATTGAGAGCTGCGGCAATTATATCTGTAAGGAATACAGGACAGAAAAACATAAAAAGAGGGAGAGCAAAAGAAAATTCAGTATTAAGAAATATATGAAAGTGGTGTTAATGAGAAAAAGAAAAGAAGGAAAAAATTGTTTATGAAAAGAAAAAGGTCCTAGAAACTGTTAAAAAGAAAGTTAGAAAAATCATAAAATCAAGTGTGTTTCTTGTTCCGATTTCTCAGAGAATTTGAATCCAATCTTCCCTTTCTTTCTTAACCATTGACCTGAGCCCCATTACAACCTTAAAAAAGACCTTTTTGATCCAATTATGAACGGTAAATGCCCTTGTGGAGAGTGATTATACAATGTCTATGGTGCTTGGTATATGCATGCTTATGATACAAATATCTTCCTCAAATGAGATTTCTCTTAAAATTCTTTGGTCCACCGTCCTTCTTATAATATGTGAGATTTTTCTAAGTGTGTTAAAAGTCTATATCACATGTGAGAGAAAAGTAAAACTATTCATCGAAGTGAGTTCATTCTGAGTGTATACTCATGGTAAGGATTGAATCTAGACATGTGATCTAGAGGTTCCTAGTTTAAACTCATCCTCAAATAAAAGAATTTTTGTAGTGGTAATTGCATAACACTTTTAGGTATAAATCATGAGCACTAAAAAATAATGAATTGAGTGAGCACTAATAAATTGAACATGGTAAGAAGCAGTTTAAAGGATTTTCCATAAGCATTTAACTACTTAAGAGCATGACTAAGAAATTCTGACATTCATAAGCTTTGAAGTTTGTAGGTATCTTCGCTGGAAACCTTCGCGAGGCACAACTCCTCTACTAGGGATCACCTAGGGGTTTAAAGGCTTGTTGCATAGGCTAAATGCAATCGTGTTCCCTACGAAAGTGGCATTTAATTTTTAGGATGTTTGTCTTATTTGCTTTAACATATTTTTCATTCTCTTTGCTCGAGGACTAGCAAAGTGTAGGTTTGGGGGTGTGATCAGTATCGAAATGTGACTATATTTCGCACCTTAATCCCTACATTTAGTTGTCCAATGAAAGCATCTGATGATTGTTGATGTGATATTTTAATGTATGTTTTACTCGCAAGTGCACGAATCGGTTTGTATATAGTGGGTGCAGAGTACGAGATCGTTCCCACGAGGACTAATTTTGAAATATCTAAAAGAGACCAACAAATTCTAAAAATCTATGAAAATCTAATAGTATTCTACTAATTTTATGATTTGAATGGTTGATAGGATGGTGATTAATGACTACCAAAAATAAAACGTAATTGATTATTCACAAATAAAAAAATAAAGATAATGATAAAGATGAAGATACTAAATCCTCCCATCTTTGGTCCGTTCTTCCCATAATATAAATCTAGGGGTTAAATTATGTGATGAAATATGAGTAACAAAATCTCTTTATGGAAGATCTATGGTCAACACCCTAATAGGTTCCATGTTGCATCCCTGCAAATCAGGACTTAGATAATTTTCATATATAGATCAAGGGATCAAGTGCGGCTAGACACACATGATCTCGTGTTCAAATAAAAATCATCCCTAAAGTGGGTGAAAATTCCAACAAGAATACCACTTACAAATCGAAATCAAGGGCATGGCTCGGCACACTTTATTGATTAGGGATATTTAAGATAAAATTACCATTCTGAACCAAGATCCGAGGCATGGCTCTGCACACTCGATCCCGAACATAATCATAATTAAATCCACACAACGAAAACACAAAGACCATAACAATGATAGGATAAAATTACCACAGATCGAGATCCGGGCATGGCTCGCACGCGATCCCGGTTAGTGATGGGAATTTCATCCATTCATGATAAGCAATAACCATAAATTAAAATCTCATATTTTAATCCCTAATTTATATTATTAAAAGCACATCCCTGATGGGAATCATTAGATCCCCATCTCTATAAATTTAGCCACACATATTGTAAATAAATGACATAAATAAATAAAGACGGAAAATAACATTAATTAAAATTACCTCAAACTTCAAAATAAATTACGTTGATCCACAAATGATAATCTTCGTAAACGAAATAAATGCAGAATAAACTTTGAATGTAAATTATAAACCAAGGAATGAGTCATCAAAATTAAAGGAACAAAGCTCTTAAAAAGAAATAATAAAACTTCCCTATTTCTAGGTCTAACTATGAAAACAATGGCTAAAAATTAAGAACACTAAAACTAAAACTCTCTAAAAACTCTAATTCTAATCTCCAATTTACTACCTCTAACTAATTCCCTTTACGAAGTGTTTGAGTCCCTTTAAATAGACCCGTCGACCGCCTAAAAGTCCCAAAAATAGGTTTTGTGTCAATTTCGTGTCAAACTTAAACTCGCTCGATTAATCGACCCCAAATCCGTGAAATTCAGACTTCTTCTTGGTTCAGACACTGCTTCGGTATTTTGGCCATAACTTTCTATCCCGAACTCGGATTGAGACGATTCTTACGCCGTTGGAAAGCTGACGAAAAGATCTACAACTTTCATGTTTTGACAATTTCGTAATTCGACCGTCTTGAAGGTCCAAATTTAGCCGCAAGTCGTACCAAGTTCTTGATTACCCGAAATTGCAGTGTTTTTGCATTATATTCAGAATTCTTGCACTGTTTTCTATACTTGGCTCATATTTACCTGAAACACTTCAAATCTAATAAATCTTATCAGATAGCCTTCATCGGACAGCTAAATATAGGTATTTAGGGGTGAAATATTCTCATTTTTCAGTACTCATCAATTGTTGTGAGGTTTTAATGATTACAGGTGTTTCTAACCGTTAGATCGTAAAAGAGCATAAAATACGGTAATTAAAGTATACACAAGGGCTATAGTCAAAAAGGTCAAAAGAAACATCGAAATTCGTGAAGCAGCTCAACATCCACCAAGAGAGGGAGAATCTACCCTGGATGTCAATCGATTGAGGGATAAGTATCAATCGATTGACAAGAGAAGACAAGTCCAACCCCACTTACTCCGAATCAAAACTCAATCGATTGAGATTTAACTCTCAATCGATTGAGGCTATTAGAGATAGGGTTTGCTCGGCCCTATATAAAGAAAGCTACAAATCATTATTGGGGGGGATCCTTCTTTAATTGTTATTTTTCATTGAGGGTTTTTCTGGGTTCTTCTTTCTTCTTCTCATTAGATTGTATTAGGGTTTATTTTTAATTCTTTTAGATAATCGTGAGAGCATATATTGTACCTAGGAACAAAAGCATTGTAAGGAGATTTTGATAAATAAAAGAGCATTGTTAATATGATATCGTCGAATCTACAACAGGTTTGTATACCGAGGATCAGCGGCTAAAGTAATTTACTCAAGGGGGAAGCGAACCGGAGATAAGTAACTGTTTTATTATTGTCTCTACAATTTTATGATCTTGTCATTGAATCATTCTGTTATAAGTGTGTGTTTGGTTGAATATTTTCAAGTCTTCGTTTACAATCATTGATCGTGGTTATCAAAGACCGTAAAAGAAGTACTCCATCTAGATCTGTTCCTGCAGGCCGATCTAGGCTGCGGAATGATTGATTTATCATTGTCGTGACTTAGGAGTTTGAGATATGCTATTCTTTTCACATGACTCATACCGTAATGATAGGCTGAGTCATAGTTTTTAGATAGGGTATGTCGGATCCATAGTTGCGTTCTTCTCAATTCATTTATTTTCCTAATAAATGATGGTGTTTTGACTTAAATTGAACTTGTGAGATTGAATGGTAGAAAAGTTACGAATCGATGGTTAGCTAACTCCTTGATCAATTCTTAAACTGTCATTTTCTCCTTTATCATAAGTTGTTCCGTCCTAGTTTGCTTAATTTTCTTTTATTCCATTGATAATCGTTTGGTATTTGTGTGAAAAATCGAATTTCTCCCTTGGTACTTCCTTAGGTGTGTTAAAGTCTCTGAAAGAATTAGATAAATTTCACGTTTTCCCGTGGGTTCGACACCCCTGTTCTTACCGTGCTACAATAGATCTTGTGCACTTGCAAGGGTTTAAATTAAAATACACCAATAATGTAAATTGATATTGATCTTTTCTCTACTGTGCTTGGACTGTTAGCTTAGCCCTATATTTTGTGTCACAGGTGTTGGATATTAGTCAAGTCCCCGTACTTGCACACAGTCCCGATTGTGTGCCGAAAGCAGAAGGAGATCTTCCACTCGAAGAATATCATTCGTAGACAAGTGTTGAGTTAGATTTTTTTGACTTGGTACAGTTTAGTAGCTTTGGTAGAATATTGAATCAGTACTTCTTAGCTGCATGTGTATCTCAAACCACTGTTTAGGTGACAGTCGATCATCACCGATGGTCCTTTTTTTTTTGTTTATGTTATGTATATAATGGAATCTTTGATTTTACTGCCATAAGATATTTGATTTGATTTTCTGCATGATGCATATGATATTTGTTCGTTCTGATTTCCGCATAGCATCGAATTGGACGGTCCGGCTTTCCCAAATTTCTGTGCAGGGAAAGTTGGGTCGTCACAACGACTCACCTATCAGACAGTTCGATATTGATTCCATGCGAAACACATCCACAAAAGCTACCTAAGAACCTTCTCATAGTACACCGTGATCATAGATGTGTGTTACGTGGAATTACACCGTGATCATAGATGTGTGTTACGTGGAATCAACATTTTAAATTATAATTTGTGGACCATAATCTCAAGATCTATTATGTGAAAGATTGGGACAAAAAATGATCTCCATCATTTGATTTAAAGCAGTTAACTATTCTAATGGTGGAACCATTAGTATTGCAAAAGAATGTTCCATTGAGATTCTTTCGAACACATGGATGATCCATGATTCGAAATAGGTGGGCTCCACGTGGCACCCATCGAGGGGATCAAGTGCTACAACAACTAGCCCAAGGACAAACAAGTCCATCTAGAAAAAACTTTTAAAAGGTGTATATGCATAGTCCAAAATGTAATCAAAGGTGCAAAACTTCAAGGCACTAGGTTGGATAAGCCGAAGGAAAACCTTGGCCATTATTTGAAGGGCAAAAGAGTCCTGGAGAGTTTTTATTTTAGATCACATACTACATGACATGTAATAAAAAAAGGGGTTAATTTTGGGATCACCTGTCACATGGCACGTGATCCAGCCTACCAACACATGGATCCATCTATTCATTCTAATGCATATGCCCCTCCCCCCACACAAATATATATAAAAGATACCTCTATTAGCGCCCACACAATCTCTGAAAGTGCGCACGTGTACATCCCATTCAAAACTATTGATTGCTTCGGGCAGATGATGGATATCGTGTTTCACTCAAATCTTCCACTCAATGAATCTTGAGATCATTTCTCACTTATCTGACGGTCATTTTTTTATTCTAGATGTCACAGATCCCTCCCAAAATACCCCTAAAATCATGTTTGAAGGTGATGTATACCATAAGATTCAAGAGGCATTTGTTGGGGATTGGTGACATGTGGAATAACAAACTGACCACCTGATAGATGAGACATGATCTCAAGATCCACTATGTAGAAGATCGGAGGTGAAAAATGATATCTATTATCTGATCCAAAGCAATCAATTGTTTTCCCTGAGTTTCCGAAGGCGCTTGCAGAGAATTTGGGGGGCTAATAGAGGTATCCATATATAAAATGAGTGCTTTAAAATTAAATGATCCATATTTCAAGCCTCAAAACACGTGGAGATGTGTAGTTTTAAAATTATTTTTTCTTAAATGATCAACTATTGGAGTTGGGCTTGTAGCTTAAGTGAGAGGCCCTTATAAAAAAAAACAAGTGAGAGGCGCGCAATGATGCAATTGAATTATTTTTCAATTAATGCGCGACAGGAATATATTGATGTTGGAAGTAGCAATACTCTAAAAAAAAGTTCTGTTTAATTTAATCTAATAAATATTACGAGTGTTGAGTGGTAGTTGAGTTGGTATACTCCCTCCTTTGTACGTCTTGACGTCGTGAAGTTTACAAGTTACATTTACTTCCTCCCTGACATTAATAAGGTGAGTGTCATTATGTTTATTTACTTCTTATGTATTGCTCATTGTGAGTGCTTTGTTGTATGAAATTTATTCTCTAAGTGTTTCTCCCCAAGTGTTATGCTCTCTGTAGCGTGAAAGGCATATTCAAATTATTTATGTTGTATGACATCATAAAAAATTAATAATAAATAAATATGAAGTGTCCAACTATTATATTGTCTATGCCATATGACCTCATAACAAATTAATAATAAATAAATATTAGATGTCCAATCATGTCATTGATGCATTGAAATTGTTTTTAGGAAAATTATAAGCAGAGGACTGATTGGTTGAGGATAAAGTGCACGCGGCTGATATGGCGCAATATGATTGGCAACACCGACGTGCATTAGTTTAGCCCATTCAAAATCCCAACCGAAACCGAAACAAAATCCCAAACTTTTGATTTAAAATGCATCGTTTGAAGATTTCGACCGAAATTCAAAATTTCAGTCTCGGTCCCTATCGAAACCAAAACGAAATTCAAATTTTTGATCTTTGGTTGAGCCCCACAACACTTGCAGCCAATTGTGTCGCGCCACATCATCCGTCTACACTTTGTCTGTATAAAATCTCTCCTCCATATAAAACTTTCCTTGTTATTATCTTAAGAAGCAAATGGACTTTGAGTACCTTTAAATCCACCCACCAAATCTTTTAGTTCACCCATGCTGAAACACATTGACTTGGTAGAATCAAACGATGAAGATTGTTTATTGTTTCAATCTGTTACACGATGGATCTTGAGAACATGGCAGTACCATCAAACGGTTGTTTATTTATTTCATGTGGTATACACCCAAAAAAGTGACCTTAAAATCAATTTTGAGTGCTGATAATGTTAAAGTCACTTTTCTGATATGTGTGTCACGAGAAATAAAATATTGACTGTCTGATGGTAGGCCGATGATCTCAAGATCTATCGTGTGACAGATTGGGAGGATAAACGATCTCCATCATCTTATTCTACCAAGTCAATGTATTTAAAGGTACTCATGGACTTGAAGAGCATAGAGATTTATGCATGTCTTAAAGTCGAAACGTTTATGCGTCGATTATAGGTCCATCCATGGATCAAAATATCGAATTTTCGATACGTATCATCCGCCCGATAATTTGGCTAAATGGGGTCCCTGTCAATCTGCCAAATTATTGAACTATACATTCAAATTATCATCTGTATCGAACGATACAGACGATATTTTTAATGTATCGTCCGATAATTTAGTCAAATGGGGTATCTGTCAATCTGCCAAATTATCAGACGATACATTCAAATTATCATTTGTATCGAACGATACGGATGATATTTTCAATGTATTGTCTGATAATTTGGTCAAATAGGGTCCCTGTTAATCTGCCAAATTATCAGACGATACATTCAAGTTATCGTTCGATAATTTGAAATTATTCTCCATATCGAATGATACGGACGATAATTTCACCGTATCGTCCGATAATTATGTTATTTTTTTAGGTACCCGGTAAAAATGATATTTACTGTATTGTTCATGTCTAAAATCGATACGTATCAGATGATATTTTGATCCATGGGTCCATCGCTGCATCACATAATACCAACTCTAACCTTTTTGGGGTGGGGTTATCTTTTTATTAGAAAAAAGGGCTGCAAATGAGAATTGCAGTTTTGACTTGGAAATCTTGGCATTTTGGATTTTAAATACTTAGATATTAAAATCTCCTTTTTGGATGCATATATTGTGTATTGAATTTAAGGACTGACTCTCTCTACTGTGGGGTTATCTTTTTATTAGAAAAAAAGGCTGCAAATGAGAATTGCAGTTTTGACTTGGAAATCTTGGCATTTTGGATTTTAAATACTTAGATATTAAAATATCCTTTTTTGATGCATATATTGTGTATTGAATTTAAGGACTGACTCTCTCTACTGTGATTTTTTTTTTTTTAGATGAAATTTTATCCTTTTTCATTTGAAATGGAGAACGGTTACAAAGTAGAGGGTCATAATAGTAGTAGTTACAATAACTAACATTAAATTACATTGAATAACATCTAAGACCCATTTAACACCAACATGGAATTAAAGGACCTTGAAAGTAAGATAAAACTTCAAAAATCCACCACCATGATCTGCCAGTAACCTACACCGAAGATTCATTCGAAGAGACATTTCCACCATCGAAAAACTCACGATCCACAAACTCTCTCAACACATTGGAAACAGGGGCAAACACCGACCAAATGCTTCACACAAAGCTTCAATCGAAGCTTTACAATGATGCCTCATGGGTAGAAATAGAGCAAGTGTTCACGCAAAAATGAAGCCATCAAAACATCGGTTAAACCCGTGACCAAAATCGTATCAGAAAAAATATAAATTGTAAAAAGGCTTTCGTAGAGTCAATCTCTTTGGAAAAGAAGACTCTCACCGATGAGAGGATAAAACTCTCATATTCTACCCCTAAAAAAGGAAAAAATAAGGAGAGAAACATGGAGAATCGAAGCCTCC
Source organism: Chloranthus sessilifolius (assembly GCA_021018995.1). NCBI lineage: Eukaryota > Viridiplantae > Streptophyta > Magnoliopsida > Chloranthales > Chloranthaceae > Chloranthus > Chloranthus sessilifolius. The sequence goes on along the minus strand of CM037587.1, from coordinate 123,835,021 downwards.
AAGCAAAAAATGATCCCCAAATGATCGATTTATTGAAAGCATAAATAAAAAAAATTGGATGGAATTGGGATTAAATCCCCCCTTTCCATCCCCTCTCATTAAAACTCTTTTCCCGATTCTCAACTTTTTTCAACTTCTCTCCGAAACCCACCGCCGGAACGTTCTACCACCACCAACCCCCTACCGTGATTTTAACACCAAATGGTGTTTAAACAATATTACACCATTTATTAGTTTATAATATGAGAAATCTATACCGTGAATGTGATATATTATCAATTGAAGGGCTTTGATTTCAAAAATTGCACTTTTTGGGAGATTCGAATTATTTTATCTGTGCACTCTAATACCAACTATTGATCTCAATTTTAATGGTTGATATTAAAGTTCATTAATTAGATGGTTTACATCCACTTAAAAGTATGATCCTTGTGTTAGGATTATAGCACAAAGATAAATCACACTTTAATGGTGTGAGTTAAAACGTGACATTTTAGTGGTATAAGATAATTTAAAGACAACTTGGTGGTGGTTGTTATTACATACAGTTGTTATTTAACAGTTAAGATTAAAGCACTCTAACTGGATTGGCATAGATTAATTTCATCCCAACTAACCGAATCCAATCCGGTTCCGTTTCAGTTTGGTTTCCGGATAATCGAAAAATCGAAAACCGATAGGTAGGGTGAGCAAACCGTTCAGTTTGGTTTTCGGATAATCGAAAACCGATTGGGTAGGGTAAGCAAATCGACCGCCTTTTGGGCCCCAAACCGGACCTGAACTGGCCCAAACTGAAAGAAGAAAGAAGAAGAAGAAAAGAATCGCTGCCCCAACCATATTATATATAATCTCATCACTTAGCATTAATCTCTGTTCCTAGACAAATAAAGAGAATAGGCTTTGGAACTGAACCGAGCAGAATCAGAAACCGACATGAACCAATATTTTCAGTTTAAGTTCGGTTAACAGTTTGGGTGCATGGAAAATTAGTACACCAAAACTGAAAATGAAGGGTTTCGGTCTGGGGCGTACCGAACCAAAAACCAAGAACATGGGTATCGGTTGGGTACACCGAACTTACATTCCTATCCCAATATCATTCTTATCTACCTCTCAAAATTAATTTCATCCTGTACTTTGAACTATTAAAAAAATGGTGTACTTTGCATTTTGCCATGACTGATTTAGACAACTTTGTACCTTACTACAGGGCCTCAAAAAATCATGACGGTCCAACCAAGTTAATGTACGGTCCAACCAATAGCTAAGCGCACTCGCTATTTTAGTTATTGCCCTTTTCTAAAAACTTCTAGCAAAGGATAGCTATTCCTCCTTTAAAATAATATTTTTATTTCTATTTTAATATATATTTAAAATATATGATAAATGGAGAAAAAAATAGGAAAGAAAGAGATTTAATCACATTTTATTTAGGGCTTTGTACCAAATGACGCCCGGTGCCTTATCTTATTACCAAAAAATCATGTGCATTTATATATTCTGAAAAACCGCTCATGCATACTTTAAACAGCCGAAATCTTTCATGTAGTTTACGATTTTGCCCTTCTATACCTGCCCCCTTAAAATCCATGTTAATTATATTTATGCCATCAGTTTAAACTCTTTGAGTTGAACGGTGCCAATTTTTTATGAAAGAGAAAGAGGAGAGAGAAATTAGAACGATACCATTTTTATGAGAGAGAAAGAGGAGAGAGAAACTAGAACGATGACATTTTTTATGAGAGAGAAAAAGAAGAGTGAGAAGAAGAATAGGAAAGAGAAAGAGGAGAGAGAAAAAGAATGAAAAACAAGATCCATTTAGTCTGATCGATGCAAAACGTAGATCCTTCAAAACCCTCTTCCCAGATCTTTCAAACCCTCTCTCCTCTCTCTCTCTCTCTCTTGACCTTTTTAGGTTTTCTTTTTTTAATAAATGAGTTGGTTTCTTTTCAATCATTCTATTGGATTGCCTCTTTAATTTAATTTTTTTTTTTTTTTGGGATTGGTGTTTGATGATCAAGGTTTTAGGGGGTTTTGGTGTTTAAGTACATTTGGTGGCTGACTGAAATTGAGGTGGATTTTCTGGATTTCTTGCGGATTTGAGTTTTCTGACATTGAATTCGACTAATAATGTAGGGGATTTCTGTTTTTTTTTTTATGATGATGATCTTGTTTTTCGAGTTCTTGTGAGTTCATATAAGAGAAGTGATTTGTGGATTTCGATTGCTTTTTACCATTTTTTTTCCTGTACAAGTTATTGATAGAACTAGGGTTTCGGTTTGGTTTGTTGTTTGTCGGAGAAGAACGATGCAAAACCCTCTTCTCGGATCCTTCAAACATCTCTTCTTTCTCTCTCTCACTAGGGTTTGGTGTTCGCCGAAGAAGAAGAACCATGTAAAACCCCTTATATGGTGTTCGCCGGAGAAGATACTATCAAATCACAATCGCTGGAAAAAATATTATCAGATCACGATCGCCGGAAAAGACACTAAAATTAATTGAAAACTAACATTAAAATTAATTGAAAACTGATATAAAAAATCCATCGAAAATCGATCAAACCAGCGTTTATCAATAGGCTGGACGGACGGAAATGAGATCCGATAATTTATAGGCAAGGGTTTTTCAGTAATTTCAGTACAACCCGGGCGTCATGCCTGACCCGTTTTAAAGCTGCATGAGCGCTTTTTCGTAATAAAAAAAAATTTCACGAAAATGATAATAAAAATTACAGAGGGCGTTTTCTGATACTTTTCTCTTTTATTAATAGTATTTTGGTGGAGTAATATTTTGGTGTTTTCAATCGCCAAAATAGTGATTTGGGCTTGTTATATACAGTCCTATTTATGAAAAACAAAAAAAAATGGAGTTGTAAAATTCTTGCCATCTCTATTCGCGATTATCAAATTAGTGGTGGGTGCCTACGCTAAAACTCATTGACTGCTTTAAATCAGAAGATCATGATCATTTTTTATGCCAATCTTCTTGGACACCATGCATCTTGAGAATATGAGCATGCCATCGAACTGTTAAGTTTATGATCCCACATTGCACAATTCCTAAATTGTGCCCCTAAAGTCTATGGCCCACGTCACACACAAATTTGATTTTAGGGCACATTTTGGGATATGTGCCACATAAAAAATTATCACCATCCTTTTATTTAAGGTGGTCAATTAGTTTTAATGTAAGTTACTACTATCTTGGATTTTTGAATTTTTACTTTACTTCTAAATCATATTGGTGGGCTCGAATAGAGGTGCCATTATTCCCGTACAGCGTCGACTCCTTCTATGGGTCAAACTTACGCAGCTCCGTACGCGGGCGCCGTCTGCACATGCTCGTGCCGTCGTGCGGGTTATCTGCTCATGCTCGTACCGTCGTGCGGGTTATTTGAACCCTAAAAGTAGGAGGAGTCCATGCACCTTCTTTCATCAACGTTTTCTGAATTTTAAAATTTGAATTTGCCGCTAATTTTAGTTACTAACCTTTATTTAAAGTTTTGGACTCCCGCTCCAACGCGTTACCAACCATGAATTCAATATCTTTTAGAACCGTTAAATGATGGCATCTCATTAAAGGTGTAAAATGCACAATATGTGCAATCTAAGCCTTTGAAGTAGGGCAGTGCCAACGCGACACTGGACCCGCCCGGCCCAGCTTTTAATTGGGTCAGGGCACATAAACTTGACTTTCTGGTCGACCGAAATTTTTTTGGTTGGATCAGGTTGACTCGACCCGATATTTTACGTTTAAAAATCATGAAAATAGGGGGTTTTATAAGGGTCAGATTTTCAAGTCGGGTTGGGCATATACCATTGACCCGTCGAGTTTGGTTGGGTTGGGTGCACCCTCGGGTAGAATCAGGTCAAGCATATTTCTTATTGAGGAGCCAAAATTTTGGCCCGACCTGACTCGTTGACAGCCCTACTTCAAAATGATTGCCCATATGACAACAATGAGCATGAAATACCCCTTCTTTAGAAATATGAACCATAGTCACCAGGTTGGGTTCCAGCAATAATCGGCGAGTTCAATATTCGGAAAAATTTAGTCGGGAAATATTTAGAAGAAAAATCGGAGAGAAAAAATAAAAATAAAAAAAGATTTAAAAGTATTAATTTTTTAATTTTTTTTTAAAATCACAATTTGGTGAAAAATTTAGGAATTATTCGTGAATTTTGAAAATTTCGTGAATAATTCAATATTAATTCACAGAACCTTAAGTTCGCAAATTATTAAAATTTTTAGATATATTTATGATTTAAATCATGAGATTTGTGAACCCTAAAATTTTTAATTGACTGATATTAAAGTTCACAGATTGATGGCAACATCTGTTTAATTATAAGAATGAGATCGATCAACACCATTATTCCTTTCTTTTATTATTTGTAACTTTGAATTAAACCTACAAATGGCGTTGAAATAATCTTGTATCAATAATGATTTAAAGGGTAAGTAATCTAGTGTGAGTAATCCATTCCGTCAAAATGATTGATGATACAATTGAAGGGTAATGGTTTCAAAAATCACTTTTTGGGAGATCTGAACCATCAGAACTATGCACTCTAAAACCAGCAATTATTTTAGGGTTTTTTTTATTGGTAAGTTAGGTTTAAACATGCAACCTTGAGGTTCTAATGTTGTCAACGTTCCATTGTGCTATATGCCCAAGGTTACTGTTCTTATTCTTTAATGGCTGATATTAAGATTCATCAATTGGATGATTCACATCTAAGGTATCAAAAATCGTTGATATTGATACGTATTAGTCCGATACATATCAGTATCTCATATTGGGTATTCGATACCGGCCCATATTAGCCGATACGTATTGGATATAAGTCGAGACTTTGTGTGTGTGTATTTTTTTTTTTTTTTTTCAATTTTAAATAGCCCAATACGTATCGGTATCGGCCGAGTCGTATCGGTCCTCCCAAGACCGATACCCAAGTCCGATACCACTTTTAATACCTTGTTCACATCCTCTTATGAGCATAATTCATAGTATAAGACATGGTACGATAATATATTATCACTTGGACAATTAAGGTCACATAAGTTTACCATGTGGCAAAATAGTACCCACACGTTAATGATGTAACATCAAAAGTCATTATCGCTTAAGATCATTTGAACACTTTTTGTTTGTTTTAAATGTTTGTTAAAGTCCATTATTTCATAATAACAGGGATTTCTATCAAGCAGTGTAGCCTAATACTTGGACTTTTTGAAAAAGCTAAGCTTTAAGTTTTAACTGTAACTTTTTCAGTCAACGATTGAAGCTCCTTTAACTCACGACTTTTTGAAAAAGCGTCATGACCTTTTAAAAGAAATTGCAAATATCACAAATACAATATAAATTTTAAGTTTTTCTTTTTATATTTTTACTAAATTTTTATTACCCTAACATTTTAGAGTTGAGCCGAGCTTTAGGGGGGCCAACCCAGCCCTTTGACACCCCTAATTGAGACTTTTTTAATTTTTATTAGCGGCATTATAGGGTTTTCTTCTGGACAGGCATTAAAGAAGTTTTCACTTTTAAAACAATAAGTACCATGGATCAAAATGCCGGAAAATCGGTGTATCGTTCAAGTAAAAAATGATACGTATCGGACATACCAGAACAATAATGTACCAGACGATATATTCAATGTATCGTTCGAGAAAGTGCATGCATATAGACGATACGGTACATTAAATGTACCGTATCGTTAGGGTCCGATACCGATACGTATTGGTATCGGACGATATTTTGATGCATGATAAGTACCCACCATTGCCTTGCTCATTCTACCTACACACCAATATCACCTTTGGCATCTTCTTCTTTTTCGTCTCATCTGAGTGCAAAAAGCCTTCTAGTACCCTCTGAATCATAAACCCTTCATGTCACCTATGGCCCTTTGAATCTCTTCATAACCTTATCTATGAGCTAATAGCATGAAAATTAGTATTAACTTGATCTTTCACTTCACCGTTTATTTCATCAATATTTACTATTGTTGTCAATGGCCATTAAAATGAAAATTTCAAAATTTTTGCATCGTCTTTCCTTTCTTTTTTAGCTTTTATCTTACCTTCTATGAGAATAGTAAAGAAAATTACTATTACAATAAAAGATTTCAGAAGATGGATTTCAAGCTATAATTAGCGGTGGGTTCGATTCGTACATCACACAGTCCATCTCGGTTTTAGAAATATGTATTTGTTTGAAAAGTATGCCTTTCATTGGAGAGTCAAAGATACAAGCGTTTCACGACCAAAATTTTGGAATTATTTTATCATTGAGTATAAATTTAATGATGTAAGATTAATATTTTTAAAATAAAAATTAGTAGATTTTTAATTGACCTTATATACATGCATGCGACACATGATTTTTGAAATAGGTGTCATGTGACAATTGGCATCCAACTAATTCGAGCCCAGCGGACGAGGCTTATATGAACTGATGAGCCTTTTAATAATAATATAATCTTTGCTTTTATAATGAAGGAAAGATGTTGCGAGCTGAATTTTCTCTTTATGTATGACAAAATAACCGCTATCATATAAATAGATTGAAAAACTTCTGAATAACCGCTATCATATAAATAGATTGAAAAACTTCTGAATATTAACATACAAGTAACTTGATATTATGATAAATAATTATTCTTAGAAAAAGCTCTTTCCTCATGCATCCCACGTTTGACCCACTATTGAGTATAACAAGGGAAGGGCGTTCAATTTATTGGTTTTAATTTTTGTATCTTTCAAAATAGAAAAAAACACTGGTATCATGAGAAGAAATGAGGACATTGTTATATGACAAACAGATTTTGTACAGGCAAAACAAAGATAACTGACGTGTCGAGACATAATTGACTGCCAGTGCAATAGGCCCCAAACAATGTAGGTCGGGACAATCAATTACATCATGCCATGTCGGCAGCCTACACTTTCCTTGCACAAAACCAAACCTGTCGTTTGCGACTTTCCGAAGAAGTAATATGTGCACTCAACAATCAGACCTGTTACAATATATAAGGCACATCCAACTATTTCAATATGGGTTTAAGCATGTTGACCCTTTTGTAAATGGATTAATGGAAGCTAACCTTATTATTTGTTTTTATACGGCCATTCTGCCGAGATAGTCACGATAATCGAGGAGAAGGGACGCATACACATGTGATAATTGCGGAGCAACATAATAGTACCAACTATAGTGGTGAGAATTAACTAATATAAATCAACCCACACCTTGTAAAAGCAAGTGTGAAAAATCGCGTGAAGGACAAAAATCGAACCCACAACCTACTCTCTCATATTGGAGAGAGCGTACCAACTAAGCTAATGCCTCGTTGGTCTCACCTTATTATTAAGATAAATTTATGACTATCTTATTTATTAGGTCATGTGGCCCATTTTTTAACCCATCCTTGTCAGCTAAATGGCTAGCCATGATTTGAACTGAACTCAAACTAAACTCACAACCATTAAAAGATTTGAAATCCCCTCATAATAGTTTAATATAGGCTGTTCTTCATATATAGTGTGTGGTCCATATTAAAAACTTATGATCCAACAACATGTATCCTTAATGGCCATAGCTTTGAACTAATTGTTGAGTTAAATTCAAATGATGACTTGGATCGATCAAAAATATATATCATCATGCACCACATGGCCAAGCAAAGTGCATGCGGTTGATGTGGCGCGACGTGATATGTTAAATTGACACTTGCTTAAATCGGATTGTACTTTTGGCTTTGTTTGATAGCTGTGAAACTCTAAGTGGGAAATGAAAGGATTTCCAAATGCGACCAACTCTCTTGACCGTCATTTAAGCACCAAATGGTGTTTAAACGATCTTACACCACTTATTGGTTTATGATCTTAGACATCCAAATCGTCAAAGTGATATATCATCAATTGAAGTACCATGGATAAAAAAACACACTTTCTGGGAGATCCGAACCATCCAATCCGTATACTCTAATATCAACGATTGTTCTTAATTTTGATGGTTGTTATCAAAGTTCACCGATCGGATGGTTTACATCCACTTATAAGCATGATCCTTTGGCTGGGATATGTCCCAACAATGGATTGCTACTTTGGCAATTTAGATTGATCATAGATGTGTCACATGACACAATGATAAATCACACTTCAATGGTGTGAGATAAAAAGTGACATTTAATGGTGGAAAATATAAAAAATATTATATTTATATTATAGTTTATATAGGTGTTAGGCTTGTACAATATTGAACGTGTATTACTCATTCGTGTTATATACAAAACACTATGTTATCTAACTATATTATATTTATTTGATGATCCCGTGAATGGCTATCGGTCTATGACCGTGTGTCCAAATCTAAGCACACTAATATCACTATTTTTTTTAATTTTTTAACGGCTAGTATTGAACATCTTTGATCGGACGGATCGGTGTGCTTCTTGGGATGTTTAGATCGATACAAAATATTTACCACATGGCATAACAGTGAAGTCTTCTTTAATGATGTAAGATAAAACCTGTATTTTAATGGTGTAAGATCATTCAAAGAGTTATTTTATTTCACGCCATTTTGCCAAAATGTCTCGCCGAGATGAGAAACGCCTCGGTCTTAGGGCCGTCCGTGACAACTCAAAAATCCAAGATTTCAAACCGTGATTGCAACTGGGAGTGATTTGTTGTGGGAGATCTATTTATAAAAATGTTACCCTCTAAGTGTGCTGCACGACATCTGGGTTGTACAATGCGGTGTTACATTGTTATTATTATTTTTTAGATGAAATTTTATCCTTTTCATTTGAAATAGAGAACAGTTACAAAGTAGAGGGCCATAATAGTGGTAGTTACAATAACTAACATTAAAATACATTGAATGATATCTAAGACCCATCTAACACCGACACTGAATTCAAGGACCTTTAAAGTAAGGTAAAAATTCAAGAATCTACCAGCATCCTGAAGATCCGCCAGTAACCAACACCGAAGATCCATTCGAAGAGACGCCACTATTATCGGCAAACTCATGATCCACAAAAACACCCCCCACATTAGAAACGGGAGAAAACACCGACCAAAAGCTTCACACATCGCTTCAATCGAAACTTTTAAACAATGCCTCATGGCGTAGAAATAGTGCATGTGTTCGCGCAACAACAACGCTATCAAAACGTCGGTAAAACTCGTGACCAAAATCGTTTCAAAAAGAAGTATGGATTGCAAAAAAGTCTTCATAAAGTCGATCTCCTTGAAAAAGAAGACTCTCACCAATGAGAGGATAAAACTCTCATATTCTACCCCTAAAATAAAATGTCAAAGAAAACATAAGAAAAGACATCCACATAAATTATAAAAGGTAAAAGAAATTGTAGGAAAAGACGTCCACATAAAAATAAAAGGTCTAAGAAAATATGAGAAAAAAACATCCATATGGAGTATAAAAGGCCAATGGAGGCCATAGTGGGAAATACATCCACTAAACAAATCAATTTGAAAAATAAATTCACATGAATAAAAAGACCTCTCCTACTAAATGTAAAAGTGAAAAGAAAAAATGAAAATTACATGAATCAATTCTTTCATGTAGAGGAGATTAAAACAATGAAAATATGATAGCGGAAGTAATGTCAAGACCATGACCGACTTGAATGCACGGAGTCAATCATGACTTTGATACCATTCTCTTCAGGTCACCATCATCAAAACTTCTGGAGGATTTCTATTGTTGTGATGCAAGGATATATATATCACCATTTCAAGTCCAAGTTGGATGTTCTCAACGTTCTCATTCCATATGTCAGTTATTTTGTATTTGTAAGCTTAGCATGAAACTTATTTTGATGACTACCTATGTCAGTTATTTAAACCAATTGTAATCACTCACGGTTTGTAATCTTATTTATATACTTTTTGGGTTAGAATACTGTAACACACTGAAAATCAATGTAATCCATTTGTGGCAATTTGGGTTTTCTATATTTCTATCTTCATCTTCTCTCTTTCATCTTCTTTTGTTTTCTTCTTTATTTTATACTTTTAACAGACCTTGTGATAGTCCCATGTCGAATAGAGACTTGTCACAAGCTTGTGCTATGAGGTGCAACCGACCCTTATATGTAACGATGCATTTTGACTGAAGATGACAACTTATAACGATTGTGTCAGAAACAAAATCAGGGCGGGGAGCTAATCCCATTATCGAACAATATAATTGGCATGTGGGCCTGGGCTATATGTGGTGTGATCGACCTTTTCTTGTAACGACGCATGGGTGAAGACTATGAAACATAACGCTTATACTTAGAACAAAATCGAGAAGACGACCTAAGCTTAGAACCGAATAATATAGTTAGCATGTGGGTCCAGATCGTCAGAGACCTATAATGAATATGGACGTAATAAAATTGTGATGACGATGTTGTTATTATAGGTTTACCCTAACACATTGAGTCGCTCGAGTGGAAACCAAATCTGCTCGAGCGAGGTGAGCACGAAACTAGAGCAAACTTTCGGGTAGAAGTCACTCGAGCAACTTTGGTTTTTGCTCGAGCAACCTACTTACTCTTGTATGGGAAAAGTTTCGATTGTAAATTGCTCAAGCAACTTTAGTTCTCGCTCGAGCGACCCGCGACGACCCGTGACGTCTAAGTTACGTGCATATTTTATTTTTTGGGCAGTTTCTCTTAAGTTAGAAGTAGGACTCGGGATTTATATATAAGGGAAAGCTCATTGACGATTTTAAAGCCTTTTGGGAGAGTTTTTTCAAGAGAGAAAAACTTGGGTGAATACTTTGGAGAGGTAAGCTATTGAAGAACAGCTTGGGAATTAAAGATCTGATTGAATTCATTATTGTGTCGGAATCCTTGTTATATTTCGACGGATCTCTTCTCTGTTCTTTGAAGGAGGTCTTTGTATTTTACAGTTATTTGGCTGTGCAAGATAGTGTTTGATCTTGTTTGAGAGTGCACTAGAAAGAAGAGAGTGTGTACGTTGTAAGCGTTCATAAATAATACATATACTCATGTGGATGTAGCCCTCAATTGGGTGAATCACGTAAATCTTTGTGTTGTGTGTGATTGTTCTTTGCAGCTTCTTATTTTTTCTGTATTCATCGCGATCGGGAGTTTGTTAGTGTAGGTTGAATTCCTAAAAAGTGGTATCAAAGCTAAGCTTACGCTACAATGGCGATGACGGTCTTGAATGCACTATTCGAGGTGGAGAAGTTTTCGGAGAAGAATAATTTCACTTTGTGGGAAGTCAAGGTCACAGATCTCTTTGTCCAACAAGACATTGATGATACTCTACTTGGAAAATACATGAGAAAGAAGGCAGAGATGTCTTATGAAGAGTGAAACTCTATTGATAAGAGAGTCGTAAGAACTATACAATTGTGTTTGTTCGATGAAGTTCTATACAACGTTCTTCACGAGAAGACGATCATGGATATGCGGAAGAAGATGAAATCTCTCAACATGACAAAGTCATTGTCCAACAGACTCTTTATGAAGTAGCAACTCTACACCCTTCGTATGAAAATACAAAAACATTAATCGTCAATCCCAAATTCACAACAAAATTTGTAAATTAAACCCCAATCACAAGTTAATCCCTTCGTGAAACATTGAATTAAAAAACAAAATAGAAAGAGATATAGTTCCGTCAAGTTCGATCCCTAAGAACATCAACCTCAAAAATTTCCAACACAGATTGAAAAAGAAAACAGAAAGAATCATTCGGCCAACTAACGATTCCATGCAAAAACAGTCCCAAAATCAATGAAAAAACCATCGGATCTAATGAGATCCATCTTAATTTGCTACCAAAGAAAGCAAGATTCGTGAAAAATAAACCTAATTCAAACAAATCAGGGACAAAATTAGAAACGAAACAAATGAGGTGAATTTGAAGAAAAAGAAAGAGATCTGACCTTATACTGGTAATTGAGCTCTTCTTTGAGCTCAGGGAACTCTCCCTTCTTGGTGGTGGAGAAATACTTGGAATCGTGCCCGCTCATCTCTCTCTCGTCGGTCGTCAAAGCAAAAACCAAAGCAGGAATGGCGAAGTCACCATGACCCAATTGTATTGCAAAGCTGGAGTTGGTTATCAGGTGTTTAGCCAAGTACTGTAGTTTATGTTCATGTCATCTCTTACCAACCATATGGAAGTGGTGTAAAATGATCTAGATCATCCACTAAAAATTTGACGCTTAGATTGGTTGTATCCCAAAAGCCACGGCGTTAAGTCTCAGTTGGGACGGAAGAGGCATCACTTAGGCGTGAAGCACCTTTTCGCCATAGAACCCGTTGAATGTTTACTCTCACATCCTTCAAGGTTTCTACATCTTGTTAGGATCGAGAGGATCCGGTGCAACGGCAACTTAGGCAAGGTCAACTAGATGCCATTAAAACAAGGTCAATTAGATCCCATTAAAAAAAAAAGCTTTTATGACTTTTTCACCAGTAAAAATGTCATCAAAGTTAGCAAAAATCAATGCACCAAAGTTTTGGGGATTTACTTTATCTTTGACCCATCAAACGGAGGGTAGAAAATTTTTAAAACTAAAATATTTTTTTAAAATTACATATCTCATGGTTGATCAACCCAATACGGGATTTTTTTTTAGTTGATCATGTCACATGACATGTGATCTAGCGACTAGGCACACAAGTTGTCCTGTGCACACAAGCGTATTCCCCCCAATGCCGTGTATTATTGGATTCAGTGGCTAAAAGTTGTAAGGGTGGTAGTGGGCCTAGTCGCCATGCAAGGACCCTATTATTGGAAGAGATTTATTGTTGAAATCGTGTCTCATGCAAGGACGCCCTTTCCCTCTTCCCTCTTGAATCATGGGCTAGATAGGTTAAGAACCCTATCAAGTGGTATCAGAGCGGTCATTTTTGAGTCTTCCAATAGAGCGGCATGTTGAACGGCTTGAAAATATTAACGGGCCAAATCAACATTAAGATCAAACTGATCCAACAACCTTTCGAACGTCTTGCGGGCGTTTTTCCCTCAACAACAATGAGGATGATAAAGGAATGGGAAATTCGAGTGTTAAGAGTAATTGATGCCACATCTTCGGAGAGAATGGCTTGGTCCCAATCGTAGAGATGGAGATCCTCGTCGATGACACTTTAGACGTTAATCAGTATGCGGGTGAGTTCATAGTGTAATAGTCCCACATCAAAGAGGGAAAGGTCCTGACCCTGGGCTATATGTGATTGCGGACACTACATGTCATGACGAGTTTTGGGTGAGAACTTAAGCCCATGCCAGAAACAAAACCGGGGCGGAGACCTAAGCTCATAATCGAACAATATTGTGGCATGTGGGTCTGGGTCGTCACATCAATTTTGTTTTTGGCATGAGCTTAAGTCCCTACTCAAAACACGACATGACTTGTAGTGTCCGCAATCACATATAGGGTCAGGACTTTTCCCTATCCGATGTGGGACTACCCCCCACCTTATAGAAGAGTCGTCTTCGGCTTTGATACCATTCAGTGACCACCCAGACCCACATGCCAGAATATTGTTCGGTTCTGGGCTTAGTTCCCCTCCCCAGTTTTTCTTTTGGCATGGGCTTAAGTCCCCACCCAAAACGCATCATAAGATGTAGTGTCCGCAATCATATATAACTCAGGGTCACGACTTTTCCCTATCCGATGTGGGACTATTACAAATAGTGTCTTAGATATCACCTATCAATGGAAAATTAAGTGTTCAACAACTCTTTCCAAGATGTGCACTCAAACTAAAGACTAGTGATTCTAGCTTGGGAGATTACTTGTTTAAAGGAGGCATTGTTACGTGCCCAACACGTTTTAGCTAGAATTCTTATAAATAAGGCATTTTTCCATATTAGATACGGAATCTTTCCATACGAGTTGAGATAGCCCAATTAGTAGCTTTACTATTTAGGACTCTTGGACTTTATATATGGTGGTTGACAATTAATAAAAAAAATATAGAAGAGATTTATCGTTGAAATTGTGCCTTTGTGCACAAAAGGGACACCCTTTCCCTCTTCAATTGTGGGCTAGATAGGTTAAGAACTCTATCAAACTTCTGAAAAAGCATAGTTGTATCAATCAATGTGAATGAAGCACTTGTTTAGAAAGTTATCCATGTCTGTCAGTGTTCATTTCTCTCATATACAGAGTGCTCCCTTTAAGGACCAGTATTTATCATATCAACATTATGATATGGTATTCAAAATTTTTAGATCTCTCAAACAAGTTTCAAAATGCTATTAAGTGGTGTAAGAAATTTGATTCATATATGCTGAGCATAAGGTATCACAAGGGATAGAATGATTGTTGTATCTATTGAAAAGAGTATGATAAAGGAGAAAGAATCTTCTTAATTCTCTATGTATATGATATACTGATAGCAGCAAGAAGCAATATTGAAATCAACAAGTTGAAGCAATCATTGCAGCAAAAATTTGAAATGAAGGATCTTGATTTCGCAAATAAGATCCTAGGTTTGGAAATCATGAGGGATCGTAAGAAGAAGAGGCTTTGGTTAACACAAAGGACTTTAATCCAAAAGATCTTTTAGAAGTATAATATAAGTGATGCTAAGCCTGTATTAACTTCTCTTGTAGAGCATTTTAAACTCACAAAGAAGATAAGTCTGTCCACACATACAGAAAGGGAATAAATGAGAAATATTTCGTATGTAAATATTATTGGGAGTTTGATATATGCAATGATGAGTACACGTTCAAATTTAACACATGCCTTGAGTGTGGTTTGCAATTATATATCGAATACGGGTAGGAAACATTGGCTTACAATGAAATGAATATTGAGATATCTGAACGGTACAACTAAACATGGTTTGATGTTTGAAGGTGGAGATACATCCGAGTTGGTTCTCTACGATTATGTCGATTGTGAATATGTTGGTGGCCTTGACAGAAGAAGGACAACCACGAGGTACTTGTTCGTCTTGGGAGGTGGAGCAATCAGTTGAAAATCTATACTCTAAGGGATAGCTGCATTGTCAACTAAAGAGGCAGAGTATATAGCGACTACAAAAGCAAGTAAGGAAGCCTTATGACTTAAAGGTTTGGTCAGTAAATGTGGTGAGGTTGATGAGAGCACTAATATTTTTTGCGACAATCAGAGTGTTATTCACCTAATAAAGAATCAGGTCTTTCATGCTCATATAGATGTCGGATATCATTTTATCAGAGATATGATAGAAGATGGATAAATATCGGTTGAGAAGGTCGATACAAAAAAAAACGCAGAGGATATATTGACTAAGCCGATTACACAAAATAATACTTGTCGAAGATATTGATGCCTATTGGGGCGGTGACGTGGTTGGAGATGAAAACTAGGTAGAGATTGTTATTATAGGTTTATCCCAACATGTTGACTCGCTCGAGCGGAAACTAAATCCGCTCGAATGAGGTGAGCATGAAACTAAAGCAAACTTTCAGGTAGAAGTCCCTCGAACGACTTTGATTTTCGCTTGAGCGACCTGCGTACTCTTGTACGGAAAAAGTTTCGGGTGTAAGTTGCTTGAACGACTTTGGTTCTCGCTCAAACAACCCACAACGACCCGTGATGTCTAAGTTATATGTAGATTTCTTTTTTTTGGCTATTTCTCTTGGGTTAGAAGTAGGATTCGAGACTTCTATATAAGGGAAAACTCATGGACAAATTTAAAAGCTTTTGAGAGAGCTTATTCTAAGAGAGAAAATTTTAGGTGAATACTTTGGAGAGGCAAGGTATTGAAGAATAGTTTGAGGATTGAAGATCCGATTAAAGCCATTCTTAGGTCGGAATCGTTGCTATATTCTGACAGATCTCTTTTCTGTTCTTTGAAGGACAACGTCCTTGGGTTTCATAGCGGTTTGGTTATAAAAGATCGTATTTGAGAGTGAACTAGAGAAAAGAGAGTGTGTATGTTGTAAACGTTTATAAATAATATATATACTCCTATAGACGTAACCCTTGATCGGGTGAACTACGTAAATCTCTGTATTGTGTCTGATTGCTCTTTGCATCTTCTTATTTTTTCTTATTCATCGTGATCAATAATTCATTGGTATGAGTTGAATTCCTAACAGAAGTTCGCCCAAATCATTACCCTTTTATATGGAGAGAATCATTTACTCCTCTCTCCCATGTTTTCACTAGTGTCACTCACCACTATGATTCAATGAAAAATACGACCGTGTAAAGTATGAAGTCAATAGTGTAAAAGATTGTGATGGTCATGCCCACATCATTACACCTTTATATCAAGAGAGCCATTTACTCCTCTCTCCAATGTTTTCACAGGTGCCACTCACCACTATGATTCAATGAAAAATACTTCTGGGCAAACTACAAATTCATAAGTGTAAAGATTTTGGAAAAATCATTTGAGTGTGAAATGTGAAGTGTGACAGCATTAATGTAAGGGTACCTATATTAGTGCCCGCAGATTCTCAAATCCCCCACGTTAGAAACCCTTCAAAGTTATTAATTGTTTCAGATCAGATGATAGAGATCCTGACGTTCAGTTGTTGATTCTATATAGCACAGATCCTCAAAAATCTCCTAAAATCACATTTGAATGCATTGTGTGTAATAGGATTCAAGGGACATTTTTTAGGAATCTTAACCATATGTAATAAAAACCTTACAGGTTATAAATGATCTCAAAATTAATTGTGTGAGAAATTGGCAGAAAAATGATCTTCATCACCTAATTTTAAGCAATCAAATTTTTTTTTTTTTTGAAGGTATTGCACTCAGGAGTGATTACTTTCACGTAAGAAGTTATCTCTTGCATATATATATATATATATATATATATATATATATATATATATATATATATATATATATAATTTGAAAGTCGGATTTGATATTTTGTGGTCTCTATCTTGTCAAAACACCAACTAGGCCGACTGATTTAAAGGCCACCATGTTTATTAAAGCTCACTTTTAAAAAGTTCAAAAAATTGGGCCACGATGCTCTCTTTTAAAAAGTTTTAAAAAATGGGAGCCATTAATTACACTACGAAATTTAGTCCTTGCACCTTGGTTAAAGAAAGGCTATATTTTAGGGACATTCAATATGTGAAAACACAATTTTGGCCTCCTGATTTAAAGCTCATGATTTATGGATCTTATTGGATAAGATTTGAGCAAAACACAATATATATCATATGATCTATTGTTGGCAACAGTTGAATCAAATAATTACTTTTGACTATATTTAATCACATGATGAAGATTATATTTTATGCTAATCTTTTATATTTAATATATTTAAATGATGGGCTCCAAATCAAATAATTTAGATGGTATTTCCGTATATGAGAGGTTGCTAAACTTATAAGCCTTTTTTTCTTTTAAAACAATTGGTACAAGGGCCAACTTTGAGAGTGCAAGTCATAGCTCAATATGTTATCCCAAAAAGGTCCTCACGGTAATTATTAGTTTACACCTATTCTTGAGAAACTAAATTGCATCAGCTGTAACAAAGAGGCATTAGTCCAATTGGTAACCTCCCATCATTGTGAGGGAGGAGGTTTAGGGTTCGATATTCGTCCTTCACGCCGTTTCTTACCCTTGTCTTTACAAGGTGTGGGTTGGGTTCTGTTAGTTAACCCTCATCATTGTAGTTGGTGCTCGGCATTACGTATATATGACAAGTATAATTAAATAGAGTTAAAGGCTATTATATAATTAAACAGTTGACTATACTAGATTATATGACAAGTATAGTGTTTTACTCCAATTTTATGTACCATAGATCTATTAATAATGAACTTCAAATCAGACGGCCCATATTGGATTTTTACATATTACATGCCCCTAAAATACCAAGTCTTTCTTTAAATCCCGTAGAATCACTTGAAAAGCGTGTGGAAATACGCCTACACTAAAACTTTATTTTGAGCACTCTCTATTTTACCTATTATATTTTCAAAAAAATTCCACAAAAAATAATAGCCACTCTTTTTTAAAAATAATATTTTTTTTAGCTTTTTTCACACTCACCAAATGTTGAAATACGCCCACACTAAAATCATTAAATGCTTTAAATCAGACAATGGAGATCACGGTGCACCTATCAGACGATTAGTTTTTTATTCCACATGTCATAGATCCTAAAAACGTGACCCTAAAGTCACGTTTGAGCATGATGTCTGACACATGACGTTAGGGCTACATTTCCAGGATTTATGTTATGTGAAAAAAAAAAACTAACCGTCTGATAGGCGTGCGCCATGATCTCAAGATCTATTGTGTGGAAAATTAAGGCTAAAATCAATCTCCATCGTATAATTTAAAGCAATCCATAATTTTTGGTGTAGGCGTATTTTAAGATTAGGTGGGCATTAATAAAGGTACCCTAATTTGTTATTAAAATAGTTAGAGAGAGGAGAGAGAGAGAGAGAGAGGAGAGAGAGAGAGGAGAGAGAGAGAGAGAGAGAGGGGGGGAGAGAGAGAATACTATTATTGTATTAATAGCAAGCCCTACATGGGTCGCTAAGCGTAGCGAGGGAGAATGGTCAGGTCCAACCATGCAGAATTAGATTTCCAGTCTTATCCCATCTGGTGCCCTTCGAAATTGGAGAATCGTAACTTTCCTGATTTTCACTTTTTATAGCAAAACGTACCGTCAAGATTCTCCCATTTTCAAGGGCAACAGATGGGGTAGGACTGGAAAACCAATTCTACTTAGTAGGACTTGACCATTCCCTGAGTAGGGAGTGGATGGGGAATCACAAAAAATAGCCGGTTGGATAGCGAGTTTGCTGGGCGGCTATCTATTGTGATCAAGGATTAAAATATCGGCCAAAATTTCGGTTTCGGATATGACCAAAACTGAAAATTTGGACCGAAATTTCGGCCGATAATTTCAATCCCATACAAAAGATGATCGAAATTTCGGTCCAAATTATCGTTTCAGTGAGGATCAAAACCAATAATTTGGACCGAAATTTTAGTCATTTCGGCCAAAATTTTGATCCTTGATTGTGATTGTATAGCTATTTTAGCGATTTTATGAATTATAGCATCACTCTTGGAGCTGCATGATTATATTATTGTTATTAATTATTAAAATAATTAATTAAAATTATGACAAATTTATAAGAGGAAACAACTTATTGATGGATGTTTTTAATCTATAAACATGTGCCACATGGCTTAGAATTGGACGATTATGCACTAATCTATTTAAAAGGCGGTCATAGAAGTCAACCTTTTAATTAAATGATTTAAAGCCGTGTTTAGCAATTTCTTTTGAAAAATCGCTTTTCGAAGATTATAAAGAGGGGCGTGTTAGTGTGTTACATGTTATTTTAAAACTGTTGTTTCTCAAAACAGTTTATAAGACGAGGCCTTATATTTTGTTACAATCGAATGAGGCCATACACCTTACTTCCCTCGGTCCACAGTCCACACTGCTTCTCCAAATGTAGAAACCACTTTTCGTATATTTTAGGAATTTATAATTGAGAGTGCTTTATAACACCTTTCAAGTAAGAGCTCCCCTGAAGCAAGAAGATAGCGTTTTATTTTTCTCACTGAAATTGAAGTCTATTGGCAATTCATTTTAGGAGAAAGGCAAAAACAAGAAAGATAGAAGTTAGTTGTAAAGGTAACATGGAAATATATTTATTATTATTGGCAACCATTTTTATATAGAAAAAAAAATTTGTCTACAATGGTGGTCCACTTATTTTAGGGGGTAAAGTGGTATGCACATTTATAGAAATAATATGATGCACACGGACTTCTATGGATTAGAAGTCTGTGTACTTTACAAAGTCACACCAATCGTGCATACTACTTTACTGCTCATGATGGATGGTATCCATTAAATACTTGAAAAAACATTATTCTATTGTAATTTAAAATGAAGAGAAAAATTTCGGACCGACATACAATCAGAAGATAAGGTGTTTTGTTTTTACTCATTTAAGCATGCCAGGGTACTCTTTTTCATGAGAAATGACAAAAGAAATAAAGATGACTTAGGTGTAAAGTTGCTACAAGAATAAATCTATTACCATTGACAATCATTTATATAGGAAAAAGAATTAAAAGGTCACCTTATATGCACCCATTGAATCTTTGAGGGCACCTATATCAACCCATTATAGGGGTAAAGTGGTTTGCACACTCATGCGACCACGTGACCGACATAAAATTTAATGAATTGAAAGTCCATGCATGTCACAAAGTTGGTGCTGACCACTTTAATGCCTATTATGAGTGGACCATGTATCAAAGACTTGAAAAAAATACTATTCCAACACTTTGATTTTACTTTAAAATCAAGAGAAAAGCTTTTTATCCACATGAAGAAAGAAGACTTAAGGTGTTTTATTGTCATTCATTGAAGTGTGCTGGGCACTCCTTTTCATCATAAAAGTCAGAAGCAATAGAGATGATCTTAGGTGTAAAGTTGCTATTGAAATAAATCTATTATTATTGGCAACCATTTATATATAAAATATTTAAAAAATACTTTTATTTGTTCTCACCGAATCTTTGAGGGTATTATGTCAAAAATTATTGACTATTTTAAATTAGACGCCGAGAATTATTCTTCACTCCAATCTTGAACTCAATGAATGCTGACATCATGGATGTTCTAACAAACGATCATTTTTTATTCCAAAGTGACACACAATCTATAAAGAAATCGAAAAATCATATAACACACATCACACTCAAAAGTGACTTTCAGGAAATAATCTCCATCATGGTCAATGCTTCTTAGTGAAGGTGCCCTCAAATATTCGATAAGTGCAAACAATGATACCCAAATTAAAATTATAATCTATAGAGGCTAAGTTTTGAATCTCATTTGAGATTAGTACAACAGTCCAATAACTATCTATATTGTATTTATTCAAAGATTGTAAAAAATTATTTTCATTAAGAGCTTAAAAGCACTTCAAAAATAATGACCACTACGCTAATCGTCTTAATTGTTAGTTATTCTTCATGTCTACTTATATAGCCTCTTAATTTTAATTTTTTGGATAATTAAAGTTGAGGGGTAAGAGACTTCACTATACTATTAAAGAATAAAGCCAAATCACATACAACATTAAAAAAAAACCACCCAACTACTAAAAAGTTCAATGAACAAAAACATAACTAAAAAGTCGTAAAAGAAAACTCGAAGAACAAGATGTTCAAACTGAGGATCCAAGAGAAGAAAAATCTAGCAGACACAAAACAAATGTAGAGCTAACATAAAACTACACCCTACATCAATATCCCCTAAGTTAGAAATACAGTCTTTAATCGAAAACGGTTGGATAATCTTTAAGCTCTGAGCCCATTGCAAAAATTTAATTTGAAATTTTTCAACAAGCATCGAAATCTACATCTCCTTTCCTTTAAAAACTCTTATGTTCCTTTCTTTCCATATCATCCATAGAATTGCGAAAGGAACTAGATTCTAGATTTTGTCTCATCTCGAGTCTCCTCGGCTATAATGCCACATTCCAAAAAGTGAACCACATGAACTCGACATAATCCCAGACACTTTAAACCATCTAAGCAAAAATCCTTAGATGGCATAAGCTGAATCACAATAGATAAAAAGATGAGCAACGTCCTCCTCAACCCTCTTGCATATGACACACCTATTTGCCAACGAGAAACCCTTGGAAATTAAATTATCAACAGTTAAAATCTTATCGACAACTACTTGACAGACAAATGTGATAATTATGTTAGGACCCTTTGACTTCCAAATGCCTATATAGCCTCTTCATTATATGATAAAGACTACTATTTAATATAATCTAAGGGTTGAACCCAATTTATATGAACGTTCGTGAATCATATGGCTAGCAGGCCGTCATTGTAAACAAACACACATTTTTTGAAACAAGACGTATGAAACACCATTTAAAAGGTATTTTTTCGAAAAATCCATCCTTTCTATATATTTTAATCTCATTTAATTTGTGAAATAAATACATTTTTTGACACAAGTTCATATACATATATCTTTTGTATATTTTGATATTTTTTACTTTTTCAAATTTTTTATATTTTTTCTCTGAAACAGCCAAAAATTTTCATATTTTTCTAGATGTTTTTTGAGCCGTTTTATTCTCGTTCCTAAAGTTCGTCACTATGTATGAGTTTGTTTAAATCTATTTTAGCAGTTCATTTGCTGATACATGTAGCATCTAAATCTAAATCACATGGTAAAGATTGTTTTTTGGGAAATTTACCTGATCGACCCTGTCAGATACACCTTTTACGTCAGAGGCCCTATATTTTCACATTTACCCAAATTGACCAACTTTTAGTCAAGCCATTTTCAACTAGAACAAAAAGTCCGAAATACCCTTTCTTACACTTTTTTTTGTTCTACGTGATTTAAAATTTTAAATATTTACATTTTTCTATATTTACGGGATGTGAAATCGGATTTATGCCGTCTGATTTGAAGGCCACATAATAAAATAGATGGCGCCAAAGATAGACACGAAAAAAAAGCGATATCGCCTCTTTAAAAAAAAAATATATATATATATATATATTTTAACAGTCGATGTCGACTCTTAACACAATCGATACCAACTATTTTAAAAGTTGTCAGAGTCGTCATCGACTCTGTACAGACTCGCCATCGATTGTAAAAATTTAAAAAAAAAAAAATTATAAAATCGATGACGACTCTGTACAGAGTTGCAAAAATAAATTATTATTATTATTTTTTTTTATATAAAATCGATGACGACTTTGTACAGAGTTGTTATCAACTCTGTACAGAGTCGCAATTTTTTTATTTTTTTTTTAATCAAATCGATAGCGATTCTGTACAAAGTCGATGACGACTGTGTATAGAGTCGCCATCGACTGTGAATTTTTCTTTTTTATACAATCGATGGCGACTCTTTAAACAGTCGTTGACGACTCTTAAAATAGTCGGTACTGACTGCGTATAAAGTCGATATCGACTATATACAGAGTCGATATCGCTTTTTTTTCATATCTATCTTTAGCTATCGATTTAATATTGTGGCCTTTAAATTAGATGACATAAATCTTGTTTTACATTGCATAAGTATTGAAAAATACAAATATTTAAAATTTTTAATTATATAGGTGTATCATCTTCTTCCTCATTCTAATCTGCTATAGTCTCTGACGAAAAAGGTGTATCTGGGTCGATCCAAATAATAGATCGGAGTAGATTGGATTGAGGAGAAGACGCCGTCACTTTCTCCACCTCTGACTTTTAGAAACGGTAGCAGATTAAAATAAGGAAGAAGATGATGTTTTTGTGCGTTAAAGAAAGAGAGTAATTTGAACTTTTTGTTATCCTTAGGGTCGACTAGGATCCCAACTAGTCAATTTAGGTAAATGTGAAAATATAGGGCTTCTGATGTAAAAGGTGTATCTGACAAGGTCAATCAGATAAATTTCCCTTATTTTTTATACAATCTTAGGACGACGACTCAACATGAGCGCTAGTGACTCACATAGCACTAAAAATGGTGTCATTTGTACAAAATTAGGAATCTTGTGGCCCTCAAGGGTGAAGTGGTTGGTTACCCAATAACAACTAAGATGGAACGAATAATGGTTTCCAATTCCAAGGACATTGTGGTAGCCAAAGATTCTAACCAATAACCTTGAAACATTGTGTCACGCTACTGATCTCTAGAAACAATTTATTTACGATCCAAGATTCTTTCTTTTGATCCTTGGTATCATGTCTGATGAGTACTGAAAAATGAGGATATTTCACCCCTAAATACCTATATTTAGCTGTCCGATGAAGGCTATCTGATAAGATTGACTAGATTTGAAGTGTTTCAGGTAAATACAAACCAAGTATAGAAAACAGTCCAAGAATTCTGAATATAATGTCAAAACACTGCAACTTTGGGTAATCAAGAACTTGGTGCGACTTGCGGCTAAATTTGGACCTTCAAGACGGCTGAATTACAAAATTGTCAAAACATAAAAGTTGTAGATCTTTTCATCAGCTTTCCAACGGCATATGAATCGTCTCAATCCGAGTTCGGGACAGAAAGTTATGGCCAAAATACCGAAGCAGTATCTGAACCAAGAAGAAGTGCTGAATTTCACGGATTTCTGGGGTCGATGTATCAACCCTACAGGTCGATTAATCGAGCCAGAATTAGAGTCTGACACGAATCTGACACTGGAAACCTGATTTTTGAGATTTTTTGTCGGCTCGATGCATCGACCCTCCCTGGTCGATTAATCGACCCGAAAATACAGGCTTGGGAGACTTCTGCGCAACGGGTTTATGTAAAGCGACTCAAACACTTCGGAAAGGAGATATCTTTTTAGAATTAGAATTACGTAGGAATTAGTTTTAGGAAAGAGTTTTAGTTTTTAGTGTTCTTAGTTTTTAGCCATTATTTTTCATAGTTAGACATAGAAATAGGAAAATTTTATTATTTTGAGAGCTCTGTTCCCTTTAATTTTTCAGTACTCATTCCTAAATTTTGTTCAAAATTTATTCCTGCATTAATTTCGTTTCTGAAGATCATCATATTTGTGGATCAACGTAATTTCTTTTGAAGTTTGAGGTAATTTTAATTAATGTTATTTTCCCGTCTTTATTTATTTATGTCATTTACTTACAATATGTGTGGCTAAATTTATAGGGATGGGGATCTAATGATTCCCATCCGAGGGATGTACTTTTAATAATATAAATTTAGGATTAAAATATGAGATTTTATTTTATGGTTATTGTGTTATCATGAATGGATGAAATCCCCGCCACTAACCGGGATCGCGTGTGCCGAGCCATGCCCGGGATCTCAGATCTGTGACGGTAATTTTACCCAATCATTGTTATGGTCTTTTTGCTTTCATCGTGTGGATCTAATTACGATTATATTTTGGGATCGAGTGTGCCGAGCCATGCCCTGGATCTTGGTTCTGTAATGGTAATTTTATCTTAAATAATCCCTAATCTGAATAAAGTGTGCCGAGCCATGCCCTTGATTTCAGATTTGTAAGTGGTATTCTTGTTGGAATTTTCACCCACCTTGGGGATGATTTTTATTTGAACCTGAGATCATGTGTGCCTAGCCGTGCCCTTGATCCCAGATCTATATATGAAAATCATCTAAGTCCTGATTGCAGGGATGCAACGTGTAACCTATTAGGGTGTTGACCATTGATCTTCCATAAAAGATGTTTGTTACCAATGAATATCTCATAATTTAACCCTTAGATTTATATTATAGGAAGAACGGACCAAAGATGGGAGGATTTAGTATCTTCATCTTTATCATCATCTTCACTTTTATTTTTGAATTATCAATTGAATTTTAGTTTGTAGTCATTAATTACCATCTCATCAACCGCTTAAATCATAAAACTGGTAGACTACTGTTAGATCTTCATAGATTTCTAGAATTGCTTGTCTCTTTTAGATATTTCAAAATTAGTCCTCGTGGGAACGATCTCGTACTCCGCACCCACTATATACAAACCGATTCGTGCACTTGCGAGTAAAACATCACATTAAAAATATCACATCAATGTCCTCAAACCGTTGAAATAGATGATGAGGATAATTTTTCGTCATAATCTTCCAAACAATAGGTCTTGAGGTCATAGCCTATCCTTAAATGTTAATTACATATTGCACACATCCCACAAAAGTGAGCGTCACCCACTTACGATTATGATACACTAGTGATCAGGTACACCTTTTGAGATGTGAACCACATGCATTAACATCTGACCGTCTGATGGTAGACTCATAATATCAAGATCTAATAAAATCCATTGTCTGATTTTGGACTAAATAGACTGTGCTTATTTTTCTGTTAACATTCGATCGATCAATTCTAATATCTGATCAATTGATTC
This sequence comes from Chloranthus sessilifolius, assembly GCA_021018995.1. Classification (NCBI taxonomy): domain Eukaryota; kingdom Viridiplantae; phylum Streptophyta; class Magnoliopsida; order Chloranthales; family Chloranthaceae; genus Chloranthus; species Chloranthus sessilifolius. Next base: position 123,809,142 of record CM037587.1, on the reverse strand, counting down.
TGAACCGAATCGACCTTATTTAATTTCTATTTATGATCAATTGATCAATTTTAAGTAGTGATCGATTGATTCTGGACCAAGACCACTGCATATATTTATATTTACTTCCCATGTTCAATGGATCGATTTATTATGATAGATCAATTGATTTCGGACAGAATCGATTACTTATTAACTTTAATATCAATCGATCGATTCTAAATTCCGATCGATCGATTCTAACCCGAATTAAATGATATATATTATAATTTCAATCGAACGATTCCAAAATCGATTGATTAATTCTCGTCCTAACGGATGACATTATTTTCCTTATAATTTCATTTTAGCACGACTAAATCCTTCTGCATATTAATCACTTGAACGTATCAATTGATGATCTTGATTTATCTCACTTTAAATTACTATATCTTTCAATTTGAGCATTTAAGGTATAGTAATCTATATATATCTAATTTATCGCTTCAACGCGACCTCTTCGATAGCATGAAGAGTTTCAAATTCAATGCCCTCGTGAAAATCGAACTATATTCTTTATGTTTTCGAATTCACACTAATAACTACCTTATTCTATATTTGTATTGGTATGATATGTAAAAATATATACTTATAAACATAGCGAAATCGAAATGTAAATCTATTATGAAAGTAAGATAAGTTTCATGCTTCCATCTTGATCGTGTTATACGAGTTTTATATATGTTAGGTCATATGTACGCAAGTGTATGAGATCATGTCTATGTTTGGGTATGGTGATTCGCTAAGATGGTATCGAAGAGAAGAATATATCATATTCTAATGTCTTACAACTCATGATCGTATGGGACATCATGACGAGTAGGGTGAGTACAAATTCAGTATAGTCTCGTATACGGTGGCATATGCGATGACTTTATCATCCCGAGTTTTAATATGATAGGATGAAATTTGAGTTAAGGTATGAGATGTGACCCTTAGGCCTTAGTTGTAGTGAGGTCTCTCTACGGTCACGTGAAACTAGAAATATAGGCGTCCATATACAGATACAATACCTCTATATTAGTATGCGCTGTCACATGAAGTACATTCAGGTTACTACGAAATCCGTTCTTTGATAAGCGTGATTTAATGAAGTTACCCCATTATAACTCATCCTAGATGTAAGTTATAAGAGCATGTTATGATATGCGTATGTAAGTTAAGATAAGTTATGAGTATGATAATAAGATGTCGTTGTGTAGGTTAATATAATATTAAGAACTTAAGTTTGTATGTGTTGTTCTTTGCGTTGCCACCGTAAAGGCAACAATGTCTTATAGTTAAGATAGGTCTCTGAGAGACAGTATGAGTATATTATGAGTTGCGTTTGGTCATATCTCCTCATTAGGCTAGATGAGGTGTATAAGTATGTTATGGAGGCCGTTATGTTATGGTGATAATATACTATGATGACCCTCACATGACAGGCTCGAGTAGCAACTCTTGCACATGTTGTATATGATTTATGAGTATGTTAGGTACACCCATGCGACGCACAAATGCATGTGCGAGAATAATAAGATATGATGTGTTATGAGATATAATAAGGTACGTTAAGATATGAGTGTATCTTAATTATGGTCTTGTATTTATGGTACAATATGAATCTTACGATACGTAGGAATTTATTGTTTTCTTATTTCTGTTGCTTTGATATACTATTATAATCACGCACGTGATGCACCCACAATGCACCTGAGTAAAATAGGGTGAATTGCTGGTGTAATCACTGAATTGCATGTTGTTTAATAACTCAACCATCGTGACATTTATCTATTTCAGATGATTATATTGAAGGAGTAAATTCTGGCGATTCTGATCCTATTGGCGTTGGTTTTGTTGACCCCGTGGACGCTGAGTACCATGAATCTTGAGAGGGTGACGCCGCAGGTTATCAGGAGGACCTTGGTGCCAGTGGCGGATGCATGTAAGTGCGAGTGTGGGCGTCCGTCCACACTGACTTGAAAAATTAAAAATAAAAATAATGATAATTGTTCTGTTTCAGGAAGAAGAGTCGGCAAAAAAATCTCCTAAATTTTTCCTTGGGTACCTCTCTTTGCGCCCATGCCATCTCTGAAAGCGCCCACGTCCTAGACCCCTTGAAGGCCATTGATTGCTTCAGATCAACGATAGAGATCGTGTTTCAACCCAACATTCCATATACTAGATCTTGAGATCATGCTGCACCTATCAGACGGTAAATTTTTTATTCCATGTGCCACTGATCTCCAAAAAATGACCCTAAATTGATGTTTGGGCGTGATGTCTAACACATAAATCAAAGACCATTTTTTGGGATTTGTGACACCTGAAATAAAAACTGACTGTCTGATAGGTGTGTCATGTTCTCAAGATCTATTGTATGGAATATCGGGATGAAACATGACCATCATCTGATCCAGCTTAATCAAATTAATGGTTATCAAGGGATCTAGGACGTGGGTGCAAACAAAGGTACCCTTTTGCTTTTCTTAAAGAATAAAATATTTCTATTTGGCAATAATGTGGGGTCAACTTTCTTGATCTTTTCTTAAGATAAAATCTAATAAAATCTTCAGCAAAAATTTAGCAGGTTTTTTTTTCTCCCACCGGTGGAGCTAAAATATGAAGGGACTAATTTATTTGTAATCCTTAAAATTCGAGATTTGTATTTCTCAACTCAAGTTTCACATGCCACAACCATTTGACTGTTTTGAATTTGACGATAAAAATAGGTTTTAAGCCTAAATTTTGACAAAATAGATCTTGAGATCACTTGCCATCAAACGCTAGTTTTCTCTACGTGGCACACCGCCCAAAACGTAGCCCTAATTTAGTGTGATATGTGCCTCATGGCTTTTTAGTCACTTTATTGAGATTTGTGCCGCTTAAATAAAAAATTGACCTTCTGATGGTATGCCCATTGTCTCAAGATCCTTTGTGTGAAAGATTCGAGTGAAAAATAATCTCCATTGTCTAAGTCAAATCAATTAATTGTCGATAATCAAAAGATCATATGTAGGTAAGATCATCTAAGCCGTCAAATTTGAAAGCCATGATCAAAAGATCCTATATTAAAAAAATTGGCACAAAACACGATTTTTATGATAATATATATTTTAAATATGATATTATATATTTTAATATCTTTTTAAATTATAATTATATATTTTATATTCTTTTTAATCTTAACAAATTTTTCGAAAGTTATTTTGAAATGAATCGAAATTAAATCTAATTCATCTTGCGCCCCGTCTAGATGAAAATTCTGATTCTGTCATTACTTGGTGTTGACTACGATCCTAGTCCCGACTATTGACAATTGTAGTTACGGTACTGATATTTGTTCCGTACGATTATTTTCAATTTATAGACTCGTATAGCAAATTTGTTTTCAATTTCTATTTCCTTTTGATTGTGAGATGTTTCTTTGATTTTTATCGCATTTATTCATATTTATAGTTGCCCTTATATCCCATTTTTATTTGTTGGGTTCACGGATTTCGTGAAATCATATTAACGTAAAAACTTTGATTATGTGTATATCTGCTTAGCTTATCTAGGATGCGTGTGGGCCATAACTTGGAATGTTAAGCCCTTGGAATAAGGTAGAATTTTGGGTGTTGACATTAAATGTTTGTCGAAACCCATTATTCCTTTATTTTATTATTTGTAACTTTGGATCGAAATGGTATTGAAATGATCTTGTATCATTAATGGTATTAATGGTTTAAAGTGTGAGCAATCCATATCGTCAAGATGATAGATGATACAATTGAGGGGTAATGGAACCAAAAATCACTTTTTGGGAGATCCGAACCATCAGAACTATGGATTTTAAAATCGAAAATTACTTTGGGGCTATTTTATTGATAAGTTAGGTTGAAACTTGTTCCAATGCTGGCAACATTCCATTGTGTTACATGCCCAAGATCACCGTTATTCTTAATCGCACTACAAAAAATAAGACTATTAGCAACACAAAAAACTATAGGTATTAACAAAAAAATTATTGCTACTGGTCCTGTTGTGATTGAAACAAAATTTTTTTTTGTTAATAGAGGCTGTTTTATGTGTCGCTAATAGTCTTATTTTTTGTAGTGTCATTAATGACTGATACTAAGATTCATCAATTGGATGGTTCACATCCAAGGTATTAAAAATTAGCCGATACCGATACGTATCAGTTTTCGGTCAAACTGATACATATCAGCTTTAGATTAAGTGACTGGCCTTTACATGCAAGGTATAAAAAAAATGTATCGATTTTGGGCCAAACAGATATGTATCAGTGTTTCGTATCGGTATCGCCGATACCTATTAGGTTTTGGCCGATACGTCTCGGTTTCAACCGAGAGTTTTAATTTTTTTTTTTTTAAATAAAAAAAATGGTCGATACGTATCAACTGATTCGTATCGGCCTCGGGCAAACCAATACCCGAGACCGATACCGCTATTGATACCTTGTTTACATGTAACGACACATGGTGAAGACGGTAAAAGGTAACACCCATGCCAAGAACAAAATCGGGAAGAGGACTTGAGCCTAAAATCGAACAATATAGTTAACATGTGGGTTTGGGTCATTAGAGACCTATTATGAATATGGATGCAATAAGATTGCGATGATGATGTTCACCCACATCATTACTCCTTTATATGGAGAGAGCTATTTACTTCTCCCTCCGATGTTTTCACAGGTGCAACTTACTACCAAGGGTCAAAATATCGGATTTTCAATACGTATCGTCCTGAAATTCAGGACGATACATATCGTGTATCGTTTTAATACATTTTTTTTTTCAAAAAATCTAATAAATCAAATTATCATTCGTATCGTCCATATCATTCATATCGCTTGATACGTATCGCGTATCGTCCGATACATTCAATGTATTGGCAATACGGACGATACGTATCGTTCGATACGTATCGCGTATCGTCCGATACATTCAATGTATTCGCGATACATTAAATGTATCATTTTAATACATTTTTATTTTCAAAAAACTCAATAATCAAATTATCGGACGATAATTTGAAATTATCACCCGATAATTTAAATATATTGTCCGTATCGTTCGATACGGGCGATACATTATCTATATCGGACGATAATTATCTTGTTTTTTAGATGGTACGATACATAAGTAGTGTATTGTACTGCCCAAATTCAAAATCATTATGTATCGATATCTGACGATATTTTGACCCATCCTCACCACTATAATTCAATGAAAAATACATCGGTGTAAAGTCATTAATGTAACGATTTTGGGAAAAATACGTTGGGTGTGAAGTGTGAAGGCATTAATGTAAGTGTACCTCTAGTGCAAAGTCATTAATGTAAATATTTTTGGGAAATATACATTGGGGTGTGAAGGTATTAATCTAAGGGTACTTCTATTACTGTGCGCGCACTCTCTAAAGCGCCTACGGAAGGTGTTTCAAAATTTAGCCCTTTCAAAATTATTGATTGCTTTAAATTAAACTATGAAGGTGTTTCACCTTATCTCCCATAAATTCAATCTTCAGATCATGACCCACCTATCTGGCGGTAAGGTGTTGATTTCATATGACATAGATCTTCAAAACTGTCCTAAAATCGCATTTAAACGCATTATGTGGCACAGGATTCAATCAATGATTTTTAAAGGGATTGCAGACGTCGGTGCTTTCAGGGATTGTGTGGGCGTTCATAAAAAAAGCCTTTAATATAAAGATTTTGGGTGCCATTACTTGCACACAAGAGATTGACTCATCACGTAATTTGAAAGTAAGATTTGATATTTTTAGGTGTCTATCATGGCAACTAGTCCGACTGATTTAAAGTGCACGATGTAAAGCTCTCTTTTTAAAAGTTTAAAAAATTGGCATAAAACAAGGTCATAATCATGTAATTTAATGCACACAAAGGCCATTTTCTAACTAAATAACTGAAAATGATAAAGTTGAAAGATCTCATTTACACCAAAAATGTTTGGAAAATTTAGCTGACCGAATGTACCTTTTACTATATAGGCTCTATAATTTTACTTTTACCCAAATCAACCTGGAAGCCTAACCCACTCTAAGGATAGCAAAAAGTTTAAATTACCCCTTTTCTTTAAGGCATAAAAACATCATCTTCTTCCTCATTTTAATTTGCTACCATTTCTAAAAATCAGAAGTGACGAAGGTGACGGCGTCTTTTCCTCAATCCAATCAATTCCGATCTGCTATTTGGATCGACCTAGATACATCTTTGTAAGGCAATATCGTCTTTTAAAAAAAAAAAAAAAAAAAAAAAATTTAAACAGTCGATGCCGACTCTTAACACAGTCGATGCCGACTCTTAAAATAGTCGATGACGACTTTTAATACAATCGATGACGACTGTTTTAACAGTCGACATTGATTGTTTACACAATCGATGGCGAGTGTGTATACAGTCGCCATCGACTGTAAAAAATATATATATAAATATAAAAATAAAAAAAAAATAAAAATTATACAGTCGCCATCGATTTATAGTCGTTATCGATTGTGTATGTATACAGTCGTCATCGATTATATAAACAGTCGATGTCGATTGTGATTTTAGCATGGAAAAAAAAATTTCAAAATAAATATCTTAAAAAGAAGAAAAAAAAATACAAATATCAGATGACATAAATTTAGGTGTATTCTTTTTTTTTTTTTTTGACGGTTTAGATCTAAGTGTACCTTAGAAATAAAGTTTTCTGTTAAATCTTTATGCTGAGAAAGATTCTTAGACAGATTACAATGAAAAAGAAGATGATACTTTTGTGCCTTAAAGAAATAGATAATTTTGATATTTTACTGTGGCTAGGCTTGAAGCTGATCCATTTGGGTAAAAGTAAAATTATAAGGTCTCTACAATAAAAGATATATTTGATAGGGTCTGGTAAATTTTTCAAAATATTTAGATCACAACCAGACCTTACTTTATCCCAAAAGAGAATTCAAAATTAATGTGACACGTATCCCAAAATGGTACTCGCGGTAATTACCAGCTTACACCTATTCTTAAGAAACTAAATTGTGCTGGCTGTAACCTGTTGACACATGGCAACAGCCTATTTGATGCCATCCACTTTTCGTCAAACTAAGAAGCAGGCTTTCTCAGCGAAGAAAAGGTATCAGGCGCTCCATTTTCATTTCTTTCTTACCAAAGCTAAGTGCATCTCTATTCCCGACCACGCATGGCTAAATTTAATGCCTATAACTTTATTTTGAGCCGACTCTCTATTTTAATTATTGTTTAAGTTTTATTTCCATCCACCAAATTTTAAAATATTTAGATGCTAAAATTATTGATCGCTTTAAATTAAACGATGAAGATAAATTTTTATTCCAATCTTTCATATAATGAATCTAGAGATTATGGTACTCCAATCAGACGATTAGTTTTTATTTCACATATCACAGATCTCAAAAATATGGCCCTAAAGTTATATTTAAATATATTATATATAACATAACTTAAAAATTATATTTTTGAGATTTATGCTCTCTAAAATAAAAAATTAACCGTATAATACGTATGTCATAATATTAAAATCTATTATGTGAAAAAATATGGCTAAAAATAATCTCAATAATATGATTTAAAGCAATCCATAATATTTTGTGTGGACGTGTATCAAGATTCGGTGGGGATAACTATAGGTACCCTATTTTTATTAAAATAGAGAGAGAATATCATTAGGGCTCCTTCGACACTATCCGCCAAAAAAACTTATTTTTTGAGGAAAATGGCTATATGTCCAAAAACTCATTTTCTGAGGAAAGTTATTTTCTGAGTGGTTATTCTTGAGTTACTCAGAAAATTATTTTCTTAGAAAAGTTGATATTTTTTTGTGTTCTACGCTTTTTCAAAAAAGTGTAAAGAAAGTACATTGTGTACTTCTACTCTCTATAGTCACACGTATTTATGACCTTCATCAAAATGGTTATACTGATCGGATGATCGTCAAAATTTATATATTTTAAATCAGTAATATGTTTAACACTTTGGTCGATTAGATTCTCGAAATATTTTCTTAAACGTGTACATCGACGGGGACTTACTTGAAAACCAATAATTATCAGTTCGATTTTGGTTTGAGAAACTAGAAATCGATAGTTATCGGTTCGGTTTCGGTTTAGCATGAAAATCGGTCAGAACCGACTCGATAACACCCCTACCTATTTTTCATATTTTTTACATATAAAATATCAGCTTGGGTTGCATTGACGCTACACAACCTGATTTTTACCCGACCCGATCCAACCTTTTAGTCGACTTGAGTTGAATGTCTCATTCTTGATGCACGACTCGATAAAATATCGGGGCGCTCTATCGAATAACAACACTACCAATGGAATACCGTCTGTGCACAATCATGAACTCTATTATAAAAATTTAATATAAATGGAAGAAATATGAGTCAACATAGGACTAGACATAATTACCAAGTCGGAAATAATAAAAAAAATTAGTAAGGAAAAAAAATAGAAAATAAATAGATAATTTGAGGAATCAACGCGACCCGTTACTAAAACCCTTAACCCGATCCTTATTATTCAATTTATCAAGAAAAAATCGCGAAAAAATGCATTTAAAACATTGAAATAACATTTTTCAAGTAAACGCTTTTCTTCAATAAAATACATTTTAATCGTGAAAGAACAAATTTTAAAAAAATAGCGATTAAAATATTTTTAAAAACAAATCGGCAAATTTGATAACTATAGCACCAATTAACAATGTTTTCAAAAAATGGCGATCAGAAGTATTATTGTCACACCCTATTTATTACTCCAACAATATTTAAACAAAGAAAAAATTATTGATTAGTCTCAATTGAGACGAAGTAGAGCCTTTACCATCCCAATCATGCATAAAAAGATCTTGAGATCATGTGTCTTACATCAGACAGTCAGATGTTGATTTCAAGTGACACACATCTTAAAAAATGAATGTGATTATAGAGTACCATCAAAAGTGGTTCAGGTTTATAATTTTATATGTGTGCCACATGGAACCAAAAATTGACTCTTTGATGGTAGGTACATAATCTAACGATCTGTTGTGCGAAATCTTGGGATGAAAAACGTTTTATGTCCTCTGATTAAAATCAATCAACGATGTTTTTATTGTTGAAGTGATAGTAATTAAAAAAGTATGGCAGTAACACTTGTTTTAAGAGGTGTGACATGATGAGTAGTGAAATATGATGATATTTCACCCCTAAATACTTATATTTAACTATCCGATAAAAGCTATCTGATAAGAATTACTAGATTTGAAGTGTTTCAGGTAAATATAATCCATGTGCGTAAAACAGCCCAAGAATGCCGAAAATAATATCAAAACACTACAACTTTGGGTCATCGAGAACTTAGTGCAACTTGCTGCTCAATTTGGACCTTTAAGACGTTCGATTCATTAAATTGCTAAAACACAAAAGTTATAGAGCGTTTTGTCATCTTTCCAATGCCGTAAGAATCATGTTAATCCGAGTTTGGAGTCGAAAGTTATAACTAAAATACCGAGGCAGTATCTAATACAAAGTTGAGCGGGAGTTCACGGAAATCTGGGAAGGTCGATCGATCGACCTTCCAGTCGATCAATCGACTAAAATGATAGAGTTTGAGGCGGAAAGGACCTCTTAATGCAGATTTTTAAGGAGTCGATCGATCTACCCTGACTTTTCGAGCTGGGAAACCTACGCAATTTGGAAACTATTTAAAGCCGAACAAACACTTCAAGAGGAGATTAATTTTTAGAGAATTAGAGTTTTTCTTTTTCATAGTTAGACGTAGTGATAAGAGTTTTTATTATTCCTTTTTGAGAGCTTTGTTCCTTTAACTTTTCAGTATTCATTCATTCAATTTATTATTTTTTTTCAGTTGATTCCTACTTTAATTTTAGAGAGCATTATTAATTTCGTTTCTGAAGATCATCATACTTGTGAATCAAAGTAATTTTTATTGAAGTTTGATGTATTTTTAATTCATTAAATTGATGTTATTTTTCCTTCCTTATTTATTTATGTCATTTAATTACAACATGTGTGACTAAATTTATAGGGATGAGGATCTAATGATCTAATGATTCACATTCGAGGGATGTACTTCTAATAATATAAATTTGAGATTTTATTTTATGGTTGTTATATTATCACGAACGGATGAAATTCCCGCCACTAACTGAGAGCGAGTGTGGCGAGCCATGCTCTAGATCTCAGATCTGTGACGGTAATTTTATCCTAATCATTGTAATATGGTATTTTTGCTTTCATCGTGTGAATCTAATTACGATTATGATCCAGGATCGAGTGTGTCGAGCCATACCCTTGATTTCAGATCTATGGTGGTATTCTTATTAGAATTTTCACCCACTTTTGGGATGATTTTTATTTGAATATGAGATCAAGTGTGCCGAGCCATGTCCTTGATCCCAGATCTATATATGAAAATCATCTCTGAAGTTAAGTCATGATTGCAGGGATGCAACGTGGAACCTATTGGAGTTTTGACCATTTATTTTCCATAAAAAATGCGTTTCAATAGTATATTTCATAATTTAATCCTTAGATTTATATTATGGGAAAAACAGATCAAAGATGGGAGGATTTAGTATCTTTATCTTTACCTTTACTTTTAAATTATCAGTTAAGTTTTAGTTTGTAGTCAGTAATTATCATCTCACAAAACTAGATTATAATATTGATAGGGTATTGTTAAATCTTAGTAGATTTCTTGAATTACTTTATTGTCTTTTTAGATCTTTCAAAAATAGTCCTTGTGGGAACAATCTCGTACTCTGCACTCACTAACGAAGATTACTTTCTCACGAAAGTAAACTAAAAGCCCATTACCCAAAAAAACTCTTGAATAAAGGAAAAGCTTCAAAATTGGTTAAAAAGTTATTTTTTCCATAAAATGCTGAGGATATCACATTTCCTTATCCCTCGAAAGAGGCTTTATTATATTAATAGCAAGCCCTACATCGGTCGCATTAGTTCCAGAGCGGATGAGGAATTAAGACAATAGCGGGTTGTTGGATAGCAAGTCTGCTGGGCGGCTGTCTTTTGTATTTGTACAGCTATTTTAGTGGGTTAAAGCATCTCTCTCTTGGAGATGCTCCAAGCTACACGATTATATTATTGTTATTAATATTTAAAATAATTAATTAGAGTTATGACTAATTTATAAGTGGAAACAACTTATTGATCGATGTTCTTAATCTAAGAACATGTGCCACATGGCATAGAACTAGACGATTATGCACTAATCTATTTAAAAGGCAGTAATAGAAGTCAACCTTTTAATTAAATGATTTAAAGCCGTATTTGGCAATTTCTTTTTAAAAATCACTTCTCAAATATTATAAAGAGGTATGTGCTACATTTATTTGATAAATGTTGTTTCTCAATTTTTTTTTTTATAATATGAGACCTTATATTTTGTTAAAATCGAATTGTGACTTTTGAGGCCTTTCACCGTACTCCCTTCAGTCCACGGACTCTAGACTCCACACTGGTTCTCCAATGTAGAAAAAACTTTTTCTATATTTTGGAATTTTAAAATTAAGAGTGCTTTATGACCCTTTGAAGTGTGAGCCCCCCTTGAACTAAGAAAATAGCGTTTTATTTTCACTCATTGAAATTGATTTCTATTAGCTATTTTCACTCATTGAAATTTGTCTATTGGCAATTCATTTTAGGAGAAAGGCAAAAGCCATAAAGATAGAAGTTAACTATAAATAGGATGTCTATTGGCAATTCATTTTAGGAGAAAGGTAAAAGCAATAAAGATAGAAGTTAACTGTAAATAGGCTGCAACAGAGTCGAGCCAGTTCAACAACTCGACTCAGCTCGGTCCAAAAAATAAGAGTTTTTTTTTTAAAAACTCGGCTCGAGAACTAAGCCGAGTTGAATAGTTTATAGCTCGAATGAACAAAGTCGAGTTTGAGCTAAGGCCAGCCCGACTCGGCTCCATGACCTGATTTATATATATATAATAAGTAATTAACTTTGAGAAGTCTATTTTACCCTTTAAAGTAATTATTTAATTAAGTTTATCTAACGATTACTTTAAAGGATAAAATAAGAACTTTTGCCCCCCACTTGACCTAATTTTCACTATATATATTATATAGACTATAGTACTAACTGTCAATCCTACCTACGGGCTTTCTCTTGCAACTCAATTACTCAATTCCTACTTTTTCTCTCTTGTTGCTGAAACTCTCTCACCTTCCTCCTCTCATAGAATGAATATTTAATTAAGTAGAAATTTTTTAAATTACTAGGAGGAAATTTTTTATAATAAAATATACTGGGCTCGAAGTTCGGCCCTAGTTCGAGTCAGGCCCGGAGAGCCGAACCAGAACTTAGAATTTTCGAGCTCGACAAGCCTAGAGCCAGGGTCGGCCCTAGGCCAAGGCTCAAGGGGAGGCTGCCTCGGGCCCCCAAATATTTAGGGGCCTCAAATTTTGGAAGTCTGCATTTTTTATCATCTAGTTGTTTAATATAATTTTTAATGTATAAATGTATTGAAATGAACTCATTGTTTAGTTGGTTAAGCGATGTGCTGTTTTACTTTTTACCACAACAAGTTGTGAGTTCAACTCTTCTCGGGTCCCATATTTACATTTTTTTTTTAAATGGGTCATGGATCGGGTCTCGGCCGGGTCGGTGCAGGTCATTGGTTGGGTCAGGCTGACCATATATATTAACCTAGTAGATTCTCTAGCCCAATTTTTTATCGGACTAGTTTTTTTTCACCAAATCCTTTATATTTAAGGTACCTCTAAATGCCTATCCACGCGTTCTCCGAAAGCGCCCATGTCCCAGATCCCTTAAGAACCATTGATTCATTCGAATGAGATGATGGAGAGCACTTATAAGAACTATCTTTCACAAATAGATCTTTAGGTCATGACCCACCTATCATCCGATTAATTTTTATTCCATGTGTCACAAATCCTCAAAAAATAGCCTTGAATCATATGATACACATCACGCTCAAATATGATTTTATGACCATTTTTTAGGGTCCTATGACACATTGAATCACAAACCGACTGTTTGATAGGGGCATCATGATCTCAAGATCTATTGAGTGAAAGATATAGGTGAAAATCGATCTTCAATATATGATTCAAAGGATTCAATGGTTTTTAAGGGGTCTGGGATATGGGCACGTTTAGAGGTACTCACACACACACACACACACACACATATATATATATATACAAAATTTTCTTATTAAATGATCCTAACTTAAAATAGTGATTTCAAGCTTGTTACATTTTCATTTTTTATGACTTGTCAATTTTAATAGGAGTTTTCAATGAATATACTTTTGAAATTTTCTAAGACCGTTAAAGTGCTAAAATATGATAGTGAAATATTCAATGACAGTTAAAGTAATAAAAAATATTAAAATATTATTGGTTGGGTTATTCGATCTATCGAGTATGTTCTATTATTTAACTTTTCTCTTTTTGTGTTAAATTTTTTTTTAATATAGACTTTCGTTAATTTGTTAGTTATATTTTCAAATTATAAATAATAAATAGAATATGGAGATATTTGTAATGAAAGTGAGTATAGTTTTATTTGTCAAAAAAAAAAAAATTATAGTAATTTTGTTTTTTTTTTAAGTAACATGAAAGAGGGGCCTTATTTTAGGAGCCTGCCTTGGGCCCCTAAAATCTCAGGGCCAACCCTGCCTAGAGCTGATCTCCAACTCGACTCGTATAAAGTAGAGCCAAGCTATAGCTGACTCGAGCTCGAATTTGACCCGGCTCGATTGCAGTTCTACCTGTAAAGGTCATATATATTTATTACCATTGGCAATAATATTCATATTAAAAGTTTGTCTACATTGTTGGTCTACTCATTTTAGGCATGAATATATTCACGAAGACAATGCGATACATTGCACCGACCTTGCGTACTACTTTACTGCTCATGACTGGTGAGCCAACCCATTAAAGACTTGAAAAATAAATTATTCTATTGTACTTTAAAATCAAGAGAAAATTTTTGGACTGACATAAAGTCAGAAGATGAGGTGTTTTGTTTCTACTCATTTAAGTGTATGGGTACTCCTTTTCATGACAAAAGCAATAAAGATAGACTTAGGTGTAAAGCTGCTATAAGAATATATAAGAATACATCTATTACCATTGACAATCATTTATAAAGGTAAAGGAACTAAAAAGACACCTTATTTATACACCCATCGAAGGTTTGAGGGCACCTACACCAACCCATTATAGAGGGTAAAGTGGTCTGCACATTCATGCAGACCATGTGACCCACACAAAATTTTATGCATTAGAAGTCTATGCATGTCACAAAGTTAATTGCGCTGATGTCACGACCCGAAATTCTACCCCATCCAGAGGGCCTAGAATTTCGAGTTATGACCCGCATATATCTCGGATATGCTAAGCGGACATACACCTAATCAGAGTTATCGCGCAATAATGGTTCCACGAAATCCGTGAAAGCCAACACATAAAGGTGAAAATAAAAGCAGCCATAAATAATGAATAAATGCGATAGAATCAACAAATCTACCAATAAAACATAATTCGAAGTTGGAGACAAATCCGATAAAGGAAATCATAAAATTAATGATAATAATAGGGATCCAATCTACTACCAAGTCTGCAGCGATCAATATCCAGCACTCGGATCGAAATCAGCACCGTAGCCCTCCTGGTACTCAACACTCGCGGGATCAATGAAATCAGCGTCAGCCGGATCTGGATGACCGACGTCTACTCCACTAGCGTAATCACCTGCAACTGTTAGATTATCGTGGGATGAGTTTACTCAGTCACGTAAACTCAGTGGGATACACCACCGGTACATTGTGGGTGCATCTTGTGAGTGATAAATATAATATGTCAAAGCAGATAGCAAAAGAATGACAAAATCACATGCATATTATAAAGCTCATATCATAAATGCAAGACTATGATCTAGACACTCATATCCTAACGTACCTTACCATATCTCATAACATATCCTACCATGTCTTATTATTATTCTCGCACATACGTTTGTACATCGCATGAGCGTAACTAACATACTGAAATCCTAAATCCAGCGACTGTAGTCATTTGCTCGAGCTACCATGGGAGGGTCAACATAGTATCATACCACCATATCATAACGCCCTCGTGTCATACTCATACTCCACCATCCAGCCAATGGGGAGACATAATGGCCAAACTCACTCATAACACACTCCTACTCATAATCTCTCCCAGAGATCCGTCTTGGCTGAAAGACGTTGTTGCCCTTACGGTGGCTACGCAAGGAACGGCACGTACAGAGACTTAAGTTCTTTATCTTTTGCTGGCCTACACAGCGATGCCTTATTATCGTACTCGTATCATAGCTTATCTTATCTCATACTCATATCTTATCATACTCTTATACTTAATCCTAGGACAGACTATAGTGGGGCAACTTTCCTAATTCACGCTTCCCAAGGAAAAGGTTCCGTAGTAGCATGGATGTACTTCGTGTGACAACCCATACTATCATAGAGGCGTTGCATCCGTATATGGACGCCAATATTTCGAGTTTCACGTGATCGTAGAAGAAACTTCACCACAGGCAAAGTCTATGGTCGAACCTCATAACTTAACTCATAACTCATACTATCATATTTGAACTCGGGGTGATCGTGCAGATATGCCACCGTATCTGAGGTTACACCAATTCACACTCACCCGTCATGGGTCCCATTCCATCATGAGTTGTAAGGCATGTGAATACTGTATTTCTCGCTCGATACCATCTCAAATTAATTACCGCCTTAAGCATAGGCATGATCTCATACACTCTCGTACTCATGATCTAACATATCCTAACTCGTATAAATTGATTAAATTACAAATACAAAAGTATCACACATACAGAATGGTTTACACTTAGATTTTGGTTATATTTATGTTTATATTTATTTACATACCACACCAATATAATTATAGAATATGGTTATAAGTATGATTTTGATAATCGTAAAATTCGAGTTCGGTTTCATAAAGACATCGAAGTTCTAACACTTTATGTTATCGAAGTGGTCGCGTTGAAGCGATAAAAGTGAAACTTTTATATATTATTATTTATCATTATTAAATGCCCAAATTAAATATTCTTATTTTTAAAGTTAAGTACATCACGACCATCGATCGCAAAGTGCAAGTGCACTAAATTTTTTTTGGTCGTGTAAAAATGAAATTTTGGTGTGAATCAGGTCGTCTATTCGGATGAGAATCGATCGATTGAAAAAAATGAAAATCGATAGATCAGATTTAATAAGATGTAAGTTGTCGTTTGGCTCATGATTGATTGATCGATTTTAATAGGTCAATCCATCGATAAAAAGGAAACTAATTGGGCTCTGACATGGGATACTACTACTCATATATCTTATAAGATAATTTTATAATATTAAAATAAGATAGTAACCAAGTACATTTATTTTATATGATAATAAAATATAAGTATATAATATTTATTAATTTTATATTACTATCTAAAATCACTTTCTCTTTAAATATATCATAATATATTATAAAAGATATTTTAATTAATTTAATACCATCCTATGAAATGAAATCAGATGGGCTGATCTAAATCAGATGGGCCAAAGTCCAACATCGAATGGGTCAAAGTCCAACATCAGATGGGTCACGATCCACGTTAGATGGGTCACGGTCCAATATCAGATGGGTCACGATCCACGTCAGATGGGTCAAGATCCAACATCAGATAGGTCAAAGTCCGACATCAGATGGGTGACGGACCAACACTAGATGGGTTGCAGTCCAACATCAGATGGGTCACGGTCCAACATCAGATGGGTCACGATCCACGTCAGATGGGTCAAGATCCAACATCAAATGGGTCAAGGTCCGACATCAGATGGGTCATGAGCTAACACCAGATCGGTCGCAGTCCAACATCAGATGGGTCACGGTCCAACATAAGATGGGTCACAGACCTCCAACATCAGAATCCCACGTGGCAACCTAAGTATGAAGTTGTCTAACGCTTAAGTTGCTTATTTAGTGCTAACTCATCCTCTCTATCGACCATATATATATATATATATATATATATATATATATATATATATATATATATATATTACCTCCCATGGGAGAAAATTCAAACTCCATCGTTGGACATTATAAGGTGATCCCGTGGTAGGCTCTCTAGTTTTAGAGTCAATACTCAATTGAGACCTCATGATATTAATAATAATATTACTTATTAAAATTTGATCTCGCCTACATGATTTATATCGTTTGAAAATTATAACCTTGGGAAATAATTATATATGTATATATATTTTTGTTTTGATAAGTAACCGCAAGATTTATTGTTGCTTGCTAATATAAATGTAGTCACTTCTTGATTTTTATTGTATAGAGTCTTATGTTAAAATAATCTATGTAATATCTCTTTCCTTAAAACAAAGTCTTAGATACTACATGAGACCTTTTGTAAACGCTGGACTTGGAAATATATTTAAAATAGGTCATGGGTCTATATATATATAGAAATGCTTAGTTTCTAGAAAATATAAAATATTATAAAAATTTTAAAGAAATTATAGGTTTAAATCATGGTTGCGTAGATTTTTAGTTTGAACTCAGATTCACGATTTTATAATGTCCATAAAATGTCTTTTACTAGAGGGATGATGGAATAGAGTATTAATCATTTGTGTTATTTTTAATTGTTAAAATAACAAAGTATAAAAAATAATAATAACATTAACAATTAGGAAAATAATTATGACTAAATTACAAGCAATCACATCTAGGGCAAAATCAATAAAATTAGACTATAAGCAATCACATTTAGGGCAAAATAAATAGGACTAGAATATAAGCAATCACATCTAGGGCAAAATCAATAAGATTAGATTATAAGCAATCACATTTAGGGCAAAATAAATAGGACTAGATTATAAGCAATCACATCTAGGACAAAATCAATAAGATTAGATTATAAGCAATCATATTTATGCTAATCACTTTACTCATTTTAAAATAATATTATAAAGAGTGAAATAAAGTTTATTTTATTTAGTCCGTCGATACGCGATCGAACGTATCCTACGCGACGGGATCTGAGAAGAATGAGATGGATGGATGGGTACCCACCTCTTGAAGCGTGACCGATAGATCGACGACGATTAGGGCGATAGAGATTGGCGTCCACACGATGATCCGTCCATGATTACGCCGCCTTCTTCCACCACGATTTGACGGCAGAAAAACACCACGGTGTTCTTTGTGGAAGAATACACAAGAAATTTAAAAGAGATTTGAGTGTTTTTAAAGAAGGGTGGCTAGAGAAGAAGATAGAGTGACGGCTAGGATTTTTAAGAAGAATTCTTATAATAATGATTTAGGGCTCTCCGTAACTTTCTTATTTATAATATATGGGCATTAATTTAGTGTTAAGCGGTCGCACAAAATAAGGTGTATAGGCTTTTAATTCAAAGTTTAAAATAAAGGTTTAAAACTCACGTAGCAAGGTTTGATCCTTAAACCTCTTATCTATATCCAAAGCCTTTCAACTACTAGACTACAACACAACTTGTGTCAAATAAAGACAATTTTAAAGATAATACCTCTTTAAAAATTAAAATGTGTATTTTCTCAACTAGTGTAAGATCCGGTGTAGAGCACTAACACCATGCAAGGTATAAAGCACAATCTAACACCAATAAAAGAAAGTTCAAAAATTCGGGTTGTTACAGCTGACCACTTTACCACCCATTATAAATAAATCACTCACGACAAACTTGAAAAAATAAGTATTTCAATACTTTAAACTCAAACGAATAAAGCTTTCTGACCCACATAAAGTAAGAAGATAGGTGTTTTATTTTCATTCATTGAATTGTGTCGGGCACTCTTTTTCATGAAAATAGCTTAGAAGTAATAGAGATGAATTTAGCTGTAAAGTTGATACTCAAATAAATCTATTATCATTGACAACCATTTATATGTAAAAAATTAAAAGAAAACCTTTATTTGCTCCCTAAGAATCTTTGAGGGTACATATTCCAAAAATTATTTATTACTTTAACTTAGATGATGAAAATTGTTCTTCACTCCACTCTTGAAGACAATGAATGTTGACGTCATGAGTGTTCTAACAGAAGATATTTTTTATTCGAAAGTGACACGCATTCCAAAAAAGAAACCAAAAAATCATGACACACATCACGTTCAAAAGAGACTTTCAGGTTATTTTTTAAGATGTGTGTCACATGAAACTGAAACGTCATAATTGATCGTCTAATAGTACCCCATGACGTCAAGATTAGAGCGAAAAAAAACTCCGTCCTTGCCAATGATTCTTAGCGTAGATGCCCTCAAATATTCGATAAGAGCAAATAATGATGCCCAAATTAAAATTAGACTCCATACAGGCTAAGTTTTGAATCTCATTTGAAATTTGAGTACAACAGTCCAATAACTATCTATATTGTATTTATTGGAAGATTGCATTAAAAAATTATTTGCATTAAGAGCTTAAAAACACTAAAAAAATGACTATTATGCTAATTATCTTAATTGTTAGTAATTCTTCGCGTCTATTTATATAGCCTCTTAATTATATGATAAAAATTACTATTTGATATGATCTATGGGCTGAACCCAACTTATATGATCGTTCGTGAATCATATAGCTGGCATGCACTCATTGTAACCAAAAACACATTTTTTTTGAAGCAAGACGTATGACACACCATTTAAAAGATTTTTTTTTTTCGAAAAACCCATTTTTTTGATAAAAAAATATGTTTTAACCTCATTTAATTTGTGAAATAAATGTATTTTTTGTCACAATTTTTTTTTTTTTTTTAATAACCTCGGTATCCGAGTCTCTTAGAGCACTCGCCTAATCTGCCTTATCCTATGGGCACATGCGCACCCCAAATTCAACACATGCCGAGTCAGCACAGGATGTAAATTCCTAGGGTGATCTCAAGGGAGGGAGGGGATTCGAACTCAGGTCTTCTGCTTTTGGAAGCAAGTACCTGACCAACTCGACTAACCCCTTGAGGTTTTTTGTCAAGTTTGTATATATATATATATATATTTCGTATATTTTGTATAATTATTTATATTTTGATATTTTTTACTATTTTATATTTTATATTTTTTCTCTAAAATTGCCTAAGTTTTTTTATATTTTCCTAAACATTTTCTAACCTATGCTTTATTCTCATACCTTAACTTCATCACTATGCATGAGCTTTTTTAAATGTATTTAAAGATTGTTTTTTTATACAATCTTAGGGCTAAAGCTCAACATAAGCGCTAGTGGCTCGCATGTCACTAAAATTGTTGCCATTTGTACGAAATTAGTAACCTTCTGGCCCTCAAGGGTGAAGTAGTTGGTTACCCAATAACAACTAAGAGACAACGAATAATGGTTTCCAATTTCAAGGACATTGTCGTAGAAAAGGTGTCTAAATCGGTATCGGTATATGAAGGATTGATACTACTTGGCCAATATTGATACAACTTGATTAGTTTTATAAATAATAATAATAAATAAAAAAAACTTTAAATATGGTCTCATACCGATACGCATCGGCCGATACTCGACACGTGATCGACATGTGTCAGACGGCCGATACGTGATCGGGATACTTAGTTGGGATATCGACGTATCGGATCGACACGACGATCGGTTTGCCAAGAAACCAATACGTATCGGTATCGGCCGATTTTTCATACCTCAATCGTAGCCAAAGATTCCAATCGATAACCTTGACACATTATGTCAGGCTATTGATCTCTAGAAATAATTAAATGACCTTTATTTACGATTTGAGATTCTTTCTTCTGTTTCATGGTTTCATGTACTAAAATTGTTGCATTAGATGATGAGGATCATTTTTATCTTCCTAGCAATAGATCTGGAGGTCATAACCTACCCTCAAATGTTGATTTCATATTGCACACATCCCAAAAAGGTGAGCTTCACCCACATTTGATTATGGTACACCAGTGGTTCACCTTTTGAGATGTGAACCACATGTATTAACATTTGATCGTTTGAAGGTAAGCCCATAATGTGAAGATCTAATGAAATCCATCTTTTGATTCAAAGCAATTAACAATTTTAACACCCGAAACTTGAGTTAAGAAGAAAGAAGCTCATTTATATATAAAGTACCCTTAATTTTATAAATAGACAGTTGGGCAACCACAAAATAATATCATGAAATTAAAAGTGAGAGACCTAAATTACACTTTAGTAAATTTGTACTGATCTTCATGGAATAAAAATTATAACTCAGCACTTAGAATCATGGTGACTAAATTGTCCGATATTTTGAAAAAATCGCGAACTATAAAAAATATATAATTTTAAAATTATTCATGACTTTTTCAAAAATCAAAATTGTAAGAATTATTCACGAATGTCACAAATTATTCATGAATTTCCGAGTAGTTTTTAAGATTTTTCTCTAATTTTTTTATTTAACTTTTATGATTTTTATTTAGTATATTTTTAAAATTTTTATTTTCTTTTTCCGAATTTACACCTTTTTTTTCCAAAATAGATGAATTTTGTTAAAATTTTCCAAATATTTTCCAAGCCCATTATTCCTGTTCCTCCAGTTGGTCACTATCCTTAGAAGCATGGGTCAAAATCTTGTTAAACCGATACATATCGTCCGAGCTCAAAATCGATACGTATCAGAACAGGTAAAATACCGAACGATACATTGAATATATCATCCGGCCTTATACATATAAATGGACGATATGGTACTTTCAATATACCGAATCATTCGGGTCCGATACCGATACGTATCGTCTAATACGTATCGGTATCGAATGGAATTTTGATCCATGCTTAGAAGTCACGAGCATTAGGCTCCACGTGTTGCATAAAATTATGTGCTTA
This sequence comes from Chloranthus sessilifolius, assembly GCA_021018995.1. Taxonomy (NCBI): domain Eukaryota; kingdom Viridiplantae; phylum Streptophyta; class Magnoliopsida; order Chloranthales; family Chloranthaceae; genus Chloranthus; species Chloranthus sessilifolius. The sequence goes on along the minus strand of CM037587.1, from coordinate 123,787,168 downwards.
AGACAGTACATGAGAGAAGATATTAATTCAAAATTCTAGGAATCAACCATATGATCCAACAATTGATGGTGCTTGATGCAACCACTACAAATAATCTTTCTTGATCCAATGCTTAACTTGCAATGATGCAACAGGTAATCATATGTGATCTACAAGCAAGATCAAGCCACACAATCCGATAATAAATCAAATGTGATCCAACTGTCAAGATCAAGCCACTACTTTTATCACTATAATCTAACAATCAAGATTGATCAGTTGTTGTATCGCTATGATCAATGGCTGATCCATTGGTCAAGAATGGGTTGGTAGTTAATCTATTTCTATTGATCAAATATGTGTGCCTCGTAGTTTAGTATCGGAGATAATGGACTAATTAGTTTAAAGGCGGTCATAGAAGTCAACCTCTTTATTAAATGATTAACCTTATTGGCAAAGTTGCTTTCGAATAATATTTTTAAGGGTAAAGTTTTAGGTTAGAAGCACTTTCCACCACTTTAAAAGGATTAATTCCTTTAGTCGAAAGTGTTTCTCATAGAGAATTTTATCCTAAAAAAAGCTTTTGAGAAGCAACTTTATCAAATAGGACCTAAGAGTTTGTAGAAATAAAATTGTGACTTTTGAAGCCATGCTCATTTCTTCCTTTAGTTACCACTGCTATGCAATGTAGAAGTAATATTTTTTATATTTTAAAATTAAGTGGTTTTTATTGTTGAAAATTATTAGAATCTTCCCGTAATTAAAAACAGAATTAAATAAAACTTTAGTATATCTTATATCGCAAAGTTTTTTATACGAGGATTTAGCCTTGAGTGATCCAAAAATAATTCGGCGATGATTTGATGGAGACTCTTCTCTTTTTTTACACATCATAGAAACGATGTGTTTCTCTTGAATTTTTTTAATTGAATTAATACGTATATTGTGTATAGAAAGAGATACTCTACATCCCTTTAAATATATTAGAAACTTACCCATCAAGAAATCTAACGATTATAATTACCACATTTATGTTAGGATAAAATCACAACTGATATTCCACCATCTCTCTAAGTTAACAATTTAGACTGTTTGACCTTGATCATGAATCCGTGAAATCCGTGAAATCCAACATTTATGACCCATGTGAAGCAAGAAGATTAGGTTTTTTGTTTTTACTCATTGACCAATATATAACTCGACTTTTTATGAGAGAAGGCAAAAGCCATAAAAATGAACTTAGTTATAAAGTTACTATGGAAATAAATCAATTACCATTGACAATCATTTACATATTAAAAAAAGGGTTTGTCTATAATGGATGGTCCTCCCATCACTACAAAATATAGGATTATTAGCGGTAGTCAAAAACTGCCGTTATTAATAAAAAAATTATTAAAAGCTATCAAGATTATTAGCGACAAGGGTATATTAGTGACAGTTTTTTTGTTAATAGCAACAATTTTGACTGCCGCTAATAGTCTTATTTTTTGTAGTGCATCATAAGATCGGAAAAGTGGTCTGTATATTTATGCAGATCACGTGATCCATACATACTTTCATGCATTGAAAGTCATGTATGTTATAAAGTCGTAAAGATGTGTAGACCATTTTATCGCCCATAATAGACATAGACAGACTCATGAAAGACTATTTCTAAAAGAAAGAATATCTTAGTGCTTCAAAATCAATGAAAAACTTTTTGATCCACATGGAGAAGCCAAGTGTTTTGTTTTTATTCATTGAAGCTTGTAAGGCACTCCTTTTTATGAGAAAAGGCAAAAGGACTCAAGATGAATTTAGCTGGAAAGTTCTATGTGAATAAATTTATTACTATAGGCAACCATTTATATATATGAAAATTTTAAAGGAACACCTTTGTGTGCACCCATCAAATCTTTAGAGGCACTTATGCGAAAAAAATATTGATTGATTTAAATCATATGACTGAGATCCTTTTTTTCCTCAATCTTTTAGAGTGAATATTGACGTCATTGGTGTCTCATCAAACGGTCATTGTTTTATTCGACGACACATATTTTAAAAAAGAGATCAAAAAATCATTTGACAAACATTATGCTCAAATGTTATTTGGATGTGTGCCGCATAAAACTAAAAATGCGAAAACTAGTTGTCTAATAATACGCCCATGATATCAAGATTCGTGTGAAAACAATCTCTATCATCTACTTCAAAACAGTCAACGATTTTTGGTGTAGGTGCCCTCAAATATTCGATAGATGTAGATAAAGGTATCAGATTTAAAATAGAATTTGTTTAAGGAAACCATCTATAGTGTCTTCATCGCTACATTGCAATAAAAATTATCTGCATTGGGTGGTTAAGAGCACCAAACAATGAATGATTACTATGCTAATTGTCTAATTGTTAGCACTTAGCAATTTTGTTTTTGTGGTTACAGGCATATAGTCTCTTAATTATATGATAGTGATTGCTATTTGTTTATTTGATATAATCTTAGGCCTCGTTCAGGTGTTTCCTGGTTTTTCCTAGAAAAGCTCAGATTTTGGACACTCAGAATCCTGACAGATTCTTAGCAGACTCAGATTCTTGGTTTTCACCATATGCGTTCTTAAACCACTCAGATTCCTGACAGATTCTTACAAAACACAAAATCCTTTGTTTTTAAGTTCCTCTCAGAAAATCCTCAGAATAGATTCAATCAGTGGTTATGCTATGACCGTAGAAACGTGATCTTAATCATCGGTTTATGTGCCGTACTCGAATTTCTCTCAAAATTTACGGGCAACCAATCGATATGGGGTTGAACATATTTGACGGAGTCTTTTTTCGAATTTGATTTAATTACTATTATTTTTAAAATGGGTCTCTAACACTACCATTGCACGATTGTAAGGCGTCGTCACCATAACTCAAATATTCTACACCGACGGCTTAGTTTTTTTTTTTTTTTTAATAAATGCGCGTACACCGATGGTTGCAATCTTTTTCATTAATGATCCCTACACCGTCGGCATAGGGATCATTTTTTATATATTTTTTTAATAAATGGTAATTGACCAGATTTAATGTACGTCAAATCAAATTAAACGGTAGAAAATGACTGTTTTCTACAGTCCTAATATAATATGGTCATGGCCTGTCTTATTAAATAAAAAGGCATTCAAACTTATCATCTAGATCACATCTAATACATATTATATTTAAGCGGACAATGCAAGCTAGTTTTTTGGGCCTTTCGTAGCAAACTAGTGATATTTAATGCTTATTCAATGGACAGATTTAAGAGATCTAATAAATTGCAATATATAACCACAATGTAAAATGATGCAAATCAAAGTATGAGGAAGTATAAAAAACATAAGGATCAACAGATCTAAGATGACAAAACATGGACCTAAGATCACAAGTAGCAGATCTATCTAACAACTGACAAGGTATGCATAATTCAAATTTCAAAACTGAATACAAATAAGTAATCAATTCATCATAACCACAGAAACACTCAACCCAACTATAAGCTATGAGACGACGTAAAAAAGACCGACTACAAAATAAAAGCGCGGATACTACGTGAAAAGTCAAAAAATCATCGCTTAAAACAATGATTTTTCAAAAATCAACGCTTTAAACAATGATTTTTTTCAAAAATCATCGCTTCTAAACAGGTTGTAAAAAAAGCAGTGATTTTTTTTTACAACTATACAGGACAGTGGTTTATGAACTTCAACAATGACTGCTCTTAACAGTCATAGAAAAAATCACTGCTTTTGGCAGTGATATTTTTATACAAATTTTATTAAAAAAAAATACGTTTTAAAAAAAAAAATTACGTCGACGATTTTTTATGCAATTTTTTATGCTTTTTTTAATCCTTTTTTTTAATGTAATTTTTTAATACTTTTTTTAATGTAATTTTTTTAATATTTTATTTTAATAAAAAAAATTTAATATTTTTTTTAAATACAATTTTTAATATTTTTTTTAATGATTTAAAAAAAAATTATATAAAGAAAAAAATTATTAATCTCATATTTCAACACATCCATTCAACTCAAATGCAAATCATTCAATGCTATTAATTAAAAAAATAAATGTCTAATTCTTTTATTCAAACAAAACATTACATCTCAACCTATGATCCAACCTTTCAAATCAGCCAAATATTATAAACTCTACATGCCCAATCCTTTTATTTAAACAAAAAAAAGAAGAAAATAAAAAGAGTTAACAATCGAAGGACCCCATGACCCCATGGTCCATTTTCAAAATAAAAGAAAAAAAAATCAAATTTGTTTCGCCTCTTCTGCCACGTGTTCCCGTCCCTTAGTGATCCGTTTGAGGTGAGCTTCAAATCGGAAACCATTAACTGCTTCCAATTAGGCGATGGAGATTTTTTGTTATCTTCCTCACGATTGATCTTAAGATCATGCACACTGTCACATTTGGTTGATTCCACATTGCACACATCCCAAAAGTGAAGGTCAACTCATTTGCCCATGATCTAGGTCACTTTTCGGGATGTGTGCCATGTGAAATTAACATCTGACCGTCTGATAGGGATGCGCCATGATCTTAAGATCTATCGTGAGGAAGATTGGAACAAAACCAATGATTTTCGTCCGTGAAAAACTGTGGTACTTATTATTTAACGGGTGAGAATAGTCGTTCCCTAAAGGGAAATACTTAATATAGTTGGGAACTGTACCACATGAAATACCATCTAAGCCGTCTGATTTGAAGGCAATGATCTGAAGATCTTTCATATGAAATAATGGCACGAAACATGACCCCTATCATCTAATTCAACGATTGAATCAGATGATAGGATTTGACTACTAAATTAGATGATAGAGATTATGGCTATCTTGGGCACCAATCCAAAAGTTGGTGGATGGTGATTGATCATAGCATTGCAGTGCAGATGGCTTAGGCCGCGTACCTAACGCCAACCCTTCAAAGTATATGTATGCGGGCCATATTCTTTATGTTGATTCGGTCAAGCTTTTACTTCAACAGATTTCTGTGTCTCATTCAAGATATTATATTACGTGGTCAGGCCTAAGCACTGAGAATGTTGTTTGTCTCATCCCTGCCATGCACATGCTATGATGCCGACTGGTTCAGATGGCTGACTACGCATAACAAGATAAAAAATCCCAACCATCTGATTTACTGCACCTTTTTACACAAAAAAATTATGGCCTATGGATGCATCCAATTTAGTTGAAGGCATTAGATTGAACACTTATATTTGTGATGCAAATGTTTGATGATCTACTGATCTATCTAGTGGACAATATAGATCAGTCTTGACAGCTTTTTGTGGTAAAGATGTCTAACATTATTCTTTGGCGTTCGTTGAAACATCTGATACTAACTCATCTCCATTTAGGAGAGAGAGACAAAGGGAGTGAGAGACAAAAGGTGGTTCGTTTTTGCTGAAAATTTAGTTCAAACCCTAATTCGTTTCGCTGGAGATTATGCTCAGATCTTTCAATCCCCTGCAAAAACTTGCAGATACAAGGTCTTATAGAGAGACAGAGGGAGCTAGAGACAGAAGGTGGTTTGTTTTTGCTGGAAATTTAGTTCAAACCCTAATTCGTTTCGCTGGAGATTAAGCTCAGTTCTTTCAATCCCCTGCGAATACTTTCAGATGCAAGGACTATAATACCTGAACATAGCCGTTGGAAAATAGCTGCTAGGTGGAAGTATTAATCCACTGTTCTTCCTTCGGCTAAGTATAATGGCAAGAGGGAAATCTGAGCTCAGATTCTGAGCATTTCCTACCCAATTCCTCCAACTCTCACCTGTCGCTATCTCTCAGATTCACGCAAAAAGTGCCAGGCCCAATGCCATCTCCCGAACGGCAGATTCACGCAAAAAATCTCAGCTTCTACCTAAAATCTGAGTTCAAACTCAGATTCTGTGCAGAAAGCAGCTCTCGAACGAGCCCTTAGGGTTGAAGATGTTTTAGGGCAATGGTGAGGTCCAACTAAGTTAATGGGATTTCAAATTCATCATATTTGAAGTCTTTGGAAACAGGACAATTTTGACCGAATGTAATCCTATAAAAAGTAAAAATCGTTAAAGTGAAGATTCTTTTATTTCTAAAGGCTTGGTTGGACCTAATCGCTGACAATAATTAGGTCTAATCAGGTTGAGCGGGATTTCGAATTCAAGTACATCGGTGGCCCTTAAATAGTAGAATCTGGACTGTACATTCTTATATAAAAGTGAAAATTATGAAAGTCAAAGATTCTACCATATTTATGGATTGCAGATGTGATTGGATACGAAATCCGATTCAACTTGGTACGCAATCTTACTTTTTGGAACTAGAACCATTGAAATCACTTGATAAAGATTGCCTTTCGATTTAGGGCACAAAAAACGGTACCATTTGCACGGAATCAAAAACCTGTTTGCTGTCAAGAGTGAAGAGGTTGTTTTCCCAAGGATATCTAAAATAAATTAATAATCGTTTCCAATTCCAAGGACATCGTTCCAGCGAAAGATGGTTGTGACACACTATCCCAAGCTACTGTTCTTTGCAAACAATTACTTGTCCTTTCACCTGATCGACCTGGCAGATACACCTTGTACGATGGCCTTGTACCAGTTTTTAGCCAAGTTATTTTCAGTTAGCATAGAAAGTCCGAAATACTCTTTACATTTTTTTTCATTTTATATGATTTAAAATTTTAAATATTTATATTTTTCTATATTTATACGATATGAAATCGGATCTATGTCATCTAATTTGAAGGCCACATAATAAAAATAGGTGATACTAAAGATAAACACGGAAAAAGGCGATATCGCCTTAAAATTTTTTTTTTTTTCTTTTAATAATCGATGTCGACTCTTAACACAATCGGTACCAACCATTTTAAGGGTCGTTATCGACTTTGTACAGAGTCGCTATCGATTTTGCACACAGTCGTCATCGACTCTGTATAGAGTTGCCATCGATTGTTAAAAAAAAAAAAATTATATAAAATCGATGGCGACTCTATACACAGTCGTCATCGATTGTATAAAAAAAAAAAATTACATAAAATCGATGGCGACTCTGTATAGAGTTGCCATCAATTATATATAATTTTTATTTTTTTTAATAAAATCGATGATGACTGTACAGAGTCGCTATTGACTATGAATTAAATTTTTTTTTTTTTTTTTAATTTTTTATACAATCGATGGCAACTGTGTACAGAGTCGATGGCGACTCTGTAAATTTTTTTTTTAATAAAATTGATGACGACTGTACATAGTTGTCATCGACTGTGAATTTTTAATTTTTAATTTTATCTTTTATCATGATGGTGGTATGCTCGTCGATGACTTTACTCAGATCGTTCGATTTCTTAAAATGGTCGATGACATTGTGTATGCAGTCGATATCGCATTTTTTTCATATCTATCTTTGGCTATCGATTTTATATTGTGGCCTTCAAATCAAACGACATAAATCTCGTTTCGCATCCTCTTCTTCCTCATTCTAATTTAAAATGCAAATATTTAAAATTTTAAAGTATATAGATGTATCCTCTTCTTCCTCATTCTAATCTGCTATAATTTATTACGAAAAAGGTGTATCTGAGTCGATCCAAATAGCAGATCGGAGTAGATTTAATTAATGAGGAAGAAGATGATTTTTTATGCCTTAAAGAAAGGGAGTAATTTGGACTTTTTGCTATGCTTAGAGTCGGGTAGGCTCCTAACTGGTCGATTTGGGTAAAAGTGAAAATATAGGGCCTCTGACGTAAAATGTGTATCTGACAGAGTCGATCAGGTAAATTTTCCTTTACAATATGATATTGTTGTTGACCTCTTTGAATAAAAATGGAGATTTGTCCCAATCTTTCACATTAGGTATCTTAAAATAAGGGTCTATTATTAGATGGTCAAATTAATAATAATTTCACTTGACACACATTCTAAAAAGTGAATTTGATTCACATTTCATTATGGAACGCCCGTGATCACATTAACTTCTTGGGATGTGCACCATTTGATCGTCTGATTGTAGGCATATATTATCAAGATCTATTATATGAAAGATTGGGCTGAAAAACGAACTCTATCATCTTATTCAAAGCAAATAAAGATTTTAGCACATGAAACATGGGTTAAGAAGAAAAAATTTCAGGTTGTTTCCAGAGTTACTCTTAATTTAATAAATGGACAATTTGGTAAGCAAAAGATAATATCATGAAATTAATATTTGTAAACCTAAATTACAATAATGTCACATCTATCGAAGGCCAGAAGCAAATCATGTATGGAGGGTTGAGAAGTAAACACCACAAGTACAAGAAAGTAAAAGCATATTGGTGACTTGGAGGAAAGCAATAAATAAGGATATCAAAGAATTGTAAAGTAGAGAAATAAGAGTCACACTAGCGACACGGAATAGGTAAAATAAGGTTGTGATGATGATGAATATTCTCCACAAATGAATTAGTTTGTTGCCAGTTCAATCCCAACTTAGTCATAAAAAGTTATTGTTTGCTATAGCATGTTTATTTCTTGATCAATCAATTAGTTTATGTGGAGTGTTTTATCTATAATTTATGCTGCATTTGAGTTAGCTCTTTTGGGGCAAAAAGCAATTGTTTTCCTTTTTGGCTTCGGTGGAGAATTACTTTTACATTTAGTAACATAGCTGCTTTTTGCCTTAGTTGCTTTGGCGGGGAGTATGCCTGCTTTATCTCAGAACATTCTAACAGATAAAAAGATAATTTTCTAAAAGATACAAATTATTATATTCTTTTTGAGAAGACGTAAGCTCTCTCTCGGTCTTCTTTCACATTTTAGGGATTTTTGTAAGATGCCTTACCCAATTTTTTGAATTGACAAGATCTCTTATCCAACCGTTTTAATCGCTCCAAACTATTGCCGAAAGAACCTTATACCCCTTCCCTTTCCCCAATTACACGACAATTAGCGCCATCAAATCTTTCACGAACCATAGGTTGGATATGACGGGAATGCCCATGGAGCTAGTAAAAGATGGAATCTGGTTGATATCTGATCCGTGATCACGCAAAAGATAATTACCAATTGGACACCCGTGCTTAACCGATTGGATATCGGTTCTTAGACAATCAGTTACCAGTTTTTACCCAATCGGTAGTAATCGTGCAATTGTTGTATGGTGACCATGATTTATTATTATCATTATTTTATTTGATAAGAATCTTCATCTTTCAATTCTTACTTAATTGTGTCCATTATAAGTGGCTCAGCCTTGTAATTTGAGGGTAAATAGGGAAAAAGTCCATGCTCATCTTAAACTTTTTATGAGATGTAAAAAAAATAATAAAAAAAAGAGTCCATGATTATCTTATATTTATTAAGAGGTTGTAAGAGAAAATAAGAAAAAAATGTCCCTTAATCTTAATTTGTAGTCTATTATTTTGATCAGCGAGAAAAGGAAACGCATGAACTCTTTTCCTATTTCCTTTTACACCCTTTTAGCAAAATATAAGTTTGTAGTAAAATATAAGTTTGCTATTTTTTTTTACACCTCTTAACAAGTTTAAGACATGCATGAACTTTTTTTTTCCTATTTTCTCTCAAATCATAAAATAAGATTGTAGGAGTGCTTCACTTATGATGAACAAAATTTAGTAATAATTAAATGATGATGGTTACCATGCTGTAAACGCACGATACCCTCTTGGTAAGAGCATGGCACTCGCTTGATTACCGCACGATACACACTTGGTAACCGTACAGTACCCATTTGGTAATCGTCTACTTACTGCGTTAACCAATCTTTGACCGCGTGGTTACCGCACAATTATTTGGCTGAGTGGATAGGCCTACGATTAGCTTTCGCTGTCCAACTGACTGTAGTCAACGAGAAATTGAACAATCCAACAAAAAATGAACCATTAATTGCTAAAAGAAAATGAAAGGGCAATGTTGGCATTTCAATATTTTTTAAGCAGTTAATATGGTTTAAATGGTTGGATAGAAAATCATACCAAATCCCAAACAAGGTAAGGGATTTTGCCTACTCTCAAACTTAGGTAAGGCACCTTGTTATGGGGTTTCTAATTGTGATATTATCGAAGATCAAAATTTTGGCCGAAATGACTGAAATTTTGGTTTCGATCCCCACCAAAACTGAAACGAAATCTGAAATTTTCGGTATTTTTGTATGGGGTTGAAAATTTTGGCCAAATTTTTTTGGTTTCGGACCCCACCAAAACGAAATCTAGAATTTCGGCCGAACCAAAATCGATTTTTTCAATTTTCGGCTTGGTACCCCCCACACCGAAACCCATTTGGTTTGGTATTTTTTCTTTTTTCTGAAACCGACACCAAAACTGAAATCGATTCGGTTCGGTTCGGTGTGAGTATTTTACCTACTTTTCTTATTTTTTTATTGTATTTTTTTTTCGGTTTTTTGGTTTACTAATCTTACCCCTATGGTTTTCAGTTTTTACCACCGTGAATCGAAAACGAACCGAATTGGGGTTCGGTTCGTTTCGATTTTTTTTGCGATTTGGGCTGGTTCAGTGCCCTCAATTTTTGGTTCGGGTTCGGTTACGGGTTTCAATTTAGGGTTTGCATCCCTAATATTTAGTAAGCCAAAATGAGTACCAAGCGTACAATGTGGAATCATACGCGTGCGTTGTCTAATAAGTGCTCTATGATCTACAGATAGGAATAAAAAATAATTACTCTCGATCTTATCTTATGATTCAAACCGGTCATTAATCATCTGAAACTAAACAATATCATCTAAATCTAACAAAATGTTAATTTTGGATGGGATTTGACTGCTTTAAATTAAACGGTAGAGATTGATTTTATCCCAAACGTTTATTGTATGATCTTTAGGTCATGACACGCCCATAAGATAATAAACACAAGTAATTCATAAATATAAGGCTTATCGTAAAAAGCTAATAATTTGTCGTAAGAGAGAGAGAGAGAGAGTCAGTGTGCGTGAGATATGGGCGATATGGCAGACTTACCTAGTTACGTTCTTCGACAAATATTTCAATATTCTGCATTGACAACCATCAATAACATATTGAGAAAATAATGGTGTTGCCTCTCAAGTGTCCTTCAAGAGCCACAGAAAATTCTGTTTAATTGCCACGTGAAGCGTAGGGAGATGAGATAAAATAATTTATAAAAGAAAACTATTTAATTATTTTTAAGGAATTCGTCAAAGTTGGACAAATATCAACGCTTCAAATGTCAAGACTCAAAAATTACATGAAAGAAAGCTGAGAGGAGGGTAAGCGGAGGACGGATTCTTTTACAGTGGGCTTTAACCTTTTACTTATATGGTTAAAGCTTTCGTAATCTTATGAACTAGGTAAGTTATTTAGACCCATGCTCCTTGGTTGTCAAGTGGCACCCGATTATATTATCAAGTATCGCGCAGATAAACAGGTCGATGATCACGATTATAAAAAAAAAATAATATATTTATTAGGTCTCGTGAAATCTGGATCGTTGATCAATCGTCTACTGTCACATAGTTGCTGACAGAAACGCCGCTAGGTTAGTGATCGCCTTAATTCATTGTGGATTTCCCACGAGCATCTATTACCCAATCTTTGGCTTTAGTGCCCTTGGATTTATTGTAGTGTTATCACCACACATTATTTTTCTATACACATATGGGGTGTTAAGCCCATTTATATAGACTGCTCAGATATACCATCAATGTTCAAAGAGAAACGACCCTCTTTAATCACGTAACGGTCGGTGATTAATTATAATTAAACACATAATTGTGACCGACTAATGCATAATGAGATTTTTAATCTTTATTGATGAGGTCGCATGATCACATGTACCAACATCTCCCACTTGGCCATGGAGGCTGAATTAATATTTCATAACATTTTTGCCATTGTAGGATTTACTATGTTTCATTGGTCATGAAGTTTTACAAACCAAAAGCAGATTTACCCATCACAACAAAACATATCATTGTCACGAAGTTTTACACGTTAGAGCGGATTTACCCGTTATGATGAAACTTATCTCAATCTTGAGGTTTTGCATGTTAAAAGCGAATTTTCCTATCACGATAAAAATTATCTCAGTCATAAGGTTTAGCACGCTAAAGCAGATTTGCCCATCATGATAATTTTTATTTATTATGGGATCGTATACACTATATTATTATGTAGTTTGTATATCTTTTTTTTTTAGCTGAATAAGTAAATATATATAAAAGAAAAAAACAACAAAATAGATACAAGCTTAGCTATTGTGGAGCTTCTGCATCGCCATCACCCCACAATTTTAGAGCAGAACAAAAAAAAAAACTAAATAAATTACAACCTGATAGATAGGTTCGGGAGACCTAGCCTATCATTATGAAGACAAATCCAAGTATGAAGATTGCACTCGTTAATATCCATAAACTCTTGAGAAATACCATGGATATTACTGAAAGAGGCAAGAGCATCCGGCACTTTGTTGCCGCCTCTATAAATATGATGAATTGACCATGATATAGATTTAAGAAGCAACCGACATTCGTGCAATATTCTTCCGATTGCCCAAGGATTGTTAGCACCACCAAATCATTGAACCAAAAGTTTTGAATCAGACTCAATATCAATATTCACTATGCCCAACTTGAGGACTAATTTAATACCATCCAATAGAGCCCGAGCCTCAACTTCATTGTTTGATCCGGCCCCATAAAAACTAGAAAAAGCTATGATAAAACGGCCTGAATGGTCTCGAATAATACCACCACCGGATGAACGGCTGGATCCCATAGAACTGGAACCATCAATGTTCAGTTTATAGCCATTCACAGGATGCCTCCACTTGGTCCAAATGATTTTGGGAGCAGGGGTAGTAATCAATGGATGCCCAAGCCTAGTAAAATATCCTCCTCTCCACAAAGGAGTTTTCTAGTTGGGTTGACCAAAATTCTAAGATCCCTCACCCACTTCAAAATATTAGAGGAAATAAGCTCAAAATTAGCATTTTCATCCTCAAATTTAACACGATTTTTAGCAATCCAAATACACCAAACCACCAACTAAGGAATCATTCTCTTGATGAGGTTAATTTAAGACTTCCTACCAATAGGAAATCAGGCCATGATTTATTTTTTAAGGTATTTCCTCCACGAGGAATATTAAAAATCTGCTCTAAATTCTTTCAAATCATAGTAGAAATTTTGCACAAATTAAAAAGGTGCTCCATGGACTCTCCAGCACAATAACATAGCGGGCATCGAGATGCTAAAGGAATTTGGCGAGATTTCACTACAAAGTCCATAGAAACAACTTTATTCATAATCTTCCACCCAAAAAATTTTAACTTTCTTGGGTAAGTTGGTGCTCCAAAGCCATTTCGAGAAAACATTAGGAGGATAATTAAATCTTAAACTGTTCCAAGCTGAATTTGACTTGAATGACCCATTCATACTAGGCTTCCAAAATATTTTGTCATTCCCTTCAGTCCAAGGCTTAGTGCACATAATACTAGTAGAAGCACTAGGACCCATCACATCAATAAGACTTTTGACATTTCAAGTATGATTATGAGAGCAATGTAGAATCGATTAGTCAGAACTGATCCTATCAGGCATACTCCCAATAAGAGGAGTTTTCGAAAACCAAGGATGTTATAAAAGCATGGTATTTGCTCAATTACCAACCACCCATTGACAATTTTTCATAGTAAACTTCATTTTAGATAGCATAGAAGCCTAGATTTTCGATTCCCCAATCTTCTTACGACAGTTTCAGAGACCAGTTTTGGCACAATATTTATTGAAAAGAAATTCCGTCCACACCCCGTCTTTGTTGATCATTTTCCAACAAAGCTTAGTCATTCCAATTTGATGTATGTCAGTAAATTTTCTCATCCCCAATCCACCCTCATGAATCGGTTTAGCAATTTTATCCCAAGAAGTCCAATGGATTTTATTTTTACCATCTGTTTGGCCCCAAAAAAAAATTGCAAAAATTTTTCCAATGGCTTCCGTGACATACTTAGGAACCGATAAAATAGATAAAAGGTATATGGACATACTAGCGAGAACGTGATTCAAGAGGGTCAATCTTCCACCATCAGAGAGTAACTTTGACTTCAAACCCTCCACCTTCCGGGCTATATTATCAACCAACTTCCAACAAGACTCCTTAGTAAGTCTACCTTTAAAAAGAGGAACTCCAAGGTAATTAGTGGGCAGAGCTCCTTGATTAAATCCTATAAGAGAATTAATCAAGTTGATACTACTATTGGGAGCCTTTTCCGAAATAAAAAAGGAGCTTTTCTCAAAGTTTATTTTTTGGCCCGATGCTTCCTCATAAAGAGTTAAGAAATCCTTTAGATTTTTCAATGAATTCTTAGTGCTTTTGGTGAAATTTAGAATGTCATCAGTAAACAAAAGATGACTTATGGAATTTGAATAAGGACAAGTATGATATGTTTTCATTAAGCCACTTTCTCGCATGTAATGGAGCCCCCTACTAAGCACTTCCTCAGCCAAAATAAAAAGAGATGGGGATAAGGGATCATATTGTCATAACTCACGAGATCCTTTAAAATATCCGTGAGGTGTTCCATCAACAAGCACAGAGAACCAACAAGAGGAGATACACCGAGAGACTAGTTTGATCCACTCTTCAGAAAAACCAAACCTCTTTAAGACTTCAAATAAGAATGGCCATTTAATACAGTCATCGGCTTTTGACATGTCGATTTTCAGGGCAATATTACCCTCAACAGTTTTCCGATCAAGATCGTTAATGAGTTCATGAGCAAGAATGATGTTATCGTATATATTACGACCTTTGACAAATCCACTTTGTTCATGAGAAACTAAGGAAGGAAGTACTAGGGAAAGCCGATAAGAAATGATTTTTGAAAAGATCTTATAAAGAAAATTACACAGACTAATTGATCTAAATTGAGAAAACGAAGATGGGTTGTCAACTTTGGGGATGAGAGAAATGAAGGTAGAATTTACTGCTTTGGGTATAATCCCTTCCTTAAAAAAATTGCCAACAGCTGCAACGATATCAGACTTAATGATGCCCCAACATGCCACAAAAAAACATTCCAGATATCCATCTGGACCAGGGGCACTATCACCATCCATGCTTGATATAGTCTTATGGATTTCCAATTCATTGGGTTTCCTTATCAACTCTCTATTTTGATCATCAGAAATTTTCTTTGGAATGACATTAAGCAGGATAGAACTAGTATAAGAGCTTGATGAAGAGAGAAGCTCTCCAAATTCCTTAGCATCAACCTCACCAATTTGATCACTCCCTTCAATCAATCTACCACCGCTATCAGTGATAGGCAAAAAAAATTTCCTAGCAGCTCTCACTTTTGCACTAGTGTGAAAAAATTTAGTGTTATTATCACATTCTTTTAGTCATTTCACTCTAGCTTTTTGTCTCCACATAGATTCTTCATCTTTTAACAAATTATGAAAATGCACATTCACGTTTTTAAGCTCCTCCTAAAGATGAGTAGACCATCCTTTATCGATCATTTCTTTTTCGATATTCATAACACATGCCTCAGCTTTCCTTATGTTGTCATGAAGATTCCCAATGACAGTTAGATTCCAGGTTTTTAAAGCATATTTAAGTCTTTTTAACTTAACAAAACCCTGTATATTGGGGAGCCATCCGCCCATTCATCCCAACTATCTTTGACGATATCCAGGAAATCCGCTCTATCCAACCAGAATTTTTGAAAAGGTTTGGGAGTACACGAGAGCGAGTCAATGACAATGATGAGAGGACAATGATCATATGATAGTCTGGCTTCATGGATGACCAACGGAGTAGGAAACAAGTAAAACCAATTTTGAGAAAAAAGGCATCTATCCAATCGGGCCCAAATGCGTCTATTCCGTCTATTCCCTTGGCGATTATTACACCACGTGAATTTGCTTCCTGAAAAACCTGACATCAATGAGATTGTTGGAATTGATAAAACAGTTAAAATCCTCCATAGATGTGTTATTGGGAGGATCACCTCCAATTTTTTCATCAGAGGCACTAATGGCATTAAAATCCCCTGTAACCATGACAAGATCTGAGGGATTGATCAACTGGGAAATATGATTCCAAAGACTAGCACGGCCACTAGTGTTACAATCACCCCTAACAATAAACATTTTAACATGGGAATTTTGATAAGAGACATCAAATAAAAGAAAATTGGTGTCACTATGCAAAAGTTTAATTTCAGTGGGGTTCCCAAACCAGAGTAACCAAATAGACCCAAAAGAATTGTCTGGAAGAATTATTGAAGAAAGCAGTCGGTTTGAAAGGCTTAACAATTTGCAAGAAACCTTTAGAAGATCGAGACATAGGCTCAAGGATAGCAGAGAACAAAAGTTTGTATTTGTTGATCAAATCTTTGAGACCGCGTTGGGATGATTTATTTAGAACACCCCTAATATTCCAAACAATTGCACGATTCATATTCAACTACGTGGATTATTCACTTCAGTCCTGTCTTTGAGACATCTATTTCTGGTACCAATTGGTTCACAAAGGAAATCCCAATTTCTCCTATTTCTTCTTTTCTTTTTTTTAAGAGGGTGAAGTGACTTCCAACTGCTCATCTGTAAGAAGCTGCTAATCTCCGATGCGGAATGGGTATCCTCACTGTCAGGCTCCGGTTTTGAGCTAAGAATTTCCGCTTCAAAGTCACTGAAATTTTTATTATTATAGCCCTGGGTAGCAATCTCCCTTCGTGGGATCGCCCAAAATCTCCCTTCAATGTGGCCCAATATCTCATCGGGTCTCCGGCTTGGATTCGAAGCACTCTGGGCCCCAACAAATTCATTGGGTCGACCCACAGAAGTTTGAAAAATCGCATCAGCTGTCGGCACATTCAATTGATTTGGGATAATATCATAATACCCAGATTAGAAAATCCAGGAGGATACGGAGGAGTAGCAGATTTAGTAGGAGAGGAATTAGGGTGGTAGCAGCTTTATTAGGAGATAAATTTGAATTGGGATTGACATAAGTTGGAATAGGAAATTTAGCTAGATATAGACTCAAATTTTCAACAGGGGATGAGATTACCTCATTGATTGGACTATTGTTGGGAATACTGTGCACCTTATAATGCAACACGTCCATCGCCTCCTGATCTGTAGTCGTTGATTGGGGGATAGGATTTTGAATTTCCAAATTAGTCATGTGACCATCTTTCTCACCACTGGAGCCAGCTTGTACATCACTAGAATTATTGTGTTTGTCCGCTTTTTGAACATCTGCAAGCCCAGGTTTCCGCCCTGGATTTTCGTGTTCGTCACATCGTTGACCATCCAATTCCCCATCTTCAATAGCCTTCTGTCTTGTTTCGTCAGTCATGGTGGTCTCTGTTTCAAACCTCCTTTCACGACCATTTTGGTCCGGTTGGTTGGGTTTTTCCTTCCACTCCACTCTATATTTTGGAACTGGTGCATCATCCTTTGTCTCATCATGTTTCTTCCTACATTTCTCCATCTCATGTCCTTGCCTGCGACAACATAAGCAAAAACTGGGCATTGGACCATAATCGATCGGCTGCCAATAACCAAAGCCATCAGCTGAAATCCATATACGCTGCGGCATTGTTTTTTCAAGATTGATGAGCACACAAACCCGTGCAGAAGTAAACCTGGAATTTTTTTTGTTTGGCTATCAATGGCTAAAACAGACCCAACAATTCAGGCGATCGACGTAAGTAGATGTTCATCATAGCAAAATAACGTTAAGTTAGGGAGACTGATCCAAACTGGAACCAAAGGAGAATCTCCGTCCGTCGTTCTAAACATCGGATTCCATTTAAATATCTTCATCGCATACCCCTGAAACTCCCATTTGTCACGAAGCCATACCTTAACCATGTCCTCCTTCGAAGAAAAATTCAGTAAAAGATGTCGGTGGTCAAGCACCGACGCAGAACACCCTGAAGTTAAACGCCAAGATTCCTTAATGTAGGCCCTGATCACATCGATATCAGGCCGAAAACGATTGGTGCCGGATTTTGGTCGTAAGAATTTGCCAACAAGAACAAACTGGAAACGCTTAGAGTACTATTCGACAAGAGCATGGTCAAAAGAGATTGCCAGTTCTCCAAAGCGAAGAGAGGGCACAATGCGAGTCATGGCTTTAGAGGAAGTAGTCGAATCATTTTTGTACACTATCTTACATCATTGTACAAGCCTCTACATTAATTTTGAATAAAAAAATATCTTTGATCATGTATATTTACACGCTAAAAGGAGATTTAAACAATCATGACAAAATTTCAAGTGCTTCATTCCCAAGTCTAACAAAATTTCACACTTATACCTTATAACAAATGATCAATAGTTAATAGATCGAAGGTAAATGACGCATAGTCACTCCACCTTTCTAACTTACATCTAAAATGTGGTATCATCAATTGACAATCGATTGATCATACTTTAATCATACTATTTGCAAAGTATGCACACAAGCCCGTCGGTTATATCAACTTCAAGTCTATATGAAGTATTTTATTCAGACGACCTAAAAAATCCGCATTACACAACATTTTTCTTACTCAATATGAGTATTTGGGTAAACAAAATCCCAATAACTCCAAATAGGAGAACATAATATGATGTGAGTTTTTTTTCATATCCTTATTTTCAACATGATAATAACTTAAGTTTGTAATTAACAATGATATTTTTACTATTGTAGATTTTCTATCATACTAAAACAATGATCATTTAGTCAAATCAAATTAAATGACTATAGTTGAACAAAACAAACTAATTTCCTAATTATAAACTCTCACTTTTTAATAAATACTCTCATCTTTTTATATACATTCCGACTTCTCTGGATACTCCACCTATTCACACGTATCTAATGACATATATCATGTGTCCACGCTATTAATTAATTTGTAGTAATATTTCATACCTATCAATACATGCCTATAGCATATGTTACATATACATTATATGTGTTCTATTGTGTTATTTCTAACACTTTTTATTAGTATTTAACCTTTGATGTTCAATCATATCAAATAACTAATACATACATTGACATAATAAAAAAAATTATAACCATGATATAATTAATAAAATAGCACACAAGACATATATCTAACTTATAGATGATCTTTGACCTCAAATAATTTGTGGGCTATGCATTTAACGATCCAAATCCGACTTTAGAAATCCAACGATTGAGATATTGTGAAAATATATCCGTTACCTAAAAGCATGCAAACGTTTAGAGGAGATTAGTCCTCTAATAAATCTCTCACACATAATAGCAATTAGCCCATCAAATCTATTTTCTTGAAAGAAATAGATTTTCTATTTCAATTCTTTCCTAATTGGGTTATTTAGCCTCAGTTAGGTATGCATGCTTAACCCAACAGTTAATTGAGCTATTTATCCACAATTAGCAATAATATTTAATTTCTAAAGTTTTCATTCAATTTGAAAAATAAATAATTACATATATAGAAATATACTTTAATGAAAAAAATTAAATAATGCAATTTTCAAATCGAAATAAGAATTAAATCGAATTTACACATGGTATGAGGGTATGTGCATTGTGTCGATTTATTTATCTTCACCATGAATATTCAATCCGAGAGATGTGTGAGGCCCGCATGACCACATTCATAATTACATCTCCCACTTGGCCAAATGGGCCGATGAGCTCGTTTAATTAAAGTGAATTGTACCTGACTGATCCGATAACTACGATTTGTAAATTAGACTGGACTCAACTAGTCTGTTGAAATCAGGCCAATACTTGAATAGGCACATGTCATGCACCACTAAAATTTTCCCATATACAACTTGAAATCGAGTTATTTTAATTCGGGTTGGACCTAACTTGATCCAATAGGGTTAACAAAATCTTACCCAAACCCCACTTGTCAACTTATCATGTTAGGCACATTAATTTATATTGGAAAATTCATTTACAGAAATTAGTTTCTCAAACACCATATGATAAACCAATCATCTAATGTTGGTATATATGCTCCCACTATTCTAGACATTTCATCATATGTTACTATAAAAAAAAATTTGTGGGGGTTTGAAAAATATACCGTTCTCATTTCAAATTTACCGATTTATTTGTTAAAGCCCGTTGTTTTTCAGATCTGACGGTGAGACTGATTGTGATTGTTGATTTGTTTTTTTATATATATATATTTTATAACCTGGTTATCCAGGCCTCTTAGAGTACCCGCCTAGTTCCAGGGACACATGCGCACCCCATATTAGCACATATCGGGTCAGCACAGGATATAAATCCCTAGGGTAGCCTCAAGGGGGGGAGGGGATTCGAACTCAGGTCTCCTGCTTTTGGAAGTAGGTACTTGGCCAACTCGCCTAATCCCTTGAGGTTGATTCTGATTGTTGATTAGATAGTGTGATAACGTCACATTCGATCTCTGGAGTCCAAAAGTTCTAGAAGATTGAAAATCTTAATACAACCAAGAGATAGCTTTTTAAGAAAGCTACCACCTTTCCTTTAAGATTCATCCTCCTCTACGTAGATATAGAGGTCCCAAAAAATATATTGGGGATGCAATGAATCTAGAGATGGCTATGGAAAAAAATGCCTACGGTAACTCTTATTAAGCAACGCTGATCAAGAGAGATCTGGGACCTTGGCTAGATCCAAACCAACAGATCATCTGTTGCTTGCTTGTGATGGCTGACAAATCGACGGTGTGGATCATGTGATGCTTGTGATTCATGATCTAATTAGTGATGATTGAACGATCAAGATACCATCATATATGATCCGATCGATGGTGATGGTATCGACAATGATTGGTAATGAATGACGTCAATCATGGCACGGTAACGATGTAATTTGTCTTTGATACCATTGTTAGGTCTCATGAAATCTGGACCGTTGTTCAATTGCCTACCGTCACATAATCGCCAAGAGAAGCGCCGCTAGGCTGGTGATCGCCTTGATTCATTGTGGGTTTCCGACGAGCATTTATTACTCGATTCTTGGCTTTAGTACTGTTGAATCCATTGTAGTGCTCCACACATTATTTTTCTACACACAAATGGGATGCTAAGTTCATTTATATAGACTACTGGGATATACCATCGATGTTTAAGGAGAAACGACCCTCTTTAATCATGTAACGGTCGATGATTAATCACAATTAAACACATAGTTGTAACCGATTAATGCATAATAAATTTTTAATCTCTATTGATGAGGTCGCATGGCCACATATATCAACAATATTTGCATGATCAACAATATCAACCGTGTCGAAAATGAGCGGTGAAACTATTATTTTGTTTCATCGTTAATTTTCGCGTGCTTACCAATAGACTGTATGATTTTATATTTTTTGTTTTCAATTTATAAATTTTTTTTAATGATCTTTTGCCTCTCCTTATCATATATAGTACTCGATAGGGCTGTGCAGAAACCAACCCAAACCGACCAAACCGACCAAACCGACCGAAACCGACCCGAATTTTGGTTTGATTTCGATTTTGGGACATATCGGTTATGTTTCGATTTTGAAAAATAGAAATCGATAGTTATCGGTTCAGTTTCGATTTTAACGTTAAAAAATTGAAATCGAACCGATAAGAAACCGATAGTGGTACTATCCGGCTGCATAAGTGCATAGTGCATACAAAACTTAAGTTGCAAACAAAGAAGTCTGCTTTTCCCCTTTGAAATCTTATATTCTTATGTGTTTTCCTGTTGTTGGCTGAACCATTTAAGTTATAGGCTTTGGGGAGTCGTAATGGGCTTAAAAGATGTGTATTTATGGGGTTTTAAGACCCCATTTTGTTTAATTGTGATTTCTGTATAGTGTATTTGAATTTGTGATTTTGGGTTTTCTTAGGACTCCTTTTGTAGTTTGTATTTGTGTTGATTTAGGTTTTGAGGTTTTGCATTTGAGATTTTGGTTTCCTGAATTGTTCTCTAATGATATGTTTGTCATTTTTATTTAAAATAAAATTATATAGAAAATATCCATCAATTTGGATTGTCCGATTGGTGCATTAATTTCTTGGAAATGTTCTTAGCCATCTGATCAATCACATACTTTTGGATGGTTAATAGTGAATTAGTGATATAGGCAACAACCTACAGAGTCTTCAGTGATTTGACCTTTATGAATTGACAATGGCTTCCTCATAAAAAAAAAAAAAAAAATTAGGTTTAGAAACCGAAAACCGACCGAACCGACCGAATCGATAATTATCGGTTCGGTTTCAGTTTTGAACCTTATTGGTTCGATTTCGATTCATAAAATAGAAACCGATAGTTATCGGTTTGATTTCGGTTTTGCACCAAAACCGACTTGACCCGACCCGATAACACCCCTAGCACCCGATCATGTCTTGAAGTGCTTCAGGACAGCCAAACTATGTGGGATCAAGTAACCTACTTAGTCCTTAGGACGAGGTTACCGTTGTCCTACTTCAAGGTATCAAATATTGGCTGAGACCGATACGTATTGACACTAATACATATGGTTATCGACTCGGTATTTGGTACCAGTATCGACCGTTACGGGTCCATATCAACTTGGTATTTGTAACGATAGCTCATTTTTTAAAAAAAAATTTATCATGTCAACTCGGTATCGGCCGATTCATATTGGTCCTCCCTGAACCGATACGGGTACCCGAGTTAACACCTTGTCCTACTTTTATAGATATATGTATATATATAGTGTATTGTGTACAATACTAGTGGGCCGAACGTGCCATCCACATGCATGGAAGCGTGATATTGCGCCTTCTCTAATTTATAATAGTGAAGGTTTTATTTTGAGATGCGTAAATTTTGACCACAATTTGGTGATTGGGGGTACCTTTCTTCGTGCCCACGCATTTTTTGAAAGTGCATGTGTCACGACCCAGAATCCTTACCCGACCTCAAGGGCCTAGAATTTCGTGTTATGACACCGCACGCTTGTTAAGGCGATAAGCGGACTCTTATATCGATTTAGCATATGGATCAAGACATTTAATAGTATCATTTAAAAATAAATTATTCAAGAAAACAACAACGGAAAACGTAGATGACGTTAATTAAGTGATAAATCCTAATCATGCATCTATAATCGAAAGCAAGTAGAGGTTTTACGTAGAATAAAACAGTCCTAACGCAAACCCAAAATTGGTGCTGAAAAATAAAAGTATCTAATAACAAATCTCCCCTGAAAATAATAAAACTATGACTAAGAATCTCTCAATGCTCAAAGTAATCCGCCGGATCTATTCCCTCGTCCAAATGGTAGCCGACGTCTTCACTCTCATGAGCCGCATCAGGAACAGCAGCATCCCCATCCTCAGTGATGGAAAAATCAGAGTTCTCACCTGCAACTGTTAGTTTTGGGGAGGGGATGAGTTTACTCGATCCGTAAACTCCACCATAAAATACCCAGGTGATCGTGTGTGCAATCGCTTGAGTTGCGATACATTTTGAAATAAATCAAATAGCTATAAATGATTACAAAAATATCTAAGATCTCATATCTATCATAACAAAACTGAAAAATATAGCATAAAAAGAAAAGAAGTAACATAAAATGAAAAGACCTGGCATAACATGAAATGAATATGATGCATCAAGTTTTGATCTCCTTTTGTGTCTGCTTTGTCGACTTTTCCTATGTGGCATATCTTAAAACTTAATATTGCTCCATACGCCTACACAACGTACTTCACATCTTACTTAATTTTACGATAATCGACTGTGCTGTGGCACGCCGAGCCTATCACGCGAGGTCCACGTGTAGATAACCACCTAACCTCCATATCATATCGTATACCACCATCCAGCATGATGAGGTTGCATGCATTTAAATCAGTGTCCCCTTACGTTCGGGATACTGTCGTATCGTATTGTCCTTAAGAACCGTCTTGGCTGTAAACGTTGGATCTTGCGGTGGCACGCAAGACATGACACGTGTAGAAACTTAATTTGTATTTTGCTGGCCTTCACAACGTAACTTAGTTATTCGTATTCGTAGCTTACCTTATCTTACATATCATTTCTTATTGTTTGCTGAAAACTTAATTTGAAGTGAGCCACGGTGCGATAAGATTCACAAAATCACACTTTCCAAGGGACGGGTTCCGTAGTAACCTGGATGTACTTCGTGTGACAGCCCATACTCCCATAGAGGTGTTACATCTGTACATGGATGCCTACATTCCAAGTTCCACGTGACCGTGATGGGAACCCCACCATGACGAAGGCTTAAAAGTCGTGTGACATAGCTTATTTCTTTTTAATTGTGGGTATGCCCTATCGTAATTTTTCTATGTGATGCATGCCATATGATAAAAGGCATAACTTGGCAAAAAGAAACTATTTCATACACCTTACATACTTGTGAATATAAAATAATAATTAACATTTGAACAGAACAGATATTTCATACAAAAATATTGGAGAAACCTTCTATGGGCCGTCAGATTACTGATCGGGCCTTCTGTTTTTAAAGTTTCATAATATTTGTGCAGTCTTAGTATCGACATCTTTTACTAATTTGACCTAAGAGTGGGTCAATGTGGCAGTCAAATGATCTACTTAGCCTAGTTATACAAGGGTTAATATCCCTCACTAAAGTTTCTAATTTGTGAGCCTCAAAGTGCGTCCTAGAAATTTTAGTGACACTTTCTGATCCATTAGATTACATTGAGTTACTATTGAGATCGTTTTGAAGTTGGTCCTATGGGCCAGTTGGGCCTTGATTCTCAAAAATTAAGGGTCAAAGGGAACTCATGACATTATTTCATGTAGCACCTAAGGCTAAAATAAGAAGACATGAACATAGAGTCATCTATCATCTAATCTGAACCATTAGATGGTTAGACAATAAAATTTTATCTAAGGTTGACTCTTTTGTCCCGATCCTGATTCGAACTCTAGCGTACTAGATCTTCCAGTCAACATTGTACAAGATCTAGCAGTCAAGTGCACACTTAGTGTACCTACCATGTGGCGATCAGATTGAACAGATCTAAACCATAAGATATTTAAGAAAGATGATTCTAAGGTATTAGGTCTTTGGGCCCAATTTATTTTGATCTCTAAGGTCTCACATCTAAGGGTAAAAACCTTCATGTTCATTGATATCCAAATAGCCTTTTAATTTTCTTAATTTGTGGGCTAAATTCTCGAGTTCTGAACCGTCAGATGTCTCGAGGATTTCAATTAGTGGAGATGGTCCATCTTTGCTCTATTTCTTGGGTTGGGCCCACAAGGTCCAACCTTGAATCTATTTCGTTTGAAATCAATGGTGCTAAAGGGATGGTTGCACCAAAATATTGACGCACCAAACTATTGGTTTCCTACATGTACTTAAATGCTTCTGACTACATTGGTCGGTACCGGTGAGTTATCACCAGCAATGACGGCGCTTGGTTGGGCCGATCCTCAGTAATTCATTTTATCTCAGCCCGACTCTTTGATTTTGACAATCATTAGTTTTTCTCAATCAATCAAGTGAATATAGAAGATAAATCAACTGTCCCGATTTTTATAAAGGCTTCCATGCGAGGTGGGCCAATTATAAAAAGAAAACTTGCCTGAAACTGTACCTAATCTAAACATGCTCAGATCTGGCTTGGGCTTTAGTTTAATCCATTGTATTCTCAGTCTTGGTCAAATTGGACCCGACTTCCCGAGTGCTACTGATAGCGCATGGACTGTAACCCGCCCAAGAAATAAAATACAAAAGAACTGTGAGTCCTATAAATCCAGTCCCAGATATATGTATATATATATATATATATATATATATATATATATATATATATATATATATAGAGCGACGGATGGCTTAGTAATTTTGCTTCCTATTTTAGGAAAGAAGATATTGGTGGCGCTTAATCGCTTTGGGAGTATCGAACTCATCGATCACTGGTTTCTCCACTATTGTGCTCAGCAGCCATAAGTAACTCGCACTCCACAAGGTGGCCGTCTAATACAATAAAATAATAGGTGCCTAATACAATGCCATAATAGGTGAGACCGATTCCTTATGTAGCACCATAAATCATGATGGAATCTCTGAATGAATCTAACGCCATCGTGACAGTGGATCTAATACCATCAAAACACTAGATCTGATAGTTTCAGTATATATGTTTATGCACTCCTAGATTAAGTGAGTGTACTGATGGCTGCACATTTTAACCCATAGAAATACTATCTTTAAGTTGATTTGAGTAAGGTGCATGTATTAAGGTTTCACAAAAGATCTTAGCCCAGAAATAAGGTAAGAAAGAAAAGACAAGAGAAGAGTACTCTCGTCAATTAATGGAGACTTGTTGTCAAGCTTCTGTTGGCAAACTTTCATTTATATATTTAGTAAATATATCATATTAGATGCATACAACTTAACTATTATAACAAACAAACATAAAGCAAATAAATAAATAAAATAAACCTACCGATCCAAGGTTTAGCCATGCGCTGAGATAAACGAACATGTTCTATATGGATCTAAGAGCAATTTATTTTGGCACGTCACATTTTCTGAATGTAACATTTCTCAATCTTATATTAAAGGGTGTTAAATCCTTATATCTCAACATATCTAGTTAAGATTGTTCTTATGATCTTAGATTGATTTTGAGTTTCTTAAAAAAAAATAAAAATAAGTAAATACATATATAAATACATAAACATATATACTGAAATATTTTAAGATGGATTTAGGGCACCCACTTGTTGGAGCGTGTACGGGTTAATTCTGATCGATTCGGCGACACGATAGCTTACGCGTCGATTCAGCGATGCGGCAGCCTGTCGCTTTAGCGATGCGTTTTCAATGGTGGGTCGGCGGGTGCTAGGCTGGTTGGATGCGAGAGAAAGAAAGGGATTATTACAACATTAATGGTGCCGAGATATTGGTAGAGAAGGAACGAGTGGCGGAGATAGATGGAGGAGGAAGAAGCTAGGGATATGAGAGTTTATAGAGAGAAGATGAAGACTTAATTTGGGCATGGTTTGCCAAAAAGGCAAGAGTTCAAAGACCCAAATTCCCTTATAAAATTAGGGAATCATGGGGCATAAAAGGCTAGTTTTTTTTTTTTCTCTAAAATATAATATATTGCTAGCTAGTAACCGGGTCAAACTAAAATTATAAAGTTTCTACACTAATGGTTGTGTGTGTGGGTTGGGTTAGAGTGTGGAGCACTCACACGGGGCTTGATGATTCATGACATCTAAAGCCATTGAATGCCCATCCTATGATCCAGGTCATAACAGCATGCGTCTAGAGCCCTGGAAAATTGTTGATTATTTCAGATCATATGATGGAGATAGTGTTTTACCCCCAATATTCCACAAAATAGATTTTGATATCATGGCGCACCTATTTGATGGTCCGTTTTTTATTTCATGTGCCAAAAATCTCCAAAAAAAAGACTCTAAAATCACGTTTGAGCGTGATATATGCTCTATGATTGAAGATCCATTTTTTGGGGATCGGTGACACATTGAATAAAAAAACCTATTATCCTATAAGTGCGCCATTATCTCAAGATCCAATGTGTGGAATATTGAGGTGCAATAAGATTTCCATCATCTGATCAGAAGCAATCAACCATTTTGAAGGGATCTGGGATATAGGCATTTCAAAGATCGCTTGGACGTGGATAAAGGTACCCTTTGTCTTTAGGGGCTATTACTTGCACACACAAAATTGGCACTTGCACACAATTTAAAAGAAAGACGACATTTTGGGGGCTTGTGCCATATAAAAATACCAATTAAGCAGCATAATTTGAAGGTCAAGAAGATCTACGGTGACATATTGGCAAGGATCATGATCTTTATCCTATTATTCAACCAAGTCAAAGGCTATATATCATGTAATGTAATAATTGACTGCATGCGTTGAATCATAATAGAGATCAAATGTGCAAAAATGAGGAAATATGCTCTCTAACATCTGTTTATGTCCTCCCTTATTATATGCATTTCTATTAAAAGGACAATCACATATATGATAAGCTTATTTCATTATAACATCTTCAAGATAAATTAGGAAGCCCAAATTGATGCTACCACAACACCAAAATAATACAAAAGAAAAAGGCATCGCAAAATCAAATAGCCACGCTATGGAGCACAACGGTCTCAACCGTGAGCCCGGGTCCAAAGCCAAAGAGCACACCCCACTCTAGCCCCTCACCAGTAGTCCCCAGCCCCTCCTCGGCCGACTTCTTTCGCATCTCGTCCATTATAAACAGCACGCAGGCGCTCGACATGTTGCCGTACTCGCTCAGCACCTGTCGCGTAGGCCGCATCTTCTCCTCCTTGAGCCGCAACTTCTCCACCACCTGATCCAAAATGGCCGGCCCACCGGGGTGCACAATCCAGAACAGTGAGTTCCAATCCGAAATCCCGATCGTCTCGAACGCTTCGACGAGGCTCTTCTCAATGTTCTTCGATATGAGCCTCGGCACATCCTTCAACAAATGAAACGTTAGTCCCACTTCTCTCAAATGCCCATCAATTGCCCCATCACTATCTGGCAGTATAGTCTGTGCTGCTGATACGATTTCAAAAATTGGCTTTTCGACTCCGAGGACGGGGTCGGCTCCCAAGATAAGTGCGGCCGCGCCATCCCCGAACAAGGCCTGCCCCACTAGGCTGTCGAGGTGGGTGTCGCTTGGGCCGCGGAAAGTGACCGCGGTGATTTCGGAGCAAACGACGAGCACTCGCGCGCCCTTGTTATTCTCAGCGAGGTCTTTGGCAAGACGGAGGACCGTTCCGCCGGCAAAGCAGCCTTGTTGGTACATCATGAAGCGCTTTACGGACGGCCGGAGGCCGAGGAGCTTGGTGAGTTGGTAGTCAGCCCCGGGCATGTCGACGCCACTTGTTGTGCAGAAGACTAGGTGGGTGATTTTGGACTTGGGTTGGCCCCATTCCTTGATAGCCTTCGTGGCGGCTTCTTTGCCGAGTTTTGGGACTTCGATGACCACCATGTCTTGCCGGACGTCAAGGGACGGGGCCATGTAGGCACACATATTAGGGTTCTCTTTCAGAATCTCTTCGGTTAGGTGTAAATATCGTTTGTTTATCATCGATTTATCGCCTGCATGGGTTTCATATGGACCACCAAGGCATGAGTATCAGTGTGGCTGTTTTTTTTTTTTTCTGATAAATCAGTTTGGCTGTTATCATATGGGAATGCATGCATGTACAGCGCTTGGTGCAATGGCTAAGAGCAGACCTCAAGAAGCGGAGGTTCTAAGTTCCAATCTCACCCCATTTTGGCCACTGAGAGCGATTTATCCTACTAATGACTACTACTGGTACATGTGATATGTGGTGATCGGGTGCTTTAAGAGGCTTCATCCCCATTATAATAAAAAAATAAATGTATATACAAGGTACCATTTCAATTTGCACCCGGTTAAGCACTAATCTCACCCAATTGAAAAGGGTGCATGACTGGGTTCATTCAAACGAATCATTTTTCATCGGAATCTTTCACACATTTTTTGTTATCATAGGCATACAATGAGAATCATTTTTTATTTCATGGGACACAAATCTCAAAAAGTGACCCTAAAATTAGGGTTAAGCGTGATATGTGCCACATAAATTTTGAGTTACTATTTTATTGGATATATGGCACATGGAATAAAAACTTGATCTTATAATGGTACCCACTTTTCCAGCTGCATGAGATTGTAGTTTCATAAGAAGCAGTCGATAGTGAGATAAAGAAATTACAAGAAGACCATCAACTCAATGCGTCCTGAGAAGGGAAAAAAAAGAGTACTGCCACTGCAGCCGGGTGTCAATGGGCCCCACTTAAGCCCGAGCCTGACTCGACCCGATTTGGACAGGATTGGGGTGGAATATGAACTCCTACATGACCCAAACCCAGCCCAATTTTAACATTGCAAATAATTAGGCCTGTCAAATGCCCTACCTAACAAAGCCAATATATATTAAGAGAAAAAAGCAGATTGGCCCGTACGTGGCCGGGCGAGAAGCCGGTCCAGGTCTGATTTGCCAAGCGCATCCTAGTTTTTTAAGGTAAAAAATAATCGAGCCTTCAAAAGCCGGGCCCATTGACATCCCTACTTCCAGCACATGGTTAAATGAGATGTCGTTTAGTGGGTGCGTCATAAATAGATGATGCACATACCTCATAAATAAATGAGGTAGTGTTATAATTGCACATAGTTGAAGTAAGTTCGAAGAAAATATAAAAAAGGCAAAAGAAAGGAGAAAAAGAAGAGGCACAGGGAGAGTATGTGAACGTAAAAAGTCGGAAAAAAAGGGAAAATATATATTAATTTTTTTAAACATATAAAAAATATTTACCTAAACCTCTTTTTTCAAATAAAACACGTTTTATAAAAATAGAAATAGAAATATAAAGCACGTTCTTATTAAATGACTTTTATACTTTTCTTGAGAAAAATGTGTTTTATATTCTCTTTTTAAAACAAACACCATTTTTAGTGACTATAATTAAAAGCCTAAAACGTTAAAAAATGAATGGTTGCATTGTTGTTATCCAAACCCTTTTTTATTCAGTGTGATTTTTGGCCCTTGACGCTCTTAATTAGATGGCATAGATGATTTTTAAGGTGCAATTTTAGGGCTAAATTTATGAAAGGTTGAAAAGGGAATCAATATTCTATTGTGCTTCTGGGTCAAGCCCAATCAAGGTATATAATGTGCAATCACAATTTTTTTAAAACAATGCAAGGAGACACAATTCGTGTGCAAGTAATTCCCTTTCCTAAATTTTGACTTGTGATATATAAAATATAAATAAACAACAAGAAAATCTGTTTAAAATAAAATAAAATAAATTATGTAAAGTTATAAGTTACAAATTAAAAAAAAAAAAAACCATAATATCTTATGAGAAATGCCAAAACCAAA
Source organism: Chloranthus sessilifolius (assembly GCA_021018995.1). Lineage (NCBI taxonomy): Eukaryota > Viridiplantae > Streptophyta > Magnoliopsida > Chloranthales > Chloranthaceae > Chloranthus > Chloranthus sessilifolius. The sequence goes on along the minus strand of CM037587.1, from coordinate 123,756,284 downwards.
AACAAGCTTCAACTCATCTAAGAGCACTTTCAATCATAGAATAAGAAGGAAAAAAAGACAATAAAACGCTCTTTTTGGGATTTTTTATGTACAGATTTAGATTTCTAAATCTATTTTTAAAATAATTATAATAAATTAAGTTTTAACTTATAATAGAAAACAAATTGAACACCCAATTTTTCTAAACAGGCCGGATTGCAAATTTCCGTTGAATTTTATGGCTTGAAAGTCGGTTTCCAAGTTCTAAACCATTTTAGAGCTATGAACGAAGAAGGAAAAAAGTTCTTTCAAATGATTCTAAAAGATGGGTAAAATGACATATAATAATGCCTATAACATAAAGATGGAAAGGGCATATACATAAGTGTGCAGCCAAACGCAGACCACATAACACTTCTTAAATTATATATATATATATATATATATATATATATATATATATATATATATATATATATATATATAAGTGAAAAAACTCTTTTATCTTTCATTTGATGGGTAAAATAGATAGGGTTTTCACACAAGAATATCACAATTAAAATTTTCTACCTTTGAATGCAAAATTACCGGTGTAAAAGTAGCTTTTATTTTAACAATTGTTAATAGACCTTGTGCATGTGTAAGTGGCACTTAACTGACACAAATGCAGTCAATTTGGCTCCACCCGGATGCATATCGGGGAGCCTCTAATAAGAAATTAATAAATAAAAAAAGATTAAAAAAAAGAAGTGTCTTGATCATAGTAATATTCTGCTCTAGCCATAATGTATGCTAACCTGATTTAGAAAATTCATAATTAATATAGGCAATCTTATGTTAATTTCATAAAGGTCAGAACTCATGTACATGATATTCGTATGTTATGCCGCTATGACCAATTGTATTTGTAGGATCTTTGGACTCTAGCACTCTCATACCACTTGTAGGATCTTTTATCTTCTTAAGATCCTACAAGTGGTATGAGCACCCCCCAACTCCAACACAGTCAGATAATATTATCTGACTGTGTATTATCGTCCCATAATTTCACCATGTATTGTGAAATTATGATATTATCGTCCCATAATTTCACCATGGTGATTATAATATTATCGTCCCATAATGTCACCATGTATTGTGCACTTAAAGTGCCTTTTTTGGATACTATGCTCTTCAGCTCCTCCCTCTCTAACCATCCGGTTTTGACGAATCTCCCCTCAAATTCAAGAAAATAAAAGTGCCCCCTCTTCTCTAATCACTGGATTTTTCCGGATCACCCCTATGCCAATACCTCCACCAACTTATGAACCTCAAACGGACTACGTATCTCAATTGTTTGGCGGCTCATGTTAGTCCCTCCACCAATTTATGAACCTCAAACAAACTACGTATCTTAATTGTTTGGCGGCTCATATCCATATCCTTATGGTGGATATGCATATTATAGACCGAGTGAACGGCTCAACGATCAAGATGATGAAGATAAAGAGCCCGTGAGAAATTTTATGCGGCTTTAACATGTATTCCTTATTGTCTCGTGATTTCATCAACAAATTCCATGTGATATTATGACTCAGTAAGTTGCAACAATACTTTTATAGGCGTGTGAATTTTATTTTTTTAAAACTCCTACATGTTTTTTTGTATTTTTACAGGTTTTTATAAAAGATAAATAATTAATAATTTGAAGGACAAATATCTTCAAAATTTCGGCCGAAATCTGAAGTAATCGGTCCAAGTAAACACATGTACTCATAAGGGAATGGAAATAATCATAATAGTTATAATAGTATTCTTGTCGTGTTATTTAATGAATACTAATTATTCGTAAACTAATAATAATTTATCGAAAATTCCGGTGGGTTCGGCCACCGTAATCTGACATAGTTAGTAAGACAAGGAAGAAATATGGAAAGTGTTCTTACACATTCGTTTGAACTTCTCTTTGAGCTCAGTCTTGTGATCACTATTGGTGATGCGGAAGTAGTAGTCCGGGTAGGTACTCTGGTAGACGCAATTGGGCGGCGTCGCTGTTCCGATCGCCATCACGGTGGCCGGGCCTTCGGCCCTCTGTGCCTTACGGATGGAATCAATGCTCACCATTTTCCACACGAATCACGAGGACCTGGATAATAATAGTGGATTGTAGGGTGAGTGATGGGTTAGAGAATTTGCTGTCCCATGGTTTATATATAGATGATAGCTTGTATTTTTGGTAGATGGTCACGTGCTTAAACAACCGATTTCCATGCCCTATCTGCTAAATCGTCTACCCTCCGCACGTGCACTTGTGAGTTTGCTGGGTGCTGGCATCCGACGGTTTTAATTTTGTAATTCACAACGAGTGCCTGTGTTTGCAATCGAAGATTTGGTACTTGGGATTTTCATCACTTACGCCGTTGACTGCTTTGAATGGGACGATGGGGAACTCTTTTGTCTCATTCTTTTTCACGATAGATCTTGAGATTATGGCCCACCTATCAGATGCTCATATAATGATTACTTGTGGAACACATCCCAGAGAGTGACTCAAAAACCTTTCTCAAGGTATGTCATGATCACGGTCACTGTTGGAAATGTTTGCCATGTGGAATCAATACCTTACTGTCTTACAGGTGGGCAACGATCTCAAGATCTATTATGTAGAAGATAGAGATGAAAAACGATCTCCATCATCTGATTTAAGGTGGTCAATAGTTTTAATGGTACAAATTGCTGGCTGAAAAGACAGAATCTTCGGCTGCAAATACATGCACTGATTCACAATTTTGTGAACCATGTTTGAAGAGTTTAGTGAGTTGATTGTGATTTGAGTAGCTTTAAATCCACCCACCAAATCTTTGAATTCACCCATGGTGAAATACATTGGCTGCATTGAATCATATGATAGAAATTGTTTTTCGTTCCAAATCTTTTACACAATGGATCTTGAGATCATGGGTATGCCATCAGACAGTTATTTTCTTATTTCACGTGGTATACACCCAAACAAGTGACCTTAAAAATCAATTTTGAGCTTCCACATCAGGTTAAGGTCACTTTTTTGTGATGTGTGCCACGTGAAATAAAGCACTGACCGTTTGATGGTACACTCATGATCTCAAGATCCATCGTGTGAAAGATTAGAAGGATAAACAATCTCCATCGTCTAAATCAACGTGGTCAATGTGTTTCAACGTGGGTGAACTCAAAGATTTGGTGGGTGAATCATTATCACCGTCTATCATAAGATTCAACGAGCTTATGAAGCACCTTTCACCTTATACCGATGCCACTAGCGTAGCCACATAGAAGGAGGGTGTGGGGCTCAAGCCCCCATTTAACTGTAGAGTTTCTATGAAGTATGTTTCCTATACAACCTTCGTTTGTATATAAGCCCTCAAATCTATGACGTAGAAATCCCCAAATCGATGGTAAAATAGCTACTAACATTATAATGATCACTTATAGCCCCACCAATAAAAATTCATGGCTATACTCTTTGCCCACTGGCGGGCTCAGGCCTCAAATTCTACTATCAATGGGCTGAGTTTTATTCAAAAATAATAAAGACCCAAGCCCAATCCCCCATCAGTGAAACACCACAAGTTTACTTTCACTGATTTGTGTGCTTATAAATAGTTGGTGACTTGACCCGAATGCCATTAATGAAATTCGGGTAAGAGGATGAGTGTCAATTTCAGCTTGCTCTTCATATGTGACACAAGCTAAAGAACGGAAAATTGAAAATCAATTGGCTATGCGTGAAGGGGCCAAGACCTTAACAAAGGGAGAGCCAAGGCTATAATTTAGCCTAGCGTGAGACTAAACTTCAACAGAAGTAGATTATGAAATGATATTATTAATGACATCCAACTTATTGGCAAAATGTTTTGTATCACAAAAACAAAACAATTTACGATTAGTGAATTATAATGATCCTTACTAGTATATTGAAGAAAAAATAGTTTTTGACAATTTTCTATGCCTAAAATGATTCTACCTCATATCTCATATATAGCCGCGAGGCCCCAATTGCAATAAATAAATAAAAGAAGAAAGTGTGGCACCACGGCTGGAGCAAACGTTGTACTGTAGTGAACGTTAGGTTCATGAGATCAATGGCGGCCACGTCCTAATTGGAGCTTTTTGTTTTAACCGTGGGTCGCAAAGAGAAGTTGAGAGTCGGAGAAAAGAGTTTTAATGGGAGGAGATGGGAAGGAAAGATTTAATTCCTTTCCATTCAATTTTTTTATCCTTTCAATAAATCGATATTTTGGGGATCGTCTTTTGCTTGGAGGTTTCGATTCTCCTTATTTTTTTCTTATTTTAGGGGTAGAATATGGGAGTTTTATCCTCTCATTGGTGAGTCTTTTTTTTCGAAGAGATTGACTCTACGAAGGCCTTTTTACAATTCATATTTGTTTCTGAAACGGTTTTGGTCGCGGGTTTAACTGACGTTTTGATGGTTTCGTTATTGCGCGAACACTTACTCTATTTCTACACCATGAGGCATCGTTTTAAAGCTTTGATTGAAGCGTTGTGTGAAGCTTTTGGTCGGTATTTGCCCCCGTTTCCAGTGTGTTGGGAGTTTTTGTGGATCCTGAGATTGTCGATGGTGGTGACATATCTTCGAATGGATTTTCAGTGCTGGTTACCAGCGGATCATGGTGGTGGATTCTTGAAGTTTTACTTTACTTTGAAGATCCCTGAATTCCGTGTCGATGTTAGATGAGTCTTAGATGTCATTCAATGAATTTTAATGTTAGTTATTATAACTACCACTTTTGTCACCCTCTACTTTGTAACCGTTTTCCATTTCAAATGAAAAGGATAAAATTTATCTCAAAAAAAAAAAAAAAACTAATTGGAGCTTTATTTTTCATGTATATAAGATATAACAAACACAACTTTCAAACTGGGTTTGCACTCCTAAGCAGTTGATTGCTTTGAATAAGAAGATGTAGATCGGTTTTTCGTTCCAATCTTCCACAAAATAGATCTTGAGATTATGATTCTACCTTCAGACGGTCAGATGTTGATTCCACATGATATACATTTGAAAAAATACTGTGAATTACGTTTGATGGAACATTTGGTCACGCCCACTTTTTGAGATGTGTGCCATATGGAATCAATATTATAATGTCTGATGGGAAGCCCATGATATCAATATCTAATGTGTGGAAGATTGGGATAAAAAATAGTCTCCACCATATGATTCAAAACAGTCAACTGTTGCACATGCAACTCGGGCTTGGAATGAAGAATTCAGGATTGTAAATAAAGGTATCGATCAGAATTTAAGGGCTTTATGTATGTACTCGTGCATGACTATTTTGGTTGGTATTAGGTATCTGACCCGAATACAAAAGATGGTGCACTTGCCACTCTCCTTCTGTTAAAATGGTTCTTTTGATTTGAATTTAATAATATATGTGTATGCATGTTTGCTCCTCGGTTCTCAAGGTTGTCTCGGCCGAATGGCCATATTAAAATAAAACAAAGTTGGTCAAATGAAGACTGATTCGATCACTGCTAGTAGTGTTCTGGTGGGGTGCCTATAATCAACTCTTAAACACTTTGTAAAACAATTCATGCCAAATTCCTGGATAGTATCTTAACTATTTTTTTATTCTTTTTTTTAGGTTATTAGAGAGATAAAGTTTTATTTTTCAATTTTAAAATATTGAGCTTTTTGAGGGTGGGGATGCGGCATATTGAATCCTATGTAGTGTTCAACTGGCTTTAGAACCCTTAGATGTAAGGAATTGTTATTAGGCTATGACTTTTACGTTGATCTATGCAACTGTACAACTTGTGAAAAGGGCAATGGTCAGGTTCAACCAAGATGAACTGGATTTCGAGTTCAATCCCATCTACTTCCCTTGGATATGAGAGAATCTTGACTTTTATGATTTTCACATCTGTTGCCCTTGGATATGGAAGAATCTTGGCTTTCATGGTTTTCACATCTGCTGCCTTGGATATGGGAGAATCTTGACTTTTATGGGTTTCACTTTTTAGAGGATGTCGTCCAGTCAAAATTCTCCTATTTCCAAGGGCTGCAAAGGTCGTTGGACTCAAAATCCAGTTCAACCTGATTGGACTTGGTCATTGCTCATTGTGAAAAAGCGAAAATTGTCTTATATCTACAGTAACCAACTTCGAAAAATTAGGGACAAAATTCAAAAAAATTGGGTCAAGGGTATATGCCCAACCGAGCCCAAAAAATTGGTCAAACTTGATTCTAAAATCCCTTATTTTCCTTGATTTTCTATGTAAAATATCAGGTTGGGTGAACCCCGATCCAACCTGATTTTTTCCCGACCCGAGTCCAGGGTCAAGTTTGATGGTTCATGCCGGACGAGACTCAGCCTTGAGTCGGGCCGACAGTTTCATTGATTGGGCTGAAAAAGTGGAGGTTTGCGGAAACCCCTTTTCTATTGATCGATAACTCCACATGGCCTGAGTATCATAGACTTGGACTATATATAAAGCTTGGACAACCCTCACCCCTCACCTTAATAGCCGCTTTTGTGAGGTTGAGTTAGGCTCATAAGATTCTACATCTCTTCTTCTTGTCTAATCCGGTCCAATAACAATTGTTTCGAAGCAGCCCCAACTGTTACTAATTGGTATGTTAAAAATATGGCCCACTACTAATTGAGCCCTAAAACCCATCCAGCTAGCCTGGTCAGTGAGTTGGTATTAGCCAGGTACCGGGTACCTCTGATTGCGCCTACATCATTACTGAAAGCGCCTACCCCTGAAAATGAGGTAAAAAGATAAAGTAAAGGTTTCAAAACTAAAAGGTCGTTGTCTCTTGGATCAAGGGTTTAACAAGTTAAACCTTATAGCCCGGACCCTGCATCTCTTTAATTATATATTACATAATATTAATTTGTGGGTAAAAATATGTTGTATTATTGACGATTAAATTACCAAAATATATATTATATTATCGTTAGCTTTATCCAACTATAATTATAAGAGTATTTTAATAATTTAAATATTTATAAAGAGCATAGTGACAAATTTCTCTAACAATTTTCAAAATTTCTCTGAAATTCACACTACAAAAATAAGGAGTTTCAGCGTCATTTGCTATTAAGGCTTTTTTTGGTAGCAGCAGGACTAATAGCGGTAGTTTTTGGTAGCGACAAGATTAATGGCGGAAATTTTTTGTTAAAAAAACTGCCGCTAATAGTCTTATTTTTTGTAGTGTCAGCGAAACAAGGGTTGGACGAAATGTTTGGCGAAATTTCAGTATTTTCTTTGAAATTGTAGAAAGTTCATTAATTTTAGAAAAATTAACGAAATTTTGTCGAAACAATGATTTTTCTTTTAATTTCCATTATTTTAAAAAATAAATAATTTTTTTATAAATATTAAACATAATTTATGTATTTTTTTTGTACTTTCCCAAATTTTCTCGAAATGTTTTAAATATTTTTTTCAAAATTTATTTGAAATAACCCCCTACCGAAATATTGTCGAAAGTAAAATTTGTCACTATTATAAAGAGAGGTCTTAAATAAAACTCCCTAATTGAAATATATTTTTTTTATTGGTTATCTTATCGTACTACTCTTAAAAGCACGAATCACCCCTAATTTTGGTCAATTTTGTGTTTCTACACTTTATGAGCAAAATACCCCTCATCTACCTAATCTACCCTTATTTCTTCACTCATCGTAACCTTATAATTTTGCCCTTCAAATTTTGCCGTCACTCTTTAGCCAAATCTCTCTCACGCAAGAATTTCTCTCCATAAAAAATATTTGCTAATTTGCTACAAATAAAACCCATGCCCATGCTTAAATTGTTTTCTAAATCTTAGTTAACCATCGAACTCTATAGGGTTTCAAGACGGCATCAATAGTAGCCCTTATCTTGCTTCGTTTAAGGTATTCTTTCTTTATACTTTACTGTTTGGATTGCGACTCACTGCAATTTTTTAATTTTCTTTTTTTTAGTTGTTTTTATTTATGTATGGATGATGGATTATTGTTTTAGATTCTCAAACAATCAGTCAATTCAATTCAACACATCCGATTTACATATGAATCAAGACCACGAGGCCTATTTTGAATCTCACATTGATTTGGAACCTAAATATTTATTGTCATACATAACTTCACTGGCATATTAAAATCTAAAAAATCAGTTGGATGATTAATATAATGTACAATGCATGCAAAGCAAATTTATGGTGAATTCTGAAAACTAAAGTTGTCCATTGTAGCAAACTCAAGGGAAGATATAACAAATGAAATAACAAATCGGCGGCATGTTTTACAAGTATGACTCATTGGATACAAATAAATTCAATTTGAACTATTAATCATTCGATCAATTGTATTCATAGGACAAGGTTAACTCAAACGAACTTTGTGATTATAGTTTTTTATTATCTTTAGGTGATATTTTCTTTGATTTATTAGTTTATACCTAATGTGAAAATGATACTTCACTGGAACGTTCATCATATCCCTGAGGAAAGTGGCATAATTCCTAGCGAATTGAGTACAGCGAACCAATTAATTTGGTCAAATTCGACGTGGCAAGCGAAATGACTGGTTAATGCTAACTATTTTTTTTAAACAAAATTTTAAAAGCATAAAGTGGGAGTTTTAGCTAATACTTTATGATTTTTAAATTTTGTAGCTAACCAAGTATTCATTTGCATTTCTTTACATTAAAGTGTGCAATTTTATATTACAAAATTAATAAATACTTTTAAAACTCATCCTACTCCTAGCGAATTGTGAATCCGAATTCAAACAAAACCAACGAGCTAATTAACTTGACTTCAATCATTACGGAGTGTCTAACATATGTGAGTTCAATCATTTTTACAACTATTGGGTTGTAGGGAATCTTGACTTCCATTATTTTTTTATCTTTAAATTTCCTCACCGAACAAATAAGATACGCAATTATAGTATAATTGGGCCATGTACATGTGGTTATCGACCGTTGGTATGACAGCCCGGATTTCGGCACTCCGAAACCTGTGCCATCAGCACGATCATCTCGACCGTGCCCCTTAGCTAAGCATGGAACCTTGGCATATCAAGCATAAAATGAAATAATAAATGAAACTGCGGAATTTAAATCTATATTAAAGCAATTCTCCAAAAAACAGTTCTACTCTCATGCCTCTGCATGAATGGAGAACCGATCCGAACCATCGATGATAGCAATCATCACGGATGGTTCGCCCCAAAAGAATAATCTCAAACTCAATATATACATGGTTTAACCAAAACAAGGCTTGACATACCAAGCCGTACAATCCCTTTCAAAAAGCCCTCAAAGCGGAACAACGGAGTCCTCTAGAAGAAGTCCTCAGGAGGTGGCTCCAACTCGTCGCCGGCCGCAAGGTCCGACTCACCAGGGTCAGCGTCTCCTGAAGCCTCGGCCGCTGCTAGTAGTGGACCTGCGACGTATAGTCTATAGGGTGAGCTACATCCTAGCTCAATAGGGAACAAAACACAGTTGAACATATAAATTATTACTCACATATATTCCATGATATGTCATGCATGATGTGTCTATGCAATTACTGATGAAACAGTTAAAAAGTATTGCATTTTACTGGTAGTTTACTCGTGTCTTTTATTTACTCATGAATAATGCTGAAAAAGCCTAAAGCAAAACTTAAACTTTCAACTTAAGTAATCCCCGAGCAATATAGCATCGAGCCCCAATGAGATACCCATCATCGTCATCTATATAGACACTTTTAACGTATTCCCTGGGAATACAATATAGTACCCAAGCCCCTTTCTCCTGGGGATTGGTGGCGGGATTTCACTTGTCTCAAATCAACACCCCTGGGGTGTGCTTACTATGTACGGATAAGCCTCCGCACTGGCTTACGGTTTCGCCGCCGTATCGGTTACGGATATCCTGCCGTGTCAGTCGTGGATATCCCGCCACGTCGGTGGGGTACCCTATCAAACCTCAAATAACAAAAATATCGGTGTCTTACATATAGTTATTCACCGTGTAAGTGTGCTATCTTATATCAGTTAGGCCCTATCAAACATGATTCAATCTTGGATACATCCCTGGGATGTATCCATTCACTTGCATCACACCTGATGCTCTTATCTCTTTACTTCTTCATCCCCTGGGGATGGCTAATTATACTTACTCTTATGGGTGTCACTCACACACACTTTTCACAATTCTTAAGCAATAAACATTTGAATTTGGATTCTATATCACTACATACATGCTCTTGTAAAATAAAGTACATGTTCAAGGTGTTCCCTACCTCAAGTCTTCGTTCGATCAATGCATCAAGGTCCCACGCGGCTCCTTGTGCACTAGCTCACACGTACCACCTATGGTACCACATAACAGGTGAAACACATCACTAAGGATGCAATAAAGGAGGTCCAAGACCCTCCATGAAGCTTAAAGTCAAACTCAAAAGTCAACAAAATTTAGCACAGTCGATTAATCGAACTCCAAAATCAATTAATCGAATCTGATTCGATTAATCGATTTCCAAAATCGATTAATCGAAAGTCAATATCGATTAATCGATTCTCAAATCGATTAATCGAGATTCCCATTCGATTAATCGAAACCCAATTCGATTAATCGAAATTCTCCACTCTATCTGTCGATTCTTAATTCGAATAATCGAATTTCCAAAATCGATTAATCGAAGCCAAATCGATTAATCGAAATTCTAAATCGATTAATTGAATTCCCATTTCGATTAGTCGATTTCTCCAAGCTATTTCCTTTCCTCCACTGGAGTTCACTGTAGGTTCCCAGTCGATCAATCGATTTCCAATTCGATTAATCGAAATCGGGGTCCTCTGAATTTTCAACTTCTTGGCCAATTTCGATTAATCGAAACCCAATTTCGATTAATCGAAATTGCTAGATTCAGCCTCCTTTTGGCTGTTCTTCCTAATCTTTTTCCACTCTTTTTCCTCTATTTTTCTACACTTTTATCCTACATTTTACACTATTTCTAACCACTATTTACCCTTACAATCCATGCATTTAAACTACATAACTCTTACCTTCAATCAATCTCAAATTGATTTCAAATCCATGGTTGGAAAGGCTAGGGTTCCAGCTTTAGCTTGAACGGATTCTCCTCGCTAAATCGGCCTCTTTAATGCTAGAATCCCCCTTCCAATCCCTCACAATAATGCTTGCTCAACCTCTCACTCCTCTCTCTCTCTTCTTTACTCCTTCAACAACTAATTTCCAGAATTTTAGGATTATTAAACCCTTTTTATCTTTCCCCCTTCCTTGTGTGTTGAGCACATACACCGCAGTAGGTGTATGCGACTTCGCATTTTCCATCATACACCACATAGACACTCAACCCATCACATCTCATCCGTTCATCACACCCCATACTAACTATTGGACTTCTATTTGGTCAAACCTATGACCGATCGGGCACGAATCCCGAGGTCACAGTTTGGCATGATTTTTCAGGCTATTACATCCTCCCCACCTTGAGAATTTTCGTCCTCGAAAATAACCCAAGGTTTGTCGGTCTGGGTCTCTCTCCCCCCCCCCCTCACGCTCTCAAGTGAGGTGGTCCAGTTGACTTAGACTCATTTAGGTGTTCACAACACAAGCATAGAAGTAAATTTAAGGAATTGAAACAATGTACTCAAAAATTTTGATTTCTATTAATATCTGAAAATTTTACAAGGGCCACATGAGTACAAAATAATCTAAGAAAAGTCGATAAATACAAGACTCATCTGATCGCCGTCTGACAGTGCGATGGCGGTGGCCAGGGTCTCATTGGGCAGCGTCAGGCTGCGGTGGTGGAGACTGTGCTAGTGGGGCAGTCGGAGGTAGCGGCGGCTGTGGTGGAAACGTCTCAGTCGGCGGAGCAGATGTAGATGTGGAAGGAGCCGCATCTGTAGTGGCTGTGGTAGGATGGAAGACGGGTCCTCGGTGGAAGGTCATGCGTCTCCACCTCCTCCTGGGCGAGGTAGCGGCGGTAGTCGGTCGGGTAGATGTGGCGGAGGGTGTGGAAGAGAAGGAAGTCCATCCTCCGGTTCATCCTTTCGTTGTTGGCCTCCATACGGGCCAACACCTCCTCTATGGTCGGCCCTGATGAAGCGGCGCGCCGGCGGTAGGACGAGGTGGGTGTAGCGGGTGCGGAGTGGGTTGGCGGTGTCGGTGAGGCTGCTGTGTGAGAGGTGGCCCTCTCCACTGAAGGCTCGGCTGCGGCAGGGTGTGCCCCACCCACGGGTGGGTCCTGCTGTGGTGGTGGGGGTGGCGGTGGTGCTACTACTGTTGCTGTGGCGACTGGAGCGGGACCCGGAGCCGGTAGGGTCCGCTTGAGCAGGTTGTAGCTACGGGTCCATGAAGACTTCGAAAACATCTTCACGCGATCCGTAGCCCTCACCTTGTGAGGCGAGATGATGTAGGAGGGATCGTCGGAGTAGCACTCCAACATGCTCAAGATGAGTCGAGCATATGGCATCTTCTCCTTGGGCCTCATGTTGCCCTTCATCAATTTTCCCTTGATGTACCTCATCCCTTCTAGGATGACCATGGTAGCATCAAACCATCGACCACAGAAGGCCACATAAAGTGCCTGTTGCGCTTTGTCTACGCGCTCGGTGTCGTGGCGCATTGGGTAAAGGTTACACTTGATCATTGAATCAAGCATCCACATGTAGTGGGGAAGGTCAACCCTCTTGATGGAAGATCCCGACCCCTTTTTCTCGTTGGTCATACGGGTCATGATCTCCTCAAATCGAGGGTCCTCCTCGAAGGGTGGGAATAGGGTGGTCTCAGGGGTGAAATCGAGGTAGCACTCGAGCACCTCGTGTATATGACGACGTGTGATCGTGTAGTCGCGACCCTCGATGGTGGTCTTGATCACATCATCGGTCGGGCCGTCCACAAGCCCTTGGTAAAATAATCTCACCAATCTAGGGTAGTAAGAACCCCGGATTGGTTTGAGAAGGTTGCCGAGACCGGCGTTGTTGAGGTAGTTTCGAGCCCATTGGGTCTCGCCCGGTAAATCGGGATTTGTGAATAGGGTTGGGTCGATAATGTATTCGACCTCGAAGGTCTTGGCCGCCCACCATTCATTTGGTTGCACCACATTAGTGTTTGGTGGGGGCAGACAGGTGGACTACAGAGCGCTGGCCGTCAAATCCATCGGAGGTGGTCTCCGATGTCGACGGTGACGGAGTCCTCACCGGCGATGGGGTAGGTGCTAGTGGTGCGGCGTTCTTACGCCTAACCGGCAACTTAGAGGTTGCCTTCTTCGAAGACAACCGGGTTTTAGGCGGCATTTTTAGAAAATGGCAAAAATCTAGGGTTTAGCTAGCTCAAATTGAAGGAAAAGTACGAAATTAGGGTTTACCGTGGGTTTTGGATGCGCTAGCACGTGAATCTGATCCGAAACAGCAATGAATGTGCAACCCTAGGGCGTCAGATGGTTGGAGAAGAAGGAGAAGGTCAAACACCCAAATTCCCGAGAGCTGAAATGATTCGAATGGGGAAGAAAATCCCTAAATTTCAATATATAGGTCTTGGCTCGATTAATCGAAATTCAGAATCGATTAATCGAGATTCAAAACTAGGTTAAGCCACGCAAAATCGATTAATCGATTTTACAAATCGATCAATCGAAGGTCAAAATCGATTAATCGAAAACATTTCGATTAATCAAAATCGTATTCGTTTTAAAAATTTAAGTTTTAGAGCTCACTGGCGCGAGCCAGTCGATTAATCGAAATCCATTTTGATTAATCGAAATTTCAAAATCGATTAATCAAAATTCACTTCGATTAATAGAAATCGTGCAGTAACTTCCAAAAATTTCAGGATTCTTTAAGTTATTCGATTAATCGAATAATGATTCGATTAATTGAAATTCCAAATCGATTAATCGAAATTTTACTTCGATTAATCGAAATCGTCTCTTGACTTCAATTTCTTCCAAGTCCCTTAAGTAAATCGATTAATCGGGGATCCAGTTCGATTAATCGAAATTTCAAATCGATTAATCGAAACCGCTTCGATTAATCGAAATTTCATTAATTTATTCCCAATTTCTTCTAACATTCCCAGTTTGTTCGATTAATCGAACATGCAGTTCGATTAATCGAATACTCAATTCGATTAATCGAATTTCCAAAATCGATTAATCGATCCCAAATCTATTAATCGAAATTATCACTCGATCAATCGAAATTGCCTTCTATGTATATTCTAACTCTTATTCAATTTTCTAGTCACTGGCCCCTGCCAGTCGACTAATCGAACAAAATCGATTAATCGAAATTCCAAATCGATTAATCAATTTGAAATTCGATTGATCGGTTTTGCCCAATTTCTTCAGACTTTCAAGTTCTTTGGTTCTTTGCTTATTTTTGACAGTTTATAACATCAAGTGGCTCATATTTCCATAAAAACGCATTCACTTGGTCATGCACATACAAAATCTGTTCCTTAAATCATATTTGATCAAAATTTCCATTGAATTACAAGTATCATGGAGATTCCACAAACATGTTTGTGGTTTACATTGAATTCTCACGTCATTGGAAACAAGGCTGGATATTGTTCTTTCACATCGGCCTCTCGTTCCCAAGTAGCCTCTTCTTTTGGATGATTGTTCCACCGAATAAGAACTAAGGGAATCACTTTAGTGCGCAGTACTTGTTCCTTTTGATCCAAGATTTCCACTGGTTCCTCTATCATGCTCATGTCCTCACACATCTCCATAGGTTGTTTTCCTAACACATGAGACGGATCGTTCACATACTTCCTGAGCATCGATATGTGGAAAATGTTATGTACCCGATCAAACAGTGGTGGTAAAGCAATGCGATACGCAACTTCACCTACACGTCCCAAAATTTCAAATGGTCCAACATAACGTGGGCTTAACTTCCCTCTCTTGCCAAATCTCATTACACCTTTCATAGGTGACACTTTCACAAACACGTGCTCACCCACTTTATAGTCGACACTAGTCCAACTTTTCTGTCACTCACTGTACTTTGACTTCAGCCTTTCTCTGATAATTCGAACAACGGTGGCGTTGTCTTCAAGTAGTTTTGGCCCTAACACAAATTTCTCACCTGTTTCCTCCCAATTGAGGGGTGACTTGCATCGTCCTCCATACAAAGCTTCATACGGTGCCATGCCAATGCTCGTTTGGAAACTGTTATTGTATGCGAATTCGAATGTAGAGATACTCATCCCAAAGTATCCCGCATATCTAGCATATGCACGCCCGAGCATGTCTTCTATTACTTGGTTCCTCGCCTGCTCTCGCCCATCAGTTTGAGGATGGAAAGCTGAACTAAAGTCTAGTCGTGTTCCCATTCCTTCTTGAAATTTCTTCCAAAACTTGGACGTATATAGTGGATCACGATCTGAAACTATGCTGCTTGGAATCTCATGTAATCTTACAATCTCCTTCATGTATAAGTCTGCCAGTCTTTCTGCTATATATGTAGTATTGTACGGCAAAAAGTGTGCTGATTTGGTCAATCGGTCTACGACGACCCAAATGGCATTGTGTCTCTTGGCAGTACGGGGCAATCCAACAATGAAATCCATTGAGATTGATTCCCATTTCCATTCTGAGATTGGTAAAGGTTGCAATAGTCCAGCAGGATGTCTATGATCAACCTTCACTTGCTGACAAGTCAAACACCGCGACACGTACTCGGCCACGTCTTGCTTCAGTCCTCTCCACCAGTAGTTCTTTTTCAAGTCTTGGTACATTTTTGTGCTACCAGGGTGGATAGCATAATTTGACTTGTGGGCTTCATCAAGAATGGTTCGTCTTAGGTCGGCATTGTCCGGAATGCATAGACGGCCCTTAAACAATAAAGAACCATCTTCTTTAACCGAGAAGTCCAACCTGATGCCTTCACTCACGTCTTGATGAATCTTTGTTAATGCCGGATCTTTCATCTATAGATCGTGGATATGTTCAAATATCACTGGCTTTACCGATATGTTAGCCAAAAAGGATCCGATGGCTTTTGACTCAATGTTCGCATCGTAGAATGCCAGGTCTTCCAATAATTTCCATCGGTGCATACCCAAAACCAAACAAGCTAACTAAGCTGAACCTTTTCGACTCAACGCGTCGGCTACTACATTCGCCTTGCCTGGATGGTATTGTATGGAGCAATCATAATCCTTGAGAAATTCCATCCACCTGCGCTGTCTCATGTTGAGCTCTTTCTGTGTAAACAGGTATCGGAGGCTCTTATGATCGGTGAAAATTTCAAAAGTCTCACCATACAAGTAATGTCTCCAACTCTTCAGCGCAAAAATGACTGATGCTAGTTCCAAGTCATGAGTCGGGTAATTTTTCTCGTGTTCTTTCAGCTGTCTTGATCCGTAAGCTATCACCTTCTTGTGTTTGTTGAGTATACAACCAAGGCCATTGTATGACGCGTCGCTGTACACGGCGTATCCTCCACTGCCTGAAGGAATCGCTAACACTGGAGCCGAAGTGAGTCTCGTTTTGAGTTCTTGAAAACTCTTCTCACATGCCTCACTCCACTCAAACCTTGAATCTTTTCGTGTCAGCTTTGTGAGAGGTCCCGATATCTTTGAAAACCCCTCGACGAAACGTCGATAATAGCCTGCTAAGCCCAGAAAACTTCGGACATCGGTCACTGTCTTTGGTTGCTCCCATTTAACCACTACTTCTATCTTTGCTGGATCTACAGTGACACCATGCTTTGAGACGACATGTCCCAAAAAGCTAACCTCTTCCAACCAAAATTCACATTTGCTGAGTTTGGCGTACAATTGGTGTTGACGTAGCGTCTGTAGAGCAATCCTCAGATGTTCTTCGTGTTCCGTCTTGGATTTGGAGTATATCAGTATATCATCAACAAATACTACGACGTAGGAGTCCAAGTGTGGTTTAAACACTCGGTTCATCAGATCCATAAACGACGTCGGAGCATTTGCCAATCCAAACGGCATCACAAGGAATTCATAGTGTCCATACCGTGTCCTAGAAGTCTGTCTTCGAATGTCCTCACTTGACTCAAGAATCGATGATACCTAGATCTCAGGTCGATCTTGGAAAAATACCTTGCTCCTTGCAGTTGGTCGAATAGATCGTCAATTCTAGGCAAAGGGTAACGGTTCTTCACAGTAAGTTTGTTCAATTGTCGATAGTCAATGCATAGTCGCATTGACCCATCCTTCTTCTTGACAAACAAGACCGGTGCTCCCCATGGAGACACGCTCGGTCTAACAAACCCCTTGTCCATAAGCTATTGTAGTTGTTCCTTCAACTCCTTTAACTCAGCAGGAACCATTCTATAAGGCGCTTTCGAAATAGGCTCCGTTCCTGGTGCTAAGTCAATGGCGAATTCCACTTCTCTTTCTGGAGGTAATCCAGGCAATTCCTCTGGAAACGCGTCGGCGAAGTCTCGCACAACTGCTATCTCAGAAGTGACATTCTTTCCTTCCTTGTCCTCCTTTAAGAAAGCCAAGTATCCACTGCAATCCTTTCTGATCATTTTCTACCTTTTATCACGAGATCGGTACGGATGACGACCTCACTCCTTAAAATCGAAATGATCTTCTTGTGTTGGGTCTGAAAATGACTTCCTTGTCCTTGCAATCGACGGTTGCACAATGCTGCACCAACCAGTCCATGCCAAGGATCACATCAAACCCTTGCATGTCTAACAGCATCAACTTTGCTTCCAATTCATGCACCTCTAAGTCTCGAACTGCTACAATGATGGATTTGCAAGCTAACTCCGTGTCTACTAACTCTCCAGTCGGAATAGACACAGATAGGACGAAATCCAACGCTTCTGGAACAATCTTCATCTTCTTGGCGAAACGTGGAGTGACGAATGAGTGGGTAGACCCTGGGTCTATCAACACTCTAGCGTCATATTCAACAAAGCATCCTTTTTCATAAATAGTTAAAGTACCTATAGTATACATACATACATACAATAATTTACACATCAAAATACACCCTTAATTCACATATAGATTTAGTACTGAGAAAAAGAATCTATACAATTCCTAATGCATGCACCTTCTCTATCTAAAATTTTAATGAAATGAAAATTTTCTTTAATTTAAAAGAGCCTCACCTTGGATGACGTCATGCACGTTCCCTGCTTCCCGAGCAGTGACTGCATAAGCTCTCCCTTGAACGATCGGCTTCCTTGCTTGAATGGGTTGTGGTGCTGCAACTGAAACCGTCTTTCTTTTATCCGTCTCGGGGCAATCTTTGATCAAGTGGCCCACCTTGCGACATCGGAAACAACCCCTAGTTCCCAATCTACAATCCACTGTTCTATGAGGCTTGCCACATGATGTGATTTTTTAATGTATGTTTTACTCGCAAGTGCACGAATCGGTTTGTATATAATGGGTGCGGAGTACGAGATCGTTCCCACGAGGATTAATGTTGAAATACCTAAAAGAGACAAGTAATTCTAGAAATCTATTAAGATCTAACAGTATTCTACCAATTTTATGATTTAAGTGGTTGGTGAGATGGTAATTAATGACTACAAACTAAAATTCAATTGATGATTCACAAATAAAAGTAAAGATGATGATAAAGATGAAGATACTAAATCCTCCCATCTTTGGTCCGTTCTTCCTATAATATAAATCTAAGGATTAACTTATGAGATACTCATTAGTAACAAACATCTTTTATGGAAGATCAATGGTCAACACCCTAATAGGTTCCATGTTGCATCCCTGCAATTAGGACTTAAATGATTTTTATATATAGATCTGGGATCAAGGGTACGGCTAGACACGCATGATCTCAGGTTCAAATAAAAACCATCCCCAGAGTGGGTGAAAATTTCAACAAGAATACCACTTACAAATATGAAATCAAGGGCATGGCTCGGCACACTTTATTCAGATTAGGGATATTTAAGATAAAATTACCATTACAGAACCAAGATCCAGGGCATGGCTCGGCACACTCGATCCCAGAACATAATCATAATTAAATCCACACAACGAAAACACAAAGACCATAACAATGATAGGGTGAAATTACCGTCACCGATCTGAGATCCCGGGCATGGCTCGGCACACGCGATCCCGGTTAGTGGTGGGGATTTCATCCATTCATGATAGCACAACAACCATAAATTAAAAATCTCATATTTTAATCCTAAATTTATATTATTAAAAGTACATCCCTCGGATGGGAATCATTAGATCCCCATCTCTATAAATTTAGCCACACATATTGTAAGGAATTGACATAAATAAATAAATACGGGAAAATAACATTAATTAAAATTACCTCAAACTTCAAAATAAATTACCTTGATCCACACGTATGATCTTCAGAAAATTAATGCAGAAATAAACTTTGAATGAAATTTGGGAATGAGTACTTGAAAAATTAAAGAACAAAGCTCTAAAAAAGAAATAATAAAACTTCCTATTTTTATGAAAAATAATGGCTAAAAACTAAGAACACTAAGAACTAAAACTAAAAACTCTAATTCTAATCTCTACTTTCTACTCCTCTACGTTTACTCTCTTTTTTTCCGAAGTGTTTGAGTCTTTAAATAGATTCCGTCGCGCAAAGGTATCCCACTTCGACTTTTTAGGGTCGATTAATCGACTCATGACTGTCGATGCATCGAGCCGACAGAAAATCCTCAAAATCACGTTTCTAGTGTCAGAATCGTGTCAGACTGCTATTCCTGCTCGATTAATCGACCTGTAGGGTCGATGCATCGACCCCAGAAATCCGTGAAAATCAGCACTTTTTGTGGTTCAGACACTGCTTCAGTATTTCGGCCATAACGTTCTGTCCCGAACTCGGATTGAGACGATTCTTACGCCGTTGGAAAGCTGACGAAAAGATCTACAACTTTCATGTTTTGAAAATTTTGTAATTCGGCCGTCTTGAAGGTCCAAATTTAGCCGCAAGTCGCACCAAGTTCTTGATTACCCGAAATTGCAGTGTTTTTGCATTATATTCCGAATTCTTGCACTGTTTTCTATACTTGGCTCATATTTACCTGAAACACTTCAAATCTAATAAATCTTATCAGATAGCCTTCATCGGATAGCTAAATATAGGTATTTAAGGGCGAAATATCCTCATTTTTCAGTACTCATCATACCCCCAAACCTACACTTTGCTAGTCCTCGAGCAAAGCAACTAAAGAAAATAAATAAATGCCACTTTCGTAGGGAACACGATTGCACTTAGCATGTGCAACAAGCCTTTAAACCCCTAGGTGATCCTAGTGGAGGAGTTGTGTCTCCTGAGGGTTTACAGTGAAGTTACCCACAAACTTCAATATATTTTTGAAATCATCGATAAAATTGAGTTTTCAAAATATGATTTTGATAACATATATACCATTCAAACACAAAAATCATTAATTAATTCAACATGCTAATTCTAAAAAACAACAATGTTATACTAATCATACTAATATCCATTCAAATTAGTCTAATGCTCAAATCGTTAGATAGCTCATCCATTCATGCCTAAACGTGAAGTGTGTGCATAACCAAACCAAAATTCATTCATCTCAGAACTAATTCAAACGGAAAACCGTTGGATCTGTTGTTTTGACTCAATCCTCACTTTAAGTATACTCTCAAAATATAAAGACATCGATAGTGGATAAATTTTCACACATATGTGAGAGGTCAATACAAAGCAAATAAAAAGGTCTCACATGATAAATGAAACACGATGCAATCAATGAATAAAAATAAATCTCATAAGAAGATACTTGTATATCCTAAGCATGTCATATCAAGTGTCATAAGTATCACATATTTACTCTCCACAAGACAGTTACTAATGCAAGATCAGATCACGAAGGTCTTTTTAGGGTTATAATGGGGCTCAGGAAAGGGTAAGAAAGAATTGGAAGTTGGGATTCAAGGTTTTTGAGAAATTGGAAAAGAAACTCCTTTTTTTTTTTTTTTTTTTTTTTTATTTCTCTTCTTTTTCTTTTCTACTCTCTCACTATTTTTCTCAATTTTTTTTTCTATTTTTCTCAACTTTCTTTTTCTCTTCCTTTTTCTTGAAGCACCTCAGATTTTTCATTATTTTTCACAATTTTCTTTTTCTTTTTCTCTCTCCTTTTTCTTTTTATTTTTGCCATACACTCTCAGTAAACACCACAACTCAGTATCTCTCCACTTACTCTCTTTTCGTTCACTCTCATCCCTCGTTCCTAATTTCTCAGAAATAAGAAGGGTAAAGCTGAATTTTTAGAAATGGTGAAGGGTTAAAGGTTAACGTGGCTTATCAAAGAATGTATAAAGGTAAATATTTATCAATAGGCTCAAAGGGGTACTAGAAAGATAAATTTATTTGAGGTGGGGCATTTTAAGCACAAACGAGCCAAAGATGGCCTTCAATCATATCCTTAAAAGAAAGTAACTTTGCCTATTTGTCTTGAGTAGATATACAGTACATTCTAACATAATGATATAAATTTGATTTCATGCAAAGTCACAAGTCAAAATGAAGTGTATGAGATTATGCAAAATAAATCGTATTCAAAGAAAACTCCGAGTTTACATATTCACTCATCAATGACGGGAAATTAGCTCTAAAGCTCACTGGGTTTAGTCTCCACTAAGAACCTAAGATTCAACATTCAAAACAGTTCATCGATTTCTAAGTCTTAGCTTGGTATCAGTGTAAAAAGTCTAAGCATGAATATCAAAATTATCCACAACATATCACATTAAGCTTCATCATCTTAGATACAAGTAATCAAAATATGACACTATTATTCTCAAAATTAAATTCACATGCATCATCAACTAAAGTTTGAAAACAATCGTAAAATAATATGCATGATGACTTCAAAAATTAAATTTTTTTTTTTTTTTTTTTTTCAGATAAAACAAATAAATGACGTAAAATAGTTAACCATACCCCCAAACCTAAAGATGACAATGTCCTCATTGACTGAAAGAAGTAGCGCACCCCCAAACCTGTTTGAAAAAAGTACCTCAACACAAAGATCAGGTGCAGAGAATAATTGTATCAAATTAGAACATGACAAAAAATATATAGAAGGGAATATGGTTACACTTTTTAGGGAAAGAAAAACAACCTAAACTAAACAAAACAAAACAAAAAGGAAAGAAAAAACTAATAAAGCCTAAATCCTAAATCCTAAACTAAACAAGAATCCAACTCTGTTAATCATTGGTAGGCGGACCCATCCACCTCGGATCACTGAAATTGATATTCTTAGGCACAGGGAACAATTTCTC
Organism: Chloranthus sessilifolius; assembly: GCA_021018995.1. Lineage (NCBI taxonomy): Eukaryota > Viridiplantae > Streptophyta > Magnoliopsida > Chloranthales > Chloranthaceae > Chloranthus > Chloranthus sessilifolius. Next base: position 123,734,048 of record CM037587.1, on the reverse strand, counting down.
CCAAAGATCAAGGGGAAATTGATGAGACACCGCCGATTGTATGGATGGAGGTGGGGAGGTGAAAGTAGGAGATGAAGATGGGGGAGACGGTGACGGCATCACATCAATTATCTCGATATCAGTATCAACGCACAGTGTAGGAGATTTGGAGCGATTTACCTTTTTACGAGATGGTTCTCCCCAGGAAGGAATGATCATCGGATCAAGGTCGATGATATCAACATTATTCGGCACAAAAGGGACCGTCCGATGAGAGCGGCGCTCCCGCTTTTTAGCAGTCTCCTCCATCTTTGATAATCGGGCTCTGGTAAGATATAATCGTCGGGCCATAAGAAAGATTGTGCAGAGTTAATGAAAAGTGAGCCTAAAGGTGAATATAAAGGAAAAAATATAGAGTTGGAGTAGGAGTGGAAAGAGGTGTCCTGCAGAAAAGAAACAATGAAAAGATGTGGCAGTACGTCTGAGGGAGTCCATATACGTGAGAAAAGTGGCAAATCAGACTTCCACTAGGAGTGCCGCCGAAAGAAAAAAAACAAAAACCAAAAAAAACAGAAAGCGGTGGGGTCGAATAATCGACCCTTGAAGGTTGATGCATCGGCCCTTTGGTGGTCGACATCGACAAAATGGCGCATCGACACCCAAATTTTTTTTTTTTTTTTTTTTTTTTTTTAAGCAACAGAGGGTCGATTAATCGATCCCTAAAGGTCGATGCATCGACCCTTTGGGGGTCGATTAATCGACAGAGGGGTCGATTCATCGACCTCCTACAAATTTATCTTTTTCAAGAATAAGGTCGATCAATCGAGTATAACCTCGATTAATCGACACCATCTTGGCAGAGAGTTGAAAATTTGTGAAAATTAACTTTTTAAAAGTGCGTTCCAACTACTCTAAAGGCAACCGGTAATTTGCAAAATTTTGACAATCCCACACAGATTAGAAAACACACTTTTTCATTGATAAAGACGATGATTACATGGACACTTCTGATTTGACTCTTAAAATAAACGACCTAAACAAAGAAAGAAAAATAACACAAAGCGAAAAATCCTAATCCTAGACCAAACTAACTAATCATCGCCATCCTCCTCGGCTTGAGCCTGGCCAGATCTCATCATAACTATCGGGCCATCACGCCCGATCTGATGGAGGAAGGAACGATCATAGTGGCTACGGCGCAGGAGTGCACCATGGTGTCGCTGCTGCTCTTCTTGTAAAGAGGTAATTTGGGCTTGGAGCGAGCCAAGCGACACACCCTCCTCGGGTCCTTGATCAGGTGCATTTTGATCATCTTGACGGACGCGGCGACGGCGTGGGGAGCCGGCATCAAAGATGGGCATCGGGACATTTCCAAGAGACGACATCATGCGGTTCCACCGGGTTGCACCATATCGATGAAAGCAAGGTCCTCGATATCATCATCCCAGAGAACGGAAACGAAGAAAATTCAAAGAACTTCATAACATAATGGGGAAGTAGACCAAGGGGCCTCACCAAGGTAGGTTTAGTGAGTTCGTCATGGCATCGCCACATACCATCATGAATAATCTTGGGCACGTTGATCCATGAATTGCGGTGGGCCCCATAAAGTGCTTGAACCCGATTACCGGTGCGCTCAGAAACGTGGCCACGGCGACAGAGATTGCTACTGACCACACTATCCCCAAACAAAAGCGGGTGCGGCAACGCCGATCGCCTAGTGGCGATCCCAGAAGAAAATATGCCGCGGCACATCTCGTTGATAATGTCCTCCTGAGACTCGTCAAGTTCCTCACCCAAAATGTGACGCATGAAACATTAAAGACCTCCGCAATGGTGTGCGGAAAAATCGCGACCACCCATCAATTGTAACAGTGAAGTGGGCGACTTGATTCTCGATGGAGGCGGGCACCCATGCCATATTCTGGTAGAATAACCGAACCACGCGTTCAGACACTTTGATCACGGGTGCTGTGCGGAGAAAATAGGCATTGAGCGCCATCGCACGGGAAAGCGGCGAATGGCGGTGCTTGGAAAGCCGCAAGATCAAAAACATATTCAACAGTCGCGGGTCGCGGCGAACTTGGTGATCACGTGGATGATCAGCAGTTGTACAAGTCTTTGCGGCTGGCGAGAGGTCGGGCCATGATTGCACCGTCGGAATGCGGTCGAAAAAACAAATACAATCAAACTCGAGTGAGAAAGGTGAGACTCCTCCATTTAAATAGGCGCAGCGCCTCTCGACGGACAATCGAAATAATCGATTAATCGACCAAAAGTGTCGATTAATCGACTTGAATGAAAAGAGGCGCGTCAGAAGTCCCGACGCATGGAAACACGCAACGTCTTTAAGTGAAAAGACGCAACGTACGGAAGTGGAAAAGTCGATTAATCGACGCACTTAATCGATTAATCGACAAAAATCGAGGCAAAAAATAAAAAAATAAAAACAAACGTCCCAAAATAAAAGTCGATTAATCGATCCATAAAGAGTCGATTAATCGACACCAAATAAAAAACAAAACTGACGGATATTTAAGACGGCTCAATTTTCAAAAAGTGTAGTCGATGCATCGACTCAAGGAGTCGATTAATCGACTAAAAAAAAAGTCAAAAATCGCCATAAATGCACTGTCCTTGAAAAGGACACTGAATTTAAGACTCCCGATTAATCGACCAAAAGAGTCGATTAATCGAGCACAATTGGGTCGATGCATCGACCCCTAATGGTCGATGCAGCGATCCAATTTTTTTTTTTTTTTTTTTTTTTTTTTTTTTTTTTTTTTAAACGAAACAAAACACAATAAAACGGAAAATACACAATTGGGTTGCCTCCCAATAAGCGCTAGTTTAAAGTCGATAGCTCGACCTTGGGAATCACTTTCGGTCGGGGTGAGCGGTGGCTCACTCAAAGAATAGTGTTAGAGAATGCAATCGCATTCTCAAGGAAATTTCAATCGACCGTTAACCCGAAAAACATTCCCGTGTTTCGGGTTGATAATATCTACTGCCCCATTGGGGAGTATTCGAGAGATTTTAAAAGGACCACTCCAACGGGTTTTTAGTTTCCCCGGAAATAGATGAAGTCGGGAATTGTAGAGTAAAACTAGTTGACCAACAACGAACGAATTTTGAATATTTTGATCATGAACCCGTTTCATCCGGTCCTTATACGATTTAACGATCACCATATGCATCAAAGACGGATTTCCTCTAATTCATTTATTTGGAGACCCTTTGGGTACCATTCTAGGAAATCGAAATTCAATGACTTAACGCCCAAAATGCTCGATGCTCTATTTCAACCGGGAGGTGACATCCTTTACCAAAGACCAACCGATACGGCGACATGCCAATCGGAGTTTTAAATGCAGTTCTATACGCCCATAGAGCGTCATTCAATTTTAACGACCAGTCTTTACGGTTCGGATTGATTGTCTTTTCTAAAATTTGCTTAAGTTCCCGATTAGAGACTTCAACTTGGCCACTTGTCTGAGGATGGTAGGGTGTAGCAACTTTGTGTGACACCATATTTCTTCATTAATTGGGTGAACACTTTGTTGCAAAAGTGCTTTCCACCATCACTGATTATCGCTTTTGGAATGCCAAAACGTGAAAACACTTGATCCTTGAGAAATCTGATCACTACTCTGTGATCATTAGATTTACATGCCACGGCCTCTACCCATTTCGAAACATAGTCAACGCCGACAAGAATGAACGTATTTCCAAACGAATTCGGGAAAGGACCCATAAAATCGATCCCCCAAACATCAAATAACTCAACTTCTAAAATTGGATTGAGCGGCATCATGTTGCGCTTTGAGATTCGGCCTAGCATTTGACAGTTGTGACAGATTTACAATGTTGATGGCAATCCTTAAATATCGGCCAGAAACCACTTTGAAAGATCTTAGTCAGTTTTTTGGAACTAAAATGACCTCCACGAGCTAACTCATGATGTAACGAGATGATTCGTGGTTGCTCGATTCAGAATGCATCGTCGTATGATTTGATCAGACGATGATTTGAATAAGTACGGATCCTCGAAAAATAGTGTTTCACGAGCTAAGAAAATAGATTTCTCATTCCTCGACCAATGGTGAGGTAATTTCTGATGACTAGAAATTGACAAGATCCGCATACCAAGGTGGGCAATCAATCACGAACAACTGTTCATCCGGAAGTGCTCCAAGATTGAACAGGCTCGTCAGTTTCTCAATAATAATTCGTGACAAATGATCGGCCACCACATTTACGAACCCTTCTTGTCCTTGATCTCCAAATCAAACTCTTGTAACAACAAGATCCACCTTATTAAGCGTGCCTTAGCCTCTTTCTTAGCGAAGCAGATATCGCAGAGCGGCGTGATCGTGAATACCACAACTTTAGATCCTAATAAATAGGATCGAAATTTATCCAACGAAAACTCCGCCAGCAGTTCCTTTTCGGTGGTCGAGTAGTTCAACTGGGCATCGTTTAGAGGCGACTACTATAGTAGATCACATGCGTAATTTTTCTATTCGTTGCCCCAAAACAGCTCCAATTGCATAATCGGAGGCATAATTTCGAACGGAATTCCCGATTCGGAGATTGAATTATCGAAGCCTTTATCAATTCGGCCTTAATTCAAAGGCTCGCAACATTTATCATCAAAGATGAATGGAACATCTTTGGAAAGTAAGTAGATGGCCGTATATCTTCTTGAAATCTTTAATAAAACGCTCAGTAAAACCGGCGTGGCCCGAAAAGATCTGATTTCCTTCACTGTCCTCGGTGGTGGTAGGTCGGCAATTAAATCAACTTTAGCTTTATCGACCTTGATACCCTGGGACGATATGATGTGTCCCAAAACAATGCCATCTTTAACCATGAAATGACAATTTTCCCAGTTAAGAACAAGGTTCTTCTCCGGCATCGCAAGCACTAGCGACAAATGATTCAAACAACAAGAAAAAGCTGTTTCCATGTATTGAGAAGTCGCCCATGAAGACTTCCAAGAATCGCTCGACCATATCCGAAAAATACTCGATACATCTTTGGAATGGTGGTGCATTACAAAGCCCAAGCGGCATTCGTAGGGAGAAAGTACCAAAGGACATGTGAAAGTGGTCTTCTCCCGATCCTCCTGCAATGACTATTTGGTTATACGGAATAGCCATCGAGAAAGCAATAGTACTCATGCCAATCTTTCTAACATCCGATCGATAAACCAAGTGGAAAGTGATCTTTCCTCGTCATCAAATTTAACTTCCGGTAATCAATGCACACTCTCCACCCTGTTTGAATTTTTGTAGGGACCAGTATGTTTTCTTCATTCTTTACCACTGTGATTCCCGATTTCTTAGGGACCACTTGTGTGACCCATTCTTGTCCGAAATGGGGTATATGATTCCAGCATCTAAAAGTTTGATTACCTCATTTCGGACCACATCTTGCATGATAGGGTTCAGTCTCCTCTGTGGTTCCCTAGAAGGCTTAGCATTGTCTTCCAAATGGATTCGGTGCATACACACCGTTGGACTAATGCCTTTGATATCTTTTATCGACCAAATGATGGCACTTTTGTGCTCTTTGAGTACATTCATGAGTCGGCCTTCTTGATTCGCATCCGGTGTTGATGATATGATATGAGTTGAGTTTCATTCTCCCCTGGTAGGCATACTTGAGATTCTCCGGAAGAGGTTTAAGTTCTAAGGACACTTTCTCCTCCTCTTTTGGCTTTTCCTCGATTAATTCAATTTGAGTTCCACACTCTATTTCCTGTTCTTCACCCAGACGTGGTGTGGAATCCAACATGTGATTTACTTCTTGGATTAGTTGATCCACATCGAAATTTTCTCCAAAAGCAAGACAAGTCGCTAGAGGATCCTCGATTCGGATGCATAAAATATTTCCTCTACAATTTCATCGAGTATGCAAGCTTGTGCATGTTCGTCATCCTCCATGGGCTGCTTGGCAATATTAAAAATGTTGAGTTCAACTGTCATATTCCCGAATGACAGATTCATTATCCCATTTCGACAATTGATCAACGCATTGGAGGTTGCTAGGAATGGTCTTCCTAGAATCACTGGAATATTATTCTTAAAATTTGATGTCGGGTTGGTGTCTAGAACAACAAAATCTACAGAAAGTAGAAAGAATCCACCTTGATGAGGACATCTTCTACAATTCCTCGAGGGATCTTTACGACCGATCCCTAATCAAGGGTCATTGCAAAGGTCTTAAGTTCTCCCAATTCGAGCTCCTTATACACGAGAATAAGGCAACAAGTTAACACTTGCTCCTAAGTCCAAAAAGAGCACGATCAATACGGTTATCGCCGATAATGATCGAGATTGTAGGACAACCTGGGTCCTCGTATTTGATCGAGCTTTGCTTGCAATCTTGAACTAACCAAATTTCGGCTAAAGCCTTTTCGAATATTGGTCTTTCTTTTGATTGTGACCAATTCCTTCAAAAATTTAGCATAAGCAGGTACTTGACGGATGGCATCCAGGAAAGGAATATTAATTTTTAATTGCTTGAAAATCTCATTTATTCCTTCCACATCACGATTTCTCAGTGGTGCCATCAATCTTTGCGGGTATGGTGCTTTCGGAACAAGACTCTTATTTTGTTCACTCTTGTTATCTGATATTTCTTTTGCTTGTACTTTGTCATCAATTTCTTCTCTCTCTTCAGATTTCTTCTCTCCATCAGACTTTTCCTCCTCCTCTGGCAACACTACTTTGTTATCGACCTGCTTTCCAGATCTCAACGTTGTGATCGCCCGAATTTGTTGTTGATTATCCTCTTGTGTTGAAGTTGATGTTTGTTCAACAACCATTTGGCCCCTTGGGTTAGGAACAGGTTGGCTTGGAAACGAACCTTTTTCTCTTTCACAGAGAAAGGATGCCAATTGCCCAATTTGGGTCTCTATTTTAGAGATTGAGGACGTGTGAGAATGGATGAGTTTCATCAGGTCCTCAGTAGAAGGAGTTTGTGTATGAGGGGATTTCGTGGGTTGTTAAATCCAGGTGGTGGAAATGTCGGCACAATATTTTGTTGTGGTTGGGGTTGATAACCTCCCATTGGCTGTGTAAACTGAAAATTCTGGTTCATTTGCCGTACGCTAACTGATTTTGATTGTATTGAAATTGATTCGGGTTATTGAACCCTTGTCGCTGAAATTGCCCTTGACCGTAGTTCTGCTGGGTCCTTGATTGAAATTTTGTTGGGGATAAATCCCATCCTCGCTGGGCTGCATTCTTTGATTATCTTGTTTCCATAAGAAATTTGGGTGGTTTCTCCACTATTTGGGTTATTCTCATTGAAAACGTTTCCTTGATTCCGCCCATAATTATTCACCACATTTAATTGTTCAGATGTGTCTTCATGATAGTTCTGCATTGAAGGACATTCATCTGCCATATGCATTGGACTTGCACAAATTGAACACGGGTCAGGTTGTGTATTGACCATATGCACATTCTTCTTTACTTTCAATTCCTCCACTTGTTGAGTGAGGAAATCAATTTTAGCAATCAGATCTGGGGAATCCTTTACTACGATCCTCCTTTCTTTGTTGAACTCGGCTTGATCCCGGTTTACTTGTTCCCGAGTCTTTGTGAAATCCCAGTGCTGAGAGTCCTCAGCTAGCTTTTCTAAGAAAGCATAAGATTCGGTTTCTTTAAGGCTCAGGAATCCTCCGCCATTCATTGACTCCACCAGATGTCTATTTGGTTGATTTAATCCATTGTAGAAACACTGAGCTAGTCCCCACTTTCAGTATCCATAGTGCGGACATTTGAGTAAGAGATCCATGAATCTATCCCAAGCTTCATATAATCTCATCTTCCTCTTCGTGAAATCGTGATTTCACGTCTAAGGGCATTCGTCTTCGCCATAGGGAAGAACTTTGATAGAAACTTTTTGACCATCTGATCCCAGGTGGTTATGGATCCTGATGGTAGAGAATTTAACCATGCTTTCGCTTTATCCTTTATAGAGAAAGGAAATAAGCGCAGCCGAACAGATTCTTCGCTGAAATTTTGGTAAACAGATGAGCAGACTTCAACGAAGTCTTTAACATGCTGGTATGGATCTTCTCGATCCATGCCGTGAAAGATTGGAAGGATTTGGATGACATTTGTCCAATTTCAAACCGCCACCGTGTGTGGGGTACACAATGCATGATGGGGTGTTTGTAGTTATTGGAGAAAACAATTCTCTCAATGTTGGTTCTTCCTCTTGTTCGAGTTGCCCATTCATGTTGTCAGTCATATTGACTTCAGTGGATGATTCACTTAAAACTTTCTGCCTTGATCTAGCGTCCTTACGATTTGACCGACAGGCACGTTCGATCTCAGAATTTAACGGTTCTAAATTTCTCTCTTTAGAAGACCTAGTGTGCATACAAAGGATGCACAAAGCAGAGGTTTTCGGCAGAACAACCTCAAAACAAAAATAAAATTTTTCAATTTTTTTTTTTTTTTTTTTTTTTTTTTTTTTAAATCGATTAATCGAGTATAACTCGATCAATCGAGGACAACTCGATGCATCGACAGTTTGGGTCGATGCATCGACCTCCAGAATTTTTTTTTTTTTTTTTTTTTTTTTTTTTTTTTAATTAAGCAGAAATACTATTTTAATCCTCGAAAATTCCTAAAATTTCGTCACCAAAATTCAGATTTTCTAAATTTAATTCAAGAACAGCGCCAAAAACTTGATGTGATTTTTTAATGTATGTTTTACTAAGTGCACGAATCGGTTTGTATATAATGGGTGCGATGAGAGATCGTTCCCACGAGGATTAATGTTGAAATACCTAAAAGAGACAAGTAATTCTAGAAATCTATTAAGATCTAACAGTATTCTACCAATTTTATGATTTAAGTGGTTGGTGAGATGGTAATTAATGACTACAAACTAAAATTCAATTGATGATTCACAAATAAAAGTAAAGATGATGATAAAGATGAAGATACTAAATCCTCCCATCTTTGGGGCGTGCTTCCTATAATATAGACCTAAGGATTATCTTATGAGATACACATTAGTAACAAACATCTTTTATGGAAGATCAATGGTCAACACCCTAATAGGTTCCATGTTGCAACCCTGCAATTTGGACTTAAATGATTTTTATATATAGATCTGGGTTCAAGGGGACGGCTAGACACGCATGATCTCAGGTTCAAATAAAAAGCATCCCAGTGGGTGAAAATTCCAACAAGAATACCACTTACAAATCAAAATCAAGGGCATGGCTCGGCACTTTATTCAGATTAGGGATATTTAAGATAAAATTACCATTACAGAACCAAGATCCAGGGCATGGCTCGGCACACTCGATCCCAGAACATAATCATAATTAAATCCACACAACGAAAACACAAAGACCATAACAATGATAGGGTGAAATTACCGTCACCGATCTGAGATCCCGGGCATGGCTCGGCACACGCGATCCCGGTTAGTGGTGGGGATTTCATCCATTCATGATAGCACAACAACCATAAATTAAAAATCTCATATTTTAATCCTAAATTTATATTATTAAAAGTACATCCCTCGGATGGGAATCATTAGATCCCCATCTCTATAAATTTAGCCACACATATTGTAAGGAATTGACATAAATAAATAAATACGGGAAAATAACATTAATTAAAATTACCTCAAACTTCAAAATAAATTACCTTGATCCACACGTATGATCTTCAGAAAATTAATGCAGAAATAAACTTTGAATGAAATTTGGGAATGAGTACTTGAAAAATTAAAGAACAAAGCTCTCAAAAAGAAATAATAAAACTTCCTATTTTTATGAAAAATAATGGCTAAAAACTAAGAACACTAAGAACTAAAACTAAAAACTCTAATTCTAATCTCTACTTTCTACTCCTCTACGTTTACTCTCTTTTTTTCCGAAGTGTTTGAGTCTTTAAATAGATTCCGTCGCGCAAAGGTATCCCACTTCGACTTTTTAGGGTCGATTAATCGACTCATGACTGTCGATGCATCGAGCCGACAGAAAATCCTCAAAATCACGTTTCTAGTGTCAGAATCGTGTCAGACTGCTATTCCTGCTCGATTAATCGACCTGTAGGGTCGATGCATCGACCCCAGAAATCCGTGAAAATCAGCACTTTTTGTGGTTCAGACACTGCTTCAGTATTTCGGCCATAACTTTCTGTCCCGAACTCGGATTGAGACGATTCTTACGCCGTTGGAAAGATGACGAAAAGATCTACAACTTTCATGTTTTGATAATTTTGTAATTCGGCCGTCTTGAAGGTCCAAATTTAGCCGCAAGTCACACCAAGTTCTTGATTACCCGAAATTGCAGTGTTTTTGCATTATATTCCGAATTCTTGCACTGTTTTCTATACTTGGCTCATATTTACCTGAAACACTTCAAATCTAATAAATCTTATCAGATAGCCTTCATCGGATAGCTAAATATAGGTATTTAGGGGCGAAATATCCTCATTTTTCAGTACTCATCACCACACTTTGCGCAAGTCTCCCGAGGTGCGGAAGAAACAGTACGAGAACCCTGTGTGATAGTGGCGCCAGTAGACATGGCATGGCTCTCATAGCGTAAAGGTCTCCCCGATGCTAGTAGTGGAAACTTCTGTTGATGTTGTTGTTGCGCCGGCCTTCCGAAACCTCCCTGAAACTGTGGTCTCTAACTTTGGGCCATGAACCTCGGCTTTTTGTTCACCGGTTCATAGGTCCCCGTCCTTCCTTGTTCATTTCCTCCCCTCTGCTGCTCCCTCTGTCTATATCTATTCGTATTCTCTTCCTCTACAACCAACGCTTTACTCATGACCTCTTCATAGGTCCTCAGTTGAAATGGAGCTACGCCTCCCCTAACCTCAGGCTTCAAACCTTGCTGAAACCTCTTGGACTTCATCACTTCAGTAGCGACGTAATCCGGAGTAAAACGGGCAAGTCGTAGAAACTCTACCCCATATTCTTTCACTGTCATTCTCCCTTGCACTAATTGTAAAAATTGTATCTCAAGCTGGTTCCTCACCACTTCCGGAAAATATTGTTTGTTGAACTCCTCAACAAACTCCTCCCAAGTCCAAGGCAACGGGTCTCGAGAGTTATCACGGACTTCCACCAAGGCCTAGCCTCCCCATCCAACATATAAGCCCATCTCACACTCTCATCTTCCAGTGCATGTCAAGACGCTAAAGACTTTCTCCATCTCCGTCACCGTAAAATAAAGGAGGTCTCATCCTCCTAAACTCAGAAAAGATGAGGGCACAGTACAGTCCTACAGGTGGTGTAGGTGGCTGTTGTTCTCTTGACGCGTGAGCTGCAAAGGATGCGGCTTGTTGTGCCATGGCAGCTGCCATAGTCTCTATAGTGTGCATCATCCTTTGTCGCTCATCTCTATCTTCTTGTCTTTCTCTCACTCTCTCTTGTTCTCTTAGATCTTGATCCTGCTGATCTCGATCCTCTTCATCATGTTGTCTACTACCATCGCCTCATCGCCTCTCCTAAAGGCACTCTATTAGTAGGAGAGATGTAATCATCTCCACTACGTAGACTCCTCTGCTGGCCTCCCCTTGGTCGGCCTCTTCCTCTAGATGACATTTGCGGCTGCATTTGAAACTAAAGTTTCGTTAGCAGAAGCCCTTATGTTCTGACGAAAGAACAATTGTCAAAATTTCTAAAAGAAATCGCTCTTATACCAACTGTGACAGCCCGGATTTCGGCATCCGAAACCCGTGCCATCAACACGATCATCTCGACCGTGCCCCTTAGCTAAGCACGGAACCTTGGCATATCAAGCATAAAATGAAATAATAAATGAAACTGCGAAATTTAAATCTATATTAAAGCAATTCTCCAAAAGACAGTTCTACCCTCATGCCTCTGCATGAATGGAGAACCGATCCGAACCATCGATGATAGCAATCATCACGGATGGTTCGCCCCAAAAGAATAATCTCAAACTCAATATATACATGGTTTAACCAAAACAAGGCTTGACATACCAAGCCGTATAATCCCTCTCAAAAAGCCCTCAAAGCGGCACAACGGAGTCCTCTAGAAGAAGTCCTCAGGAGGTGGCTCCAACTGTCAGCGGCAAGAAGGTCCGACTCACCGGTCGCTCCAAAGTCTCGATCGCTGCTACTAGTGGACCTGCGACGTATAGTCTATAGGGTGAGCTACATCCTAGCTCAATAGGGAACAAAACACAGTTGAACATATAAATTATTACTCACATATATTCCATGATATGTCATGCATGATGTGTCTATGCAATTACTGATGAAACAGTTAAAAAGTATTACATTTTACTGGTAGTTTACTCGTGTCTTTTATTTACTCATGAATAATGCTGAAAAGGCCTAAAGCAAAACTTAAACTTTCAACTTAAGTAATCCCCGAGCAATATAGCATCGAGCCCCGATGAGATACCCATCATCGTCATCTATATAGACACTTTTAACGTATTCCCTGGGAATACAATATAGTACCCAAGCCCCTTTCCCCTGGGGATTGGTGGCGGGGTTTCACTTGTCTCAAATCAACACCCCTGGGGTGTGCTTACTATGTACGGATAAGCCTCCGCACTGGCCTACGGTTTCGCCGCCGTATCGGTCACGGATATCCTGCCGTGTCAGTCGTGGATATCCCGCCACGTCGGTGGGGTACCCTATCAAACCTCAAATAACAAAAATATCGGTGTCTTACATATAGTTATTCACCGTGTAAGTGTGCTATCTTATATCAGTTAGGCCCTATCAAACATGATTCAATCTTGGATACATCCCTGGGATGTATCCATTCACTTGCATCACACCTGATGCTCTTATCTCTTTACTTCTTCATCCCCTGGGGATGGCTAATTATACTTACTCTTATGGGTGTCACTCACACACACTTTTCACAATTTTTAAGCAATAAACATTTGAATTTGGATTCTATATCACTACATACATGCTCTTGTAAAATAAAATGCATGTTCAAGGTGTTCCCTACCTCAAGTCTTCGTTCGATCAATGCATCAAGGTCCCACGCGGCTCCTTGTGCACTAGCTCACACGTACCACCTATGGTACCACATAACAGGTGAAACACATCACTAAGGATGCAATAAAGGAGGTCCAAGACCCTCCATGAAGCTTAAAGTCAAACTCAAAAGTCAACAAAATTTAGCACAGTCGATTAATCGAACTCCAAAATCGATTAATCGAAAGTCAATATCGATTAATCGATTCTCAAATCGATTAATCGAGATTCCCATTCGATTAATCGAAACCCAATTCGATTAATCGAAATTCTCCACTCTATCTGTCGATTCTCAATTCGAGTAATCGAATTTCCAAAATCGATTAATCGAAGCCAAATCGATTAATCGAAATTCTAAATCGATTAATCGAATTCCCATTTCGATTAGTCGATTTCTCCAAGCTATTTCCTTTCCTCCACTGGAGTTCACTGTAGGTTCTCAGTCGATCAATCGATTTTCAATTCGATTAATCGAAATCCAAAGTCGATTAATCGAAACCCAATTCGATTAATCGAAATCGGGGTCCTCTGACTTTTCAACTTCTTGGCCAATTTCGATTAATCGAAACCCAATTTTGATTAATCGAAATTGCTAGATTTAGCCTCCTTTTGGCTGTTCTTCCCAATCTTTTTCCACTCTTTTTCCTCTATTTTTCTACACTTTTATCCTACATTTTACACTATTTCTAACCACTATTTACCCTTACAATCCATGCATTTAAACTACATAACTCTTACCTTCAATCAATCTCAAATTGATTTCAAATCCATGGTTGGAAAGGCTAGGGTTCCAGCTTTAGCTTGAACGGATTCTCCTCGCTAAATCGGCCTCTTTAATGCTAGAATCCCCCTTCCAATCCCTCACAATAATGCTTGCTCAACCTCTCACTCCTCTCTCTCTCTTCTTTACTCCTTCAACAACCAATTTCCAGAATTTTAGGGTTATTAAACCCTTTTTATCTTTCCCCCTTCCTTGTGTGTTGAGCACATACACCGCAGTAGGTGTATGCGACTTCGCATTTTCCATCATACACCACATAGACACTCAACCCATCACATCTCATCCGTTCATCACACCCCATACTAACTATTGGACTTCTATTTGGTCAAACCTATGACCGATCGAGCACGGATCCCGAGGTCACAGTTTGGCATGATTTTTCGGGCTATTACAGTTGGCACTCTTAGTACTCGGGTCACTTCAATCATTTAAAAGTCCTAATACCCACGTACATTTGGACGTGCCTTTTTACAAGTAATAATGAATCTAAAACTTCATTTCCTCCTAAAAACAATAAAAATATATAAGCCTTAATAATAAAAAAACGCAAAGTTGAGGACAAGAACATATAAAATAAAATAGATTAAACTTAAGAGTGACTTAGAAGGGTGATGTGGGGGCAGAGTTCGTCTCAAACAGGTTCCATTTTGGGTCGGTTTCAGTCCGATTAATTCCTGAGACCAGTTTTGATTTTCCATTCGAAACTTGCATCCCTAATACTAGCTTATATATATATATATACTAGTAAAAATCATGTGTGTTGCACGTAATTCCATGTCTCCTATGTCAGCTAAATTGGGAATGGAGACCTAAAAATTTCAACCATCAATTAAGAATGAAACCTATTTAGAATACCTTTGTTGTCGAGGGTGACATTTCAAACTTAGATGTTTAAAAATAGCAATCAATGAGAGATGAATACTGTATGAGGTAATCTGAAAACTCTGAATAACACGTATTATAAAGTTTGAAATTGTCTCTTCTCAAGAATGGAAGAAACTGTAGGTTTTTATCTAATTAAAAAGAAAAATATGGAAATTATACATAGAGCATGGTGTTTGATTCACCAGTACCAAAGATTCGGGCATCTTCATCATCTTTGAATTTCTGAGTTAATGAAGAACAATATACTTATTTATTTTTTTACACAAATACTTCAAAATGTATACTTGAAGCCATCATTTTTGGTGAATGAAGAAGCTCGACCTAGAAGCACGAAGCAAATAAGATTAGAAAGCTCATATTTGAAAGTTTTAATGTACTTTATAAGTTTTTAATTTTTTAGATAGATTCCCTAGTTGTAACGACCCGAAATATCTAACCCGAAAATACGTGAAAATTCCGGATCGCTAAATCACAATTCATAATCTAAATACAGAAATTCTTTAGTATCGATTAGAGAGCAACTATTATAAATAAATTGAATGCATAAATATCCATAACTAAATCAATTTGTATTAAAGTCCATAACGAAAGTGTAATATTTAAAAGTAAAATCACTGGTGACGGTCGTTCGTCACACAAACAGTGGCACATCATGTCCAAAATAATCTTAATTATCACAAAAAGTTCATCTAATCTATACCAAAGTCTCCAAAAGTATCTAAGGATAAAACTCCTCAGGTGAAAGATCTGCTTCTTCTTCCGGTACAAAGTTGAGATTTTCTGAATCGGGATCTGGTACTACTTCTGTACCTGTGACACATAGTGTCGGGGTGAGCTAACCATCTAAGCTTAGTAGAAAAAGTTCAAGGCCAAATTACATTTTATCCGATCAATGCATAGTTCGATGACAAATTCAACGCAATTAATTGACAAACATAGAATTTGGAAAATATCACAGGTTCAAAAGCATATATTTTGAGTTCTATTTCCATATGGGATTCGATAGCATCGTTTCTTAGGTTTCATGTGAGTATTCATTTAAGTCGTTTCATTATCAAATTTCAGAAGCAGTCTTCTTAATTTATGATAACTAAAAATACAACTTAAATATCACTAGCGCAAATATAGCACTAGAGTCTCCAATTATCGATGAGAATCCCCTCCTAATCATCGTCGTTCAATGAATAATTTTCTAAGTGCTCAAGTCCCTGCGTTAAGAGGGATGCTTGTGCGGTTCAATGGGCCGTCGAAATGGTTCAAAAGTGCCGAAGCACAGGATTCGGTTCAAATAAATCTCTTTCAATCGCATGCAAAATTCTAATACATTGGTATAATATTCATGGTTCATAAATAATTCTCATTCTAATCCAGATTTAAAATTTAAAGGGTTCGGTGTTCAAAATTTTCATGATTTAAAGTTCAAAAGGTCTCAATTATTTATATGCAGTAAGACTCAAGTAACTTTCATCGTTTCAAAGGGGTTTGATATTCAGAATATTCAAATAGTGTCATATATTCAACGCCGCAAAACCCAATAAGTTCGAATCAATTTCAATATTCGTAGGTTCAATTCAAATTTATCATTAAAGTCTATGATTTAAAGTTTAAAATATAATTGTGCATTGAAAATCCCCTATCTCGAATCGTGGTGCTCGATTGCATGCGAGAAAAAAAATTGTTGCTTGGGCTACCCGAATCGTAGAAGGAAAGAGGGAGAGACTGTTGCTTGGGCTGCTCGGGTAAGAGGAATAGAGAGAGACGTTTGAGGATCACCTTAATAGAGAGAGAAGAATTGAGATTGAAAAGGAGGGTGGAGAAGTCGGCTAACTAAAAAGAAGAGTCCAAGCGGATTTTTGGTGCCATTTGAAGAAGGGGCCTGAGATGGCTGTACGTGGTTTTAATGGTTTTGTAGAGGGAGAGAGAGAGAAAGAGGGAAAGTAGCAAACGTATGAAAGATAGTTGTTGCATTGGGTTTCTAAAAAAAAGTTATTATACTATTCTAGAGAGAGAGAGTGTGTTAAAAAGCTATTATACTATTCTAGAGAGAGAGAGAGAGAGTGTGTGTGTGAAAGTGGCGTGTGAAAGTAGCCAGCTTGGTTGAAGTTGAAAAAAGACAAAAGACCCATAAAGGCCTTATTATATATATTTCTATTTTTAATGAGGGAAAGTTGCCTTCGCAAGGTAGTAGAATATTGGGCGATTATGTGGCTGGGCTACCACATACCTCTTTTAGCTAGGTGTTTGAATGAGACGGTGCATTGACTTACTTGGGTGTTGCCCACCAACATCTAAATTTGTAGTACCCTATCGCCACGTATAAATATACTATATATGTATATATATTATACGTGAAATAAAATACAAGCTAAGGCTAGTTGGGTAAATTACCTAAGAAATGAGGCATGGGCTGCCCCATGGTTTCTAAGTTGGTCTTCTTTTACAATTTCGTCTGTGGTAAAGTTGGAGTTGGATTAGCGTGTTGGGTGCCATCACCGATTCATCATGATACACTGATTTAATATCATAATTATATATGTATATATATAATAATAATAATAACAATACCAATAAATGAGGAGTTAATAGTATAAAAAATGTATATATATATATATATATATATATATATATATATATGGAAAAGGCCTTCGTCCTCCATGGGAGGACGGCCACCGTCCTCCAACTTTTTACGTGGAGCTCCACGTGGCATCCAAAACACTTTTTTGGTGCAACGTGGACCTTGGGTGCATTGCTTAGATCATTTTTGAAAAAAAAAAAATTAAAAACTCATCTCCACCGTGTATATTTTGAACCGTGAAATGTTGACCAATGAAAACTGTCAAACTTTGACTTATGGGTTTAAAATTTATTTTTCGATTTTTTTTTAATGTTGATCTAAACTGTCCACCTGTGCTCCACGTGACACCCAAAAAGTGTTTTGGGTGCCATGTGGAGCTTCACGTGGATCTTGGAGGACGGTCACCGTCCTCCATTGGAGGACCTAACCGGCTCCCATATATATATATATATATTCTAAGGTATGATATCCAACGGTTAAGATCGACAGTCTCAAGAATTTTATATAATGTAATGGCCCTATCATGTGCTAGCGCGACTATTTTAATTAATTATTCTCAATCAGCATCCTGACCAAAAGTCAGTAAGTCAACGATAGTTGAAAATCGGATCATTATACTAGTTGCCTCATCAGCCAATGTACAAGCTATGTTTATCTTCCCATCAACCAACTTGAGCTCCTAAAAGCTCAGCAATTTTAGGTTTAGTGGCAGAGAATGAGAGTTTTCATAGTTAGAAGGAAAGTCATAAACGAAAGACAAATTTGATGTAGAGAAAGTGCAAGTGGTTGACATGACGCGATTGGCTGCACCGACCTATATTAATTGAGCCTCACTGGCCATGTAGCAAATTGCATCATGGCACATCAGCCACCTGCAATTTATTTGCATAAAATTTGTCCTCCCTCTAATACTATCCTAATAAGAAGAATAAAGAAGTAACTTGCATGTGAGGGTGAAAACAAAATAAATGTTTGCTACGTAAATTGGTGCTTCTAAAACCAATTATATATTAATACAAATGAAATATAAAGTATAGCTTAAAAAGTAAAAACTTATACAGAAAATAAAGGTTCAAATATTGAAGAGTAAGTTATTAGAAACTTTGCCTAATTAAAAATACAACTGAATCATACAATAATGTAACTTTTCTATTACAGGGTTATCCATTTTTTTTTTTTATAATTAAAGTTGAGAGATAAGGGACCCCACCCTACCATTAAAGAATAAAGTCAAAACACATACAACAACAAAAAAAATCACCCAGCTGCTAAGAGAATTCTTGTAAAGACTGAGTAAATTAAAGACTTCTTACCTAAAAAGATGCAAACCAATAAGGATTCCCTACACGCACTTGATCAATGCTGAAATGTGACTATATTTCGCACCTTAATTCCTACATTTAGCTAGCCGATGAAAGCATCTAATAGCTGTTATATAGCTTTAATGATTACATGTGTTTCTGATCGTTGGATTATTAAAGAGCATAAAAGAGGACAATTAAAGACTACACAAGAACTATGGACCAAAAGGTCAAAAGAAGCATCGAAATCTGTGAAATAGCTCAACATCCGCCAGGAGAATAAAGACTTTACCCCTATATGTTAATCGATTGAGCACCAAATGTCAATCGATTGATAAGAAAGACAGTTTTGCCCTCTTTATTTCGAATTTGAAGTCAATCGATTGGGAAAGAATTCTCAATCGATTGAAACTATCAGGGAACTCATGTCACTAGCTCACATAAAAAGAAAGCTACGGCTTTGTTTTTAAGGTTCTTATTTTTTTAGCTCTCTCTCCATTCTCTATTCTAGGTTTTTCTTTTTCTCTCTTTTTCTTTTAGAGTTTCCTCTGGGTAGATTGTACTTAGGCTTTTACAAGTTCTTTTCTTTTACAGTTTGTGGGATCATATATTGTATTTAGGAAAAATATTATAAAGAGATCTTTGGTGATAAATAAAGAGTGTATGTTTAAGAGAATGACTTGGAGTTTACAACGAGATCGCACACCAAGAATGAGCGGCTAAATATCTGTTCAAGGAGGATGCGACCCCCAGATAAGTAACATTTTTATGATTAACTCCACAATTTCTGTGCATCATCATGGAATCATTCTGCTAAAAAGTGTTCTTGATTGAATACCTTTTGAATGCTTTATTATGACCATTGATCTAGGTTATCAACGATCATAATCTCTAAATCTGTACCTGCAGGCTGATCTAGACTGCAAAATAATTATTTGCTTATTGTCGTGATTTAAGAATCTTAAGATACGCTATACTTTTTACATGATTCATACCACAATGATAGGCTAAGTCATCATTTTTAGATAAGGTATGCCAGATCGATGATCACGTTTTCTTACGATTCATTTTTCTAGATAAATGATGGTGTGATTGATGTGTTATGAAATTATGGGTTTAATGATAGAAAGGATACAAATCTGGGGTAGCAAATTTCTTGATCATTCCTAAAGTTGTCATTTTATTTATTAGAAATTATTCTTGCTCGGATTAGCTTATTTTTCTTGCATCTAGAATAGTGTGATAATTATTTAGCAAATCGAACTTTCTCCCTTGGTACTTCCTTGGGTGTTTTAAATCTCTTTAAGGATTAATTAAATTTCACGTTTCCCTGTGGATTCGATACCCTTGATTTCACCGTGCTACGATAGATCTTGTGCACTTGCAAGGGTACATTTTAAAATCGATCAAGTTTTTGGCGCCGTTGTCGGGGACACGACGAAATTTTTATAATTCTGAAAGAGATTTGTGTGAAATTATTTGACAGTCAATCGATCGACTATGTTCTGTGGTTGTGGTGTGCTGATTTGTCAATCGATTGAATCGAAAGAGTCAATCGATCGACTGTTTTGAGTTTTAATTTTTAAAATTCCAACAAGTAAAAATCTGAATTTTTAATTTCGAATTTTGAATATTAAAATTTTATATTTTTAAAATTTGAATGATGAAAATTTTGAGATTGTTGAAACTTGAAATTTGGAGCTTGAAAGTTGAATTTTGATTTTTGAAATTTGAAATTTGAATTTTGAAATTTAAATTTTTAAAATTGAATTTTGATTTCCATGTGTGAATTTTGATTTTGAAATTTAAATTTGGCATTTTGATTTTTAATTTGCAAAATCTTCTTTTCCTCATTTTTTTCTCTTTGATAAGATTTTGTGGAGTTATGTTAGGTAGTAGAGGATTTTTAGGCTCTCTTGTTTAAGATTTGTAGAAATCTTTTATTCTTTTCCTTCTTTTCCTTTTTTAGGTAAGATTTTATAGGATCTTGTGGGATTGTTTTTAAATTTTTTTAAAAAAAATTGAATTTAAAATTTTTAAATTCAGATTTTAAATTTTAAATTTTAAATCTTAATTTTCAAATTTAATTTTGAGTTTTGAAATTCAAATTTTTTATTTTTTTTTAAAAGAAATTCAAATTTTTATTTTAAAAAATCAAAAAATCAAAATTTTAATTTTCTTTTCTTCTGATACTGGCTACTATTCATTATAGAAATCAATCGATTGAAAATTCTCTGTCAATCGATTGAGACTGGGATATAATTACTGTGAAATTTTTAGGAATTCTATCAATCGATTGACAATTCTCTGTCAATCGATTGACTAGATCTCTGTTACTTGCCATCTCAGGTGAAATTTCTGTGTTGTCCAGCTAGACTTTGGAACCTTAATCAATTGATTTTAATACATCAATCGATTGACCGATAAGTCTCTGCAGGAATAGTGTTATTTGTTTGTCTCAATCGATTGAGACCATTGCTTCAATTGATTGAATATGAAGTTTATTGGGTTTATTGTGAATTCATTAATCCTTGTCTTGAGTGTTGGTGCATGAGCTTTACTCGATCTTATCACCCACATCTATAATCGTTGAATCGTGAAATTGAAAAGTCTTGCAGAGAGAATCGTAGAACCCAAAAGATTCAGTATCATTATACTGAAACCATGGCAGATTAAAGGAAATAAAGGAATGAGAACAATCAAAATATCAATAATAAAAATAATGGAAATAATAATCATGATGAGGGCCCAAGAACAATGGAGTATTACAATGATCCTGGTTTTTACGAAGATCAGGATAGTATCTTGCATGCCCCAATTCCAAGACACCATTATGAATTCAAATCCGAGATGATTCAAATGTTACCGATTTTTCATAGATTGTCCAATGAAAATTCACATGTTCATTTAAATGAGTTTACTGGGGTGTGTAAAATATTCATAGTTCATAATGTCACCGACGGGATAGCTAAGTTAAAACTTTTTCCCTTTTCTTTAAGGGATAAGGTAAAAACTGTGTTCTATTCCTTAAAACCACAATCTATCTAATGTTGGGCAGAGCTACACCGTCAATTCCTAAAAAAATATTTTCCCATGACCAAAACCATTGAGTTGCGTCAGAAGATACAGTTCTTCTCCCAACAACCTACAGAAATATTTCATGAATGTTGGGAGCGCTTTACAATAGACTGATTCTATGAATTGATCAAAAGTTATCCTAATCATCAACTCCTAAGGTGGCAACAAGTCCAAAGTTTTTACAATAGACTGATTCCAGAAGAGAGACGCATGGTTGATGCTTCTTGTGGAGGATCAAGTACCACAAAAGAGGCTGACGAATTATAGGCATTATTTGAGAAGTTATACCAAACCTCAATACAAAATGAGACATTGGGACGAATCAACCTGGATGTGGCAACCAAATCTCATGTGTTGACAAGAGATGGACTTTACGATGTCAACAATAATTCTTTAGATCTATCAACAAAAGTTGATATGCTGTCTAAACAAATGAACATATTGATAGCTGCAATCAAGCAAGCTAAAACGCCCATCACCCCCACTGCGTGTTTGATTTGTGACCACCCAGGTCACATGGCCAATGAATGTCCAACTACCCTGGCATTCTTTTCTGATGAACCTACTCCTCAAGAGCAGGTGAATGTGACTCAATCTTATCAGCAACAGGGTAGAAACATGTACTCCAACACATACAATCCAGAATAGAAAAATCACACCAACTTAGGATGGGGAGGATCAGCCCAAACTGGACAGGTGAACCAGCAGTACAGATCTTACTCAATGAATGGACAACAGAACTTTTGTCCATAACAGAATTCTAATTTTCAACATAATTCACCTTATTATCATCCAAACTCTGAGTTCCGTAAAAATTAGAATTTCAATTAGAATTTTAATTAATCTCATAGTATCGCTACGAAAGATTCTGATTTGGAAGAGAAGGTTATGCGAAACATGTAAGCTTTCTAGCAGATGATAATAGACCAAGTCAGTCAATTGACTAATCAATTGAGTCAACGAGAGGAAGGTAGGCTTCCTAGTCAACCCCTCAATAATCCTCGAGGTCAAGCATCACCTGATGAAAGACCATCGAATAGTCAACAATTAAAGGTTGTTGTTACCATGTTGAGGAGTGGGCGAGCGATTGATAATCAAGTTACAATGCCAATGGAAGTGGAAAAAAAAAAGAAAATGAAGCAACAAAAGACAAAGAACCAGAGAAAAGAAAAGAGAAAGAGTCACCCAAATTGTCCAGCAAGAACCTGAAGAAGAATCAGAACTTGAATCCAATCCCTATATCCCAAAGGCACCATATCCTGAGTGCCTGACACCTCCTTCTAAAATGGGGAAAGGACCGTAAAAAATGGAGGAAAATTTTGAAATATTCAAACAAGTAAAGATAAATCTTTCATTGCTTGAAACAATCAAACAAGTTCCTGAGTATGCTAAATTTTTCAAGGATCTCTGCACCCATAAGAGAAAGGCACGTACTCAAGTGTCTAAAAAGGTGTTCTTGACTAATCATGTTAGTTCAATATTGTGATTGGATGCACCACAGAAACTGAAAAACCCTGGAATTCCAATTGTTCCATGTGTCATAGGTGCGTAACCAATTGGTAAGGCACTATTAGATTTGGGAGCAAGCGTCAATCTGATCTCATACTCAGTGTACGAGAAATTGGGACTAGGTAAATTGAAACCCACGACAGTTACACTCCAACTTGCTGATAGGTCAGAAAGAAGACCTAGGGGTATCATCGAGGATGTTTTGGTTGGAATAGATAAATTCGTCTTTCCAGTAGACTTTATTGTTCTGGACATGGAACCACCTGTTAAATCAATCAATCAAGTCCCAATCATTCTTGGACATCCGTTTCTCGCAATTGCTAATGCCTGTATCAATTGTCGAATGGGAGTCATGGATGTTTCTTTTGGAAACATGAAAGTCATGCTCAATATATTTCATGCGATAAACCACTTTCCAAATGAGGATAAGGTTGATTGTTTCTACATCGACCAGGTGGATGAAGTAGTGGACGAAGCTTTATTGTCAATGCTGACCAAAGAAAAATTCGAAACTGCTTTATTGGCCATCTATGAGGAAAAAGGAATCGAAAAGAAACAACCGAAATATAAGATGATGAATTCATCAAGTCAAGATGATAAGTCATGCGAGATTGAGAGTAAGGTGGAACCGTTACCCATTGAGGCAAAGGATAAGTTGACACCATCAATCAGGCAGCCACCAACTGTTGAATTGAAGCAACTGCCTGAGTCACTCAAATATGCTTTCTGGGGACCTCAAGAAATGTTTTCGGTAATAATTTCATCAACATGATCAAAAACACAAGAGTATGAATTGTTGAAAGTACTTAAGAACTATAAAGAAGTTATCGGATGGACCTTAGTCGATCTTAAAGGAATTGATCCATCAATATGTATGCACAAAATATATCTGAAAGATGATAGGACACTATCGAGGGAACCACAAAGGCGACTTAATCCTAACTAGAAAGAAGTTATTTTAAAAAAGATTATCAAGTTGCTCGATACTGAAATCATTTATGCGATCTCTGATAGTGAATGGGTAAGCTCAGTTCGAATAGTTCCCAAAAAGTCGAGAATTACAGTGAAAGAGACTACTGATGGAGAATTAGTGCCTATACGTGAAACTACTGGATGGCGTGTATGTATCGATTATCGAAAATTGAACACCACCACGAGAAAGAACCATTTTCTCTTACCATTTTCTCTAGAAAAGTTTGCAGGACAAGAATATTATTGTTTTCTTGATGGATACTCAGGATACAATCAAGTGCTTGTGTTTTCATCAGATTAAGAAAAGACAACATTTACTTGCTCTTATGATACCTTTGCTTATCGAAGGATGTCTTTCGGACTTTACAATGCGCCGGCCACTTTTCAGCGTTGTATGTTAGCAATATTCTCGGATATCGTTGACAAATTCATCGAAGTATTCATGGATGACTTCTCAGGTTTTTTGGGAGGACCTTCGAAATGTGTCTTAACCATTTGAATCTAATCTTGTTTTAAGCTGGGAAATGAGCCATTTTATGGTTCAACAAGGATTTGTGTTGAGACATATCATTTCCAAGAAAAGAATTGAAGTCGACAAGGCAAAAGTTGACTTAATTGCTAATTTGCCAGCACCAAAGAGTGTTCGACAAATTCGATCATTTCTGGGGCATGTAGGATTTTATAGAAGATTTATCAAAGATTTTAGCAAAGTCGCTAAGCCATTGTGCAACTTGCTTGGAAAAGATGTTCTGTTTGAATTTGATGATGAATGCATGAAAGCCTTCCTAAAATTGCGTAAGTTGTTATCAAATGCACCGATAATCTAGCTACCAGATTATTCGCTTCCTTTTGAACTCATGTGCGATGCATCGGACTATGCTATTGGAGTAGTCTTAGGACAAAAGGTAAACAAATTACCTCATGTGATCTACTACGCCAGTAAGACACTGATTGATGCACAACTAAATTACACTACCACCGAGAAGGAATTGCTAGCTATAGTGTATGCATTGGATAAATTTCGTTCCTATTTGCTCGGATAAAAAATAGTGGTCTTTTTAGACTACTCTGCATTGAAATTTTTGTTGGCAAAAAAAGACCCAAAACCAAGATTGATCCGCTGGATTTTGCTTCTCCAGAGTTCAACTTTGAGATCAAAGATAAAAAGGGGGTCGAAAATATTATAGCTGATCATTTATCACAAATTTTACCTAAAGAATCATTTGTATCTGAGACCATCCGTGACACCTTTCCGGATGAGCAGTTAATGGCAATTGATGCTACATCTACAAAAGTTCTTTGGTTTGCTAGTATCGTGAATTATTTGGTCACTGGCAGAATCCCTACGGAATGGGATAAAAATGATAAGAATCTCTTCCTCTCCCACATAAAATACTACTTTTGGGATGAACCACAGTTGTTCAAAGTCTGTTCAGATCAAGTCATCCGAAAATGTGTACTTCAAGAAGAGCAACTGAGCATCATAAATTTCTGCCATGCAGGGGCCTGGGGAGGCCATTTTGGAGGACAAAAGATCACACAAAAAATTCTTCAAAGCGGATTTTATTGGCCCTCCATCTTTCGAGACACTGTAAAATTTTGTAAAGAATGTCAACGATGTCAACAGCTCAAAAATATTTCAAGACGAAATATGATGCCACTGAACCCAATTTTGGTTGTTGAAATTTTCGATGTATGGGGGATCGACTTCATGGGTCCTTTTCCCCCATCGTTCGGTTATTCGTACATTCTGGTGGCCGTTGACTATGTTTTAAAATAGATAAAAGCTGTGGCAACTCGATCGAATGACTATAAAGTAGTGGTCAAATTCTTGAAAGAGAATGTGTTTAACATATTCGGGATCCCAAGAGCAATTATTAGTGATGGCGGTTCGCACTTCTGCAACAGTCACTTTGCCATTTTAATGAAGAAATACATCGTCACCCACAAGGTGGCAACTCCGTACCACCCGCAGACTAGTGGTCAAGTAGAAGTGTCCAATCGAGAGATCAAACGAGTTTTAGAAAAGATTGTACGACTAGATAGGAGAGATTGGTCGAACCGATTATTTGATGCTCTTTGGGCATATCGTATTACATTCAAGACACCGATTGGAATGTCTCCATTCAGGATTGTATATGGGAAAGCATGCTATCTCCCAGTCGAACTGGAACATAAGGCATTTTGGGCTATAAAAAAATTTAATTTCGACATGCAAGAGGCAGGGTCCAATCGAAGGTTACAACTGAACGAATTAGAAGAGCTACACTGTGATGCGTATGAAAATTCAAAGATGTACAAGGAACGGTACAAAAAATTACACGATCAATCAATTTCTAGGAAGGAGTTCCACATCGGACAAAAGGTTTGATTGTTCAACTCCAAATTTAAGCTTCATGCAGGAAAATTGAAATCAAGGTGGGAAGGACCATTTCAAGTTATATCTACTACCGTGCACGATGCGATTGAGATCAGAAGTCTTAAGGACAATCGAATTTTCAAAGTAAATGGACAATGACTTAAACCAATGTTTGAGCCAATGACCCAGTTGAGGATTGAAGCGATGTCGCTCAGTGACCCGAAAAAGTGAGAACCAAACGGTCAAGCTGTCGACGCATAAACTCAGCGCTTCCCAGGAGGCAACCCAGTGTGTTTTATTTTTGTTTGTATTTTTGTTGAAAAAAAAAAGAGTCTTTCTCAATTGATTGACTTGCGAAAATTCAATCGATTGACCTTTTATAATGCTCAATCGATTAAGAATCATCAAGTCAATCGATTGAGGTGTCTGTCATCATCATCTCTCATTATCAATGGTATGGTCATACCAATGGCACAACTTTGATGTCAATCGATTGAGACTTAGATTTCAATCGATTGATATCACTTCATATTAATTAAAGTTTTTAGAAATTGGATCGTCAATCGACACGTCCTTTCGTTAATGGGTAAGTCAAGGGGTACTTCAATGTCAATCGATTAAGACTAACCTCTCAATCAATTGACTCGATTGTCTGTTAACTCCGCCAGTTCCCAAGGCACCTAAACGTTGCGACTTTTTACGAAATGGTCTTTGTCAATCGATTGACACCACTATGTCAATCGATCAACATTAAGAGTGCATGAGTGGATTGTACCACGTCTCATCCGCGTTCCAAATGCCCTTTGAAATTCTCGCAATATGGTGAAGGCCAACCGGTGCCAATCGATTGAGACTAGTCTCTTAATCGATTAACGGTTACAATATATATTAGGGACACCCGTGGTCCCCTTCTTCACAAGCCTCCTCCAATCCGAGTTCTGCATTATTCCTTTCATTTTCCTTGTACAATCGAATGGCGGCACCTGGTCCACTGATTTACCGATCACCTCATCCTGGTAACAATCCTATGCGTATCCCAGAAGATGAGTACGTGAATCGCTAGTTTCAAACGGAGAATTTCTTTGATCTCATAAAGTATCGGCACATTGCCGAAGCGGCACATTCGATCAAATTCATCGAGGCCTGGACTTGGAGATGTTGCTCGCCCCTCCTCCTATTGATGTCTCGTTGCGTGTCCTACGATTATTCTACCAAAATTTAGAGTGGGTATCAGCAACACTACCGCTAACGGGATTGCCATTCATCCACCTCGAGATTGACAACTGGACGTATAACTTGCACGCCGTCGATCTTGCCCGTGTATTCAATTTCTACATGGTTCACCCCATGAACCACCATATTAATCCAACCGTTGATCTCAACCAGGAGATTATGATCAACAATATGTGTGGAGGAAGGCATGGGTCCAGTTTATCTACTAAGCGAGCTGTTCTACCTATGGACATCTTGTTTTGGGACATTATTATGTCCAACAATCTGTTACCGCATGGCACGAAAAGCAAGATGACGAAGAGTAGGGTGTTGGCGCTTTATGCGGCACACACGAATACTTGGTTCGATGCTCCAGGATTGATGCTTGAAGAGATGTATTGGTGTCACAGTGACATCGTGATCACCACTGCGCCGAAAAAATGTGAGGCCATCCTTTTGCATTTTCCCCACTATGTCATGCACTTGTTGGACCAAGTTGGGTGCCCAATTTATGATGATAAGGAGATGGGTGATATGCAATTCTATCACTATGGTACGAACATTTGGGACAAGAGCATCAAGGCTATTCTTCGTGTAATGCCACCACCTATCGACGTCAATGAAGTATCTCCTCCTCCCCGACCAAACCCCGCACAACGCCAACGCGGCGGCATTCGACGACCTCGTCCTGAAGAGGTTCCCGATTTTAACATTGAGGCAGCAGTAGCTCGTCTCAAGACGGGGATGGATGGGTTGAGTGCTATAGTTGGAGGTATTGATCGACGGTCCCGATTTCAAAGTTCCCTTTTCATGCAAATTGCCAGAGAGTCATACCCTGGGCAAGCCGAGGACTTCATCGCAAGAGCGACAGCGGTGATCGATGGAGAGGGAGATCCGAAAAATGATGATAATGATGATGTTTAGTGTGTTCTGTTTGTGTTTGTGTTTGTGTTTGTATTAGTGTTTGTTTTTAATTTGGCTATTTGTTTGTGTATTCATGTTTGTTTTATTTTTATAAATTGTACTTTGTGTTAGATGTAGGTGTTGTGAAAATTAAGTTGTACTCGCAAGTGCACGAATCGTGATGTAGTCAGTGGGTGCAGAGTAAGAGATCGTTCCCACGAGGATTGGTTAGAGAATTTAAAATCAGAAATAGTAATTAACCAAAAGAATTACCACAGATCTATCACAGTATCTTCTAAATTAAAAACGTAAGACTTTGAAAGATGAGATAAATACTAACCACTAATTGAAATTTAGCAGATTATAAAAGATAAGGATTGGGATACTAAATCTTCCCATCTTAGGTTTATCATTTGTGCAATACAAATCTGTGGATTTAGATGCGAGATCTTTAACAGTTATCTAAAAAGAAGCACCGCCCCAAACACACGTGAGTTCTAAAATATAGATCTGAGAGCACGGAGATATATGATTAACATCTCATGAGTGTAAGATTAACACTCACACCTCAGACAATACTCAGAACCCAATCTCTAGGTGATTTTCAAAGTACGATCTAAGATCAGGGAGATGTATGATTAACACTCCATGAGTGTGTGATTAACACCCACACCTCAGATAGTGATTGAAACTCACCACTGGAATAAAGTCACATTATCAATCCAAGATCAAGGAGATGTATGATTAACACCTCATGAGTATATGATTAACACTCACACCTCAGATGACAGTAAAATTTTACCTCGAGATGGGTAATAATTAAGATAAAATCATTATTGCAAATTTGAAATCATAGGGCATGATTAGCTCTTAGATCTCAGATTGAAATCAGATTTTACCATTTTCAATAACAATATTAGGGCCTTTAAAAGCATCTGACATCTCAATCACAGATTTGTATTAAAATAAATGACTTCCTCGGATGGGGTTCATTAGATCCCTATCCTTAATGAAACTAGCCACACATAATTGAAATAAATAATAAAATAAATGCAGAAATTGAAAATGACATTAAAATACCGTAAAGAATTATCCACAAAAATTCACGAAAGCTTTAATCCAAAGTACGTACACCTCCTTCTTGAAAGTGGATCCAAATCAGAAAACTAAGACTTATCTTCCTCTCTCTCAAAATGAATATTCAAAAGATAGTTCAAGAAACTGGGACTCAATGCCCTTACACTTTGAAAAGCCGAAAACTAAACAGAAGAATGCGGAATGAAAATAACTGCCTCCCGGATCCTCAGATTTTATCTCCTTAAATAGTACTGAGATCGGCCGCTTCAAATGCAAATTCAAAACTCCAATTTGAATTTGGTCGATTGATCGACTGAATATGGTCGATCAATCGACCATATCAGATTTTGTTTTTCAATTTCCAAGTCCTCCGGATTATGTCGATCGATCGACCAATAAGGGTCGATTGATCGACCTAGTCAAAAGGTCTTGCTTTTCTTTATTTGTCACTTCCTTTTCGCTTTTTCGTCATTTTGTGCTTCCTAATGAGTTTAATGACCACTTTGTCCTGAAACTTAGAAAACTTGACAAATCATGTTAGATAGCTTTCATCGAACGGCTAAATGTAGATTTTTAGGGGTGAAATATCCTCATATTTCATTGCACATCAGTAGGTTTTGTTTTTAGTTTTGTTGATGGGATCACGTTTGTGTAATCAAATCATGATGGGATGAATGAAAATCAGAGTGTCCTGGTGTGTTCTTTTTCTGCGTATTCTCGGATTGGTGCATATGTTCATCAGTCAATCGATTGAGATGAAAATCTCAATCGATTGAGAACCTCAACCCCCAAATTCTCGAACTGTTGATCACTTGAAGAGCCTTTTTCAATCGATCAACCTTGACATTCCATTCACATTCGTTGTTTGAGAATCCTTTCGAATCACTGTTTTGATCTAATCTTGGATGTACAAATTGAGACGAGTCAATCAATTGAAGTTAAACTTTCAATCGATTGAAGTTAAACTTTCAATCAATTGACACTTTAGCAGACAGAAAATCC
This sequence comes from Chloranthus sessilifolius, assembly GCA_021018995.1. Taxonomy (NCBI): domain Eukaryota; kingdom Viridiplantae; phylum Streptophyta; class Magnoliopsida; order Chloranthales; family Chloranthaceae; genus Chloranthus; species Chloranthus sessilifolius. Next base: position 123,703,393 of record CM037587.1, on the reverse strand, counting down.
TTCTATCAGAAACAGAGAATTTTCAAAAATTGTGTTCGATTGCGTACACTGACTGAAGAGTTTTTTTTTCTGGAAAAGTCAACGTTGGCCGTGCACCATATATCAAACTTGGCATCATATGTCAATCGATTGACATATGCATGTTCCCAGAAAATACATCCTTCATTCCGAAAATCAAGAGTTGAGTCCTTTCTTTAGAGTCCGTCTTTTAGGAACTCCTCTTCATCCTTAGAGTTCGTGGTTTCAGAAATTCTTCTCTATTTAACCCTCCTTCATAGGTTAGTTCTTTTTAGGCATTCCCTTAGTAAAGAGAATCAATCATCTTCCTTAACCTCTCATATTGCTTCGCTCCGATTCTGCACCCGATCCGCAATCAAGAAATTGGTAGAACCGACACGAAAAATACTGCGTAGAGAACCGCCACGGGAACCACTCGACTTGTCAAAGCGAGAAGTCATTGATCTTGACCTTGTATCAGATCAAGAAGTCCAATCAAGTTTTGCTCGTTCCGTCGAAGCCGGCAATGATCCAACAATGAATTTGATTCCGACTTACTTATGGGTAGAATTGAATCTGCAACCGCCACTCGTAGCGCCGCCTCCTACCCCACCAACATCTCCGCCACAAGCACCCATTCCACCACCTGGCGAGGGTGGAATCACTGAGGAGATATGGCATTACGCTTTCCCACAACCAGAGTGAGGGAGCGCTTCCAATGTTGATTAAGGGATTAGGATTGTCAGTTTTAGGGTCTAGTTTTAGGAGTCCTTTAGAGTTTATTTTATTTTCATGTTTTAGATTAGGGTCTTTTTAGATTATATTTTAGAATTAGGTTATTTTTATTCAATTTTCAATAAGTGTAATAAATTGCACCAGTTTAATAAAAGTTTAATTTAGTTACATATTTGTGTTTCTATTTTGGTCATAATACCTTTCACCTGGTCAGCCTTTTGGTCCTCGATTGCATTTAACAGGTTTGAGGGTCTCATTCACTTTCTGAGAATCCAACCAATGAGGACATTGGACGATTCAGGTTTGAGGGGGTATTTCTTTCGATTCATGTGTAGATTTCATGATTATTAAAAATATAAAAAATATATATAAATTGAAAAAGTGTATCAGTCAATCGATTGAGACAATTGTCACAATCGATCGACTGATAACCATCAGACCTATTGGAAGCCTGCATCAGTCAATCGATTGAGGAATTGGAGTCATTCAATTGACTGATAACCATTAGACTTATAAATTTTGAAATTTACTCTCATTTTCTTAATTTGTTAATGACCAAAAAATTGTAAAGGAATTGCCATTGCACCATGGTTGTTCTATGAATGCTCATTAATTTCAATATATGTTAAATAATGATTTTCATGATCTATGCCTGAAAAATTTTGTACCATCATAGTGTTTAATTCCAAAATTTGAGAATTAAGTATAGAGCTTGAAATCCTAAGATTCCAAAGAAAGACTAAAACCTAGTAAGCTTTGGAACTTTGTTCTCATTTTTATGAGTGCTGAAAATTTTCGGAGTATCTTTGAACTTTATTCTTAATTGCTGAAATCTCATATATTTTATCTCGATTTGTTGATTCCGTATGTGTTATATTTTTGTGCTAGAAATCAGTGTGTGACAACTCAAGGCAAATAGACATCATTACCATCATGAGAGGAGATGATCAAAGGCCATCTTTGGCTCGTTTGTGCCCAAAAGGCTCCACCTTATATTGAAGTATCTTGTTGCACCCCCTTTGAGCCTCAACTAAAAGATTTTACCTTAAATATTCCTTGTAAGCCATATTAATCATACCCTACACCAGTTTGAAAAACCTTACTCTTTTATCTCTGAGAAATTAGGGATGAGAGCAAGAAAGGAAATAGAGAGTTATGGCAATAGTAGTTGCAAGGAGTATATGATAGAAAGTTTAAAAGGGGAGCAAAGAAGAAAATATATCTTTGTACAAGAGGTAGAGAAATATGTAAAGGTGGTGTTAAAAAAAAAAAGAAAAGAAGGAGAAAAGTGATAAAAAAGAAAAAGTTTCTAAAAATTTTGAAGAAAAAAAAAGAGGGGAAAGTGTGAAAAATCAGAAAATCAATTGTGTTTCTTTTTCTGATTTCTCAGAGAAATTTGAATCTAATTTCTCCTTTCTTTCTTAACCTTTACCCGAGCTTCATTACAACCTTAGAAAAGACGTTGATCCAATCATGAGTGGTAAATGCCTTGTAGAGAGTGATTATATAATGTTTATGGTACTTCGTATCTGCATGCTTAGGATACAAATATCTTTCCTAATGAGATTTCTTTAAAAAAATTAGTTGATGCACCGTCTTTCTTATAACATGTGAGACTTTTCTAATTTGTGTTGTAATTCCATCTCACATGTGGGTGAAAAGTAAAACTATTCATCGGAGAGATTTCATTTTTGAGTGCATACCTATGATGAGGATTGAGTCTAGATATGAAATCTAAAGACTTCTCGTTTAAACTTATTCTCAGATGAAATAATTTTAGTAGTGATAATAGCACATAACACTTTGGGCATGAATCATGAGTTTTGGAAAAGCAATGAATTAAATTGAATGAGTATTAATAAAATGAGCATTGCCAGAAGCATCTTAAAGGTTTTCGTGGGCATTTAACTACTTAAGGGCATGACTACAATTCTGAAATTTATTAGTTTATGAAGTTTGTAGGTACCTTCATTGAAAACCTTCAGGAGACACAACTCCTCCACTAGAGATCACCTAGGGGTTTAAAGGCTTATTGCATAGGCTAAATGCAATTGTGTTCCCTACAAAAGTGGCATTCATTTTATTTACTAAATTGTTAGTTATTTTTCATTCTCTTTGCTCAAGGACTAGCAAAGTGTAGGTTTGGGGGTGTGATCGGTGCTGAAATGTGACTATGTTTCACACTTTAATTCTTACATTTAGCTAGCCGATAAAAGCATCTGATGGTTGTTATATAGCTTTAATGATTACAGGTGTTTCTGATCATTGGATCATTAAAGAGCGTAAAAGAGGACAATTAAAGGCTACACATGAACTGTGGACCAAAAGGTCAAAAGAAGCATCGAAATCCGTAAAGTAGCTCAACATCCACCAGGAGAATGAAGACTCTACCCTATATGTCAATCGATTGAGCACCAAATGTCAATCGATTGACAAGAGAGACAGTTTTGCCCTCTTTATTTCGAATTTGAAGTCAATCGATTGAGAAATAATTCTCAATCGATTGAGACTATTAGGGAACTCATGTCACTAGCTCATATAAAAAAGAAAGCTACAGCTTTGTTTTGAGGTAGAAAGGTTACAAATCTGGGGTAGCAAATTCCTTGATCATTCCTAAAGTTGTCATTTTATTTATCAGAAATTGTTCTTGCTCAGATTAATTTATTTTTCTTGTATCTAGAATAGTGTGGTAATTGTTTGGCAAATCAAACTTTCTCCCTTGGTACTTCCTTAGGTGTTTTAAATATTTTTAAGGATTAATTAAATTTCACGTTCCCTGTGGGTTCGACACCCTTGATTTCACCGTGCTACGATAGATCTTGTGCACTTGAAGGGTATATTTTAAAATCGATCAACACTCACAAGGCAAGAGTTGAATCTAGGGGTTTAAAAGAAGTTATATGCCAAAAAAAAGAGGAGATGAAATTCATATTACACAGAGAAATAATGCTAAACCACTTAGTAATAGCAAAGCAAAGATAAAATAATACTCACTAACTAAATAATGTAAATAAAAAAGAAAAAAGTATAATGATGACGATGATGATAATAGGCCACCGAATATATCATTGGACATGATTTGGTTTGATGGCACAAGACATTGGTATGATACCAACAACCTAAACTCATACAAACATAGAAGAGTGAAATGTAGCGTTCATCCTGCCAGTGATCTACCAATAAATATAGGGAATCATTTGATCTACCAATAAATATAGGGAACCATTTGGGAAAAAAAAGGATTACTCCCTCATTGGCTTGTGATGCCTTTTATGCATCCATGAATCCCAACACATCATGAAATTCCTACAACTCAAAGCCACTGATATCATACATATTAGAGTACTCCTTATCCAAAAAATAGACAATCCATTCTCATCCAATATTGTTAGACTTGTAAATATGAAATTTGTAACTCGTGGTGTTTCTTCTTCAACCTCTTCATTTTTTTCACTTGTCATACACATACCACAAAATGACAATGAGCAGTAAATTGAGGGAAAGACTTGTTATGTTGTGTGGAATGAGGAAAACTTGTTGTCCAATAAGAGGATAGTACATATAAGATATTAGAGGTTTTTTTCTAGAGCACTACATTATTTTGCAATTTTAGCCATAAAGAAATTGGTTTAATCTGAAGAGCGTTTTGGTCTCTGGAAGTACTCAAGCCTAGCTTGTACAAGAGATCTCTCTAAAACTTCATCAGCCCATGCTTTTTTATGACTCTTGACATTCTAGGAAAGTTTAGGCTTATAAGGATAATCTTGTCTATAACAATAGTCGCTCACGTAGCAACTACAGCCAAATATTCAACAAGTGAAAGCATATATTCAAATGCATTTTTATTATTATCAATATAATATTACATATAAATTTTCATTTGGTTATTACTTAACATACTAAATCAAGTAAAGAACAGCAAACCAGAAAGCTAAAGATTTTTGGGCTTTAATTTTTAAAATGTAAACTCGACCCTCTTATTGATATACAATCCTAACAAGATTACAGGGTCCACAAAAATAATTAAGCCAATAAATAATAATAAGAAAGAAAGAATCATTTTTGTGAATCCCTTCTTAAAAACATTCTCATAGCTAGCTTTTCTGAGGAAAGACACCCAAAACAAATGTATGCTTCTGTAACTCAGTAGTCTTAATCTTCTATAATCTTCGTGGCCTGTAAATTAGACAAACTGAGAAAACAAAGCAATATAAAAGTTAAATCTCATAAATTAAGTTATCTACAACTGCCAAAAAAAAAAAAAAATGAACTTTAGCTTATTAGAAAAACAAATAAATGAATAAACATTACCTACAGTATCCAATAGTCCTAAACTGACAAAACTCCCATCCACAAAATTTAACAAGAGGATATAATCTTGTATAAAAATCACAATTATATTTTCAGAACAAATTAAATTAGCAGGGAAATATAAACCGAGATTAAAATTTCATAATAAAATTTATATATAAAAAATAGCTTTTAAATCTTAAAATATAAAAGACATATAACTACTCCATTACACCACCAACCTAATGGAAAATCATGGATTGTAAATCATAGATACAAAAGGGAACTGCAATAAATAAATAAAAACCGTAATCCTGTATAAAAATCCCAATTATATTTTCAGAATAAAATAAATTAGCTGCTTAAGAAAGAAATTTGATCAAAACAAAAAAAGGAAGTTTCAAATATCAAAGTATAATACAAAGGACAAAATAGGAAATAAAGAAGAGTAACCATTTGAAAGTCACTCATTCAACGTCCTCCCATGTGCATAGATGGCATCCAGGGCAGTGACGATCTTATGGCGCCATTAAAGTCAAATCCCCACTGGAATTGGCAAATACTTAGTTCCTCGGATATGCACATTGGGTTTCTCTTGGGTCCTCTCTATTGATCGTTTCTCAAAGAGGTCTCCAACTCCCCTTAATTTAAGGAGCTCTTAAAGTGGTCCACTCATAGTCTCCATCACTTTTGTAGTTGTAGAAATTATCCAAATTGTGGGACATGTAGCCATTAAGGCTTGATGGAAGCTTTGGCTATAAATACCATAGTTTGATCCCCAAACTCATACACTCAAGCTCTTTCAGTTTTACACCATCTAACTAGAGTGAGTAGAGTTTGGAAGTGCCAAAATCGAGAGAGAGAGAGAGAGAGAGAGAAACAGTGAGAAAGTCTAAGTAAGCATCAATGGCTGGAGGTATAATTTTTATATATTTCAGTTTTGATTCTTATTAAGTGTTTAATTCCGTATTATAGAATCATTTTTGTCTGACAGTTGGTATCAGAGCAGTTTTATCTCTGTATTGATGTTCGGAGATACTCTCTTTGTCTTTGTTTTTGGTTAAAATTAAGTTTTATTTTAGTCGATTTTGATTCAAAGCAACACATTAAAATCATGTGGAAACTGATTTTCTAAGTTTTTTTTTTGTGATTAAAAATCATAATTGGTTTTTAGGTCGTGATCCACACCTTGTTTTCAATTTTGATAAAAAAAAAATGACTATTAATTTTCACTTTGTGAATGATTTGAGTTGTAGGTTTTGGGCCCACGCCTTTTGTGAAAACTCATTTATTATGCCTTTTGGATTATTGTTGTACAAATTTTATTTATTATTCTTATATTTAGTTAATCCTTATGCATAAAAGTTGTAATGTCTAGTGATTCATATGAATTTTAGTTAATTAAAGAATAGCCACAACATCTTTAATTAAATAAAAATTATATATTATAATTTAGGATCACATAAATAATATTTAGACATTAATTGTAATTAATCATACTTAATATAATAAATTTTATCCCATAGAAATTTTTATTATATTTATATGATCAATTAGGATAAAATATCAAATTATTCATAACTTACCCACAGGAATTATGAATTAATAAATAATTTGATAGTTTTATCATAAAGTCTGTATTCAGTAAATAATTTGATAAATTCTATCATAAAGAATAATTGAATCTACTTTGATTAAAAATTTTGACCCACTGGCAATTTTTATGTCATTAGATTAAATTTTTAAGCATGATTTATATTGGTAAAGTATGAAAATTTTATTTTGGCCTGAATTTTAACATAAGCTTGTAATCTATAATTTTATGCAGGTATACAACCTACAAATTTCTCTGATATTCGTTGTGATATCCCTAAACTTAAGAGAGATAACTATAAGGTATGGAAAGAGAGAACTCTTTTTCATTTAGAATGGATGGACATAGACTATGCTATTAGGAAAGACAAACCACCAGCACTCACTGATATCAGCACTGCAGCGGACATCACGCATTATGAGCGATGGGAGCGATCTAATCGCCTCAGTATGATGTTCATTAAGACTAGAATTTTTGCTGGTATTTGCGGTTCTGTTGATCAGCATGAAAAGGTCTGAAACTTGCTAAAAGCCATTGACGAATAATTTGTCACTTCTGACAAGGTACTAGCAAGCACCCTAATCATGAAGTTCTCATCCCTAAGACTCATTAGTGTGAAAGGTATGTGTGAGCACATCATGCAAATGAGGGATAATGTGACTCAATTAAATAAATTCGAGGTTGAAATGTCAGAGTCCTTCCTGGTACACTACATTCTGAACATCCTTCCGCACAAATACGGACCCTTTAAAATCTCATACAACACACATAAGGATAATTGGTCAATCAATGAACTTATGACCATGTGTGTTCAAGAGGAAGGGAGACTGGTGATGGAACAGGGAAAGGTAAAATACCTCTCCAAGCTGATATTAAGAAAGACTCAAAGTGTTCCTTCTGTAAAAAGAAGGGACACATGAAGAAGGAATGTGTCAAATTTCATAAATGACTTGCAGACTAAGGTAATCCAACCTTATTTGTTTGTTATGAATTTAATATGGTTAAAGTCAATATTAACACATGGTGGATTGATTTTGAATCAACAATTCACATTTCGAATTTCTTACAGGGTTTGCAAAACCTAAGGAAGCCAGTGGAAAATGAGCAAAGTACTTATCAGGGAACAAGATGGGCTCGCATGTGGAAGCTATAGGAACTTATAATTTAATTTTAAGTAGTGATTTTATTTTAAAGTTAGAAAAGACCTTTTATGTTCCAAGTTTTTCTAGAAACTTGATTTCATGTTCAAGGCTTATACCTTTTAAATATTCCTTTAATTTTTTAAATTCATCATTCAGTCTATTTTATAAATTTGATTATGTTGGGAGTGGTATTTTATCTGATGGTCTTTACTGCATTAATTTACAAAACAATGCCACTTATAATTTAATGCATGTTCACACTAGCTCTAAAATATGTGTTATTACTGAGGATTCCTCTACATTATGATATTGGAGATTAGGTCATATCTCCATAAAAAGAATTAAAAGATTAGTAAATGAAGGGGTACTTAATACCTTAGATTTTACTGATTTTGAGACTTGTGTAAGCTGCAGAAAGAGAAAGCAGACCAACAAGTCAAACAAAGGTGCCAATAGGAGTTCGGACATATTGGAGATCATACATACTGATATATGTAGTCCAGACATGGACTCACATGGTCAGAAATACTTCATCTCTTTTATAAATGATTACTCATGATATATGTATCTCTACATGCTTTATAACAAGAATGAAGCATTTGATGCCTTTAAAATCTTTAAGGCTGAAGTAGAGAAACAATGCGGTAAGTAAATTAAGATCGTGAGATCAGATAGAGGTGGAGAATATTATGATAGATACACAAAAGATGGATAAGCACCTGAACCATTCGCAAAGTTTCTTCAAGAACATGGGATTGTTGCCTAATACATCATGCCTGATTCACCGGACCAAAATGGTGTAGCAGAAAAAAGAAACCGAACATTATTGAACATGGTGTGGGCTATGCTTAGCAACTCCAATCTTCCTAAATCCTTGTGGGTTGAAGCATTTAAGATGATAGTGTATATATTAAATCGAGTTCCAATCAAGACTATTCCTAAAATGTCATTTGAATTATGAAAAGGTTGGAAACCGAGTTTGCGACATATGCATGTTTGGAGATGTCCGTCTGAAGTAAGAATTTATAATCCACAAGAGAAGAAGCTGGACCCAAGGACTATCAGTAAGTATTTCATTAGATATATTGAACGGTTTAAAGGTTACAGATTTTATTGTCTATCTTACATCACTAGGATTGTGGAATCAAGATATATAAAGTTTCTTTAAAATGACTTAATCAGTGGGAGCGATCATGTGACAGCTCGAATTTTGGCACCCCGAAACCCGTGCCATCAGCACGATCCTCCAGACCGTACCCCATGGATACGTACAAAACATTAACATAGCAAGCAATAATGAAGAGAAAGAAATGCATAAGAACTGATACTAAAATAAATCTCCAGTTCTATATATATGTACTCCAAAATCTATAATCTAAAAGATGGTTCTAAACTCATGCCTCTGTATGAGTAAAAGAACCCACCCAAACCATTAGTGACATCACTTAGTCACCCAAGATGATTTGCCAAAAGAATATATCTATTTAATTACATTATTTCTCAAAATAAAGGCTTGATATATCAAGCCGTACAATATGCTCTCAAAACTCTCTCTAACAAAGTACACAGCAGAGTCTCCTAAAAGAAGTCCTCGGGAGGAGACTCTAACTCGTCTCTGGGTACGTAGTCTGAATCCCCCGGATCAGCGTCTCTCGAAGCCTCTACGGCTGCAAGCAAAGGACCTGCGACGTATAGTCTAAAAGGTAAGCTACATCCTAGCTCAATAGGGAACAACACAATGAGCATATAAGTCAAATCCTCACATATATTCTATGATATTCTTAGCATGATGTATTTATGAACTTGTTGAAAAATAGTTTAAATGATTACAATATGCATTGAAGTTTACTGGTGGTTTACATGTTATATTTATTATCAACTGTTCATGAACCTCATTGAATAAGCCTAAAGAAACTTAAATCTTCAACTTAAGTAGTCCCCAAGCAATATAGCATCGAGCCCCGATGGAATACCCTCCATCGTCGTCTAAATAGATAATTGTTATAAATATATCACTTTGAATACTACCCAGGTCCCTTTCTCATAGGCGACGGGGTTTAATCTCATCTCAACATCCCTAGGATGTGCTACTGTGTACGGATAGACCGTCGTACCGGTGTACGGATTGGCCGCTGTATCGGTCACGGATATCCTGTCGAGTCAGTCGTGGGTATTTCGCCACGTTAGTGGGGTATTATGTTTAAACCTTAAATAACAAAAATATCATGTGTTTTACATATAATTATTCACCGTGTAAATGTACTACTTTATATTAATTAGGCCTTATCAATCTTTGTTCAATCTTACTTTACAATCTCACTTATATCTCTGGGATATCTAAATTACTCACATCACACTGATGCCTTTATTACTTTCTCATCCCCTGGGGATGTCTCATTTTCATAAGTTTACTTGATGTCACACACACACACACACACATACTGAGAGGGTTATATAATTATAACTTTTCATTTCATTGGTGTATCACACACACACATGGAGACTATATGATTCATTTCATTTCTATATCACTACATGCATACTCTTATAATCAAAGTACATATTTAAGGTGTTCCCTATCTCAGGTGTTTGACTATCCAAGCATCAAGGTCCCACACGGCTCCTCATGCTTGTCATAGCTCGTACCACCTAGGGTACATCATAATATATACATAGCATCAATAAAAATGCAATAGAGAAAGTTCAAGACCCTCCATAAATCTCAATCTTCAACTAAGAAATCAACTCAAACTGCCAAAATCGATTAATCGATTAATCGAAATCTAAAATCGATTAATCGAAAGTTCTCAATCGATTAATCGATTCCTAAATCGATTAATCGATTTTTTCCAAGCCTTAACTCTCCAGCCACTGAAGGTACTCAGTCGATTAGTCAATTTCTAATCGATTAATCGAATTTCAAAATCAATTAATCGATTAATCGAACTCGGGCCTTTTTGCTTTTTCAACTTTCAGACCAAAATAGATTAATCGATTCTCCAAATCGATTAATCGATTAATCGATTTGGCCAGAACTCAGCCCCTTTTCGAGTTATTCTTCCAAATCCTTTTCTTTCTATTTCTTCTTTCTTTTCCATCATTTAAATTTGATAATTTAACCCATCTCCCCTAGAGTTAATGAACAATAATGTACTCAATTAAATCTAGCTAAAACTTATCTCAAATCAATCTCCTAATTGATCGAATGGTTGGTTTAATGACTAGGGTTCCAGCTCTTATTCTAATGATTCCAATCACGTTGAATCCGACATTTATTGCTCGATCTCGTTTTAAATCCGAAACATGCCTCAACCTCCTTAGCATTCACCCTTCTCTACTCTCTCTCTCTCTCTCTTCTTAACTTCTCTCACCAACCAACAAGAGAAATAACTTCTCTTTAGGTATTAAACCCTTATAACCCTCTTGCTTAGGTGTTGAGCGCATACACCACAGATAGATGTACGTGACTCTCAACTAACACCATACACTATGCTTAGGGTCATACTACATCACAAAACACTTCCATTCTCAAGTCTACTATTTGACCATCACTTGGTCAACCTACGACCAATCGGGCACAGATCTCAAGGTCATTGTTTATCGCTCAATTTTTAGAGATATTACAGATCAAATCAGGAACATAGTTTCTGAGAAGGATCATTCGAAATCTCATCCTTCCACCTCAAGTGATAAATTGGTTATTATTTATAACACCCCTCAATTTCAAACTGGTGTTGAACAACTAATCATTGAAATTCCACAAGTTGCTGACGACATTCCAGTAGATCAGGTAGTTCAAACTGGTGTTGAATAACAAGTTGAACCGCATACTCCTCAGAAAGATGGTGGTATAATATTAAGAAGATCTATTAGATCAAGGAGATCAGTAATTCATGATGATTATATTGTATATTTACAAGAATCTGACTACAACATTGGAGCTGAAAATGATCCCGAGTCTTTTTCACAAGCCATAAGTTACAAAGAATCAAAATTATGGTACAATGTCATGAAGGAAGAGATGAACTCTATGAAGAATAACAAAGTTTGGGATCTTGTTGAGTTGCCTAATGGTGTAAAAACCATTGGATGTAAATGGGTCTTTAAAACAAAGAAAGACTCATTAGACAACATTGATAGATACAAGGCAAGACTCGTTGCTAAGGAATTCACTCAGAAAGAAGGAATCGATTACACAGAGAGTTGCAACAAATGGATGTGAAAATGGCATTTCTCAATGGAGATCTAGAAGAGGAGGTTTACATGAAACAACCTTAAGGATTCCCCTCTAGTGATGATGAGCAATTGGTTTGTAAGCTCAAGAAATCCATATACAGTTTAAAATAAGCTTCCCGCCAATGGTATTTGAAATTTCAAAATGTAATTTATTCATTCAGTTTTATAGAAAATATTATGAATCAATATATATACTAGAAAGTCAATGGGAGTAGAATTTGTTTTCCTGTTTTATATGTGGATGACATTTTGCTAGCAACTAATGATAAGGGTTTTCTACATAAGGTGAAACATTTTCTTTCTAGAAAATTTGATACGAAGGATATGAGTGAGGCATCTTATGTCATTGGCATTAAGATCCATAGAGATAGATCTCGAGGTATATTAGGTCTATCTCAAGAAGCCTATATTAATAAAGTTTTAGAGAGATTTCGTATGAAGGATTGCTCACCAAGTGTAGGCCCCATTGTAAAGGGTGATAGGTTCTATTTGAACCAATACCCGAAGAATAACCTTGAAAGGAAACAAATGAAGAACATTTCATATGCTTCTGCTGTCGGAAGCCTAATGTATGCTCAAGTCTGCACAAGACCTGACATTGCATTTGCTGTAGGAATGTTGGGACGATATCAGAGTGATCCAAGTTTAGACCACTGGAGAGCTGCTAAGAAAGTAATGAGATACCTTCAAGGAACCAAAGATTGCATGCTTATTTATAGACGGACATACAATCTGGAAGTAATTGGCTACTCAGATTCTGATTTTGCTGGCTGCATTGATTCACGCAAATCAACATCAGGATATATATTTTTTATGGCTGATGGAGCTATATCATGGAGGAGTGTCAAGCAAATTTTGACCGCAACTTCTACTATGGAAGCTGAATTCGTCTCTTATTTTGAGGCTACTTCGCATGGTGTATGGCTTAAGAGTTTCATTTTCGAGCTTATAATTGTGGATTCTATCTCTAGGCCATTGAGAATGTACTGCGACAATTCAGCTGTTGTTTTTATGGCTAAGAACAATAAAAGTGGGAGTCGAAGTAAACACATCAACATTAAGTATTTAGCCATAAGGGAATGTGTTAAAGAAAAGAAAGTGGTCATTGAGTACATCAGCACTGAGCTAATGATCGCCGATCCTTTGACAAAGGGTATGCCACCATTTAAATTCAAGGATCATGTAGTAAATATGGGACTTGATTCCATTATGTAATTTTTCATTGTATTGACAATGTCATTTTATAAAAATTCTTAATTATTCTGATATTTTTTCTCATATTGATGTCCACCTTAATTTAATTTTGAGAAATTCATCTGTGTTGGACCAAGAATAAACATAGGATTTATTTGTTAAGAAATTATTACCATATAAGTTATAAATATATAGTAATACATGGATGGTAATACTCGTCATTAGAGGACTTATCGCCATGATTCATGTACTTATTACTTAATACAGATTATCGATGGGTTCAAGATGAGACATTAGATTAGAAGTGTGGACCAAGTGGGAGAATGTTAATCGTTTCTCAGCTATAACTTTTAACATGATATTGAATTTCTTTGAGTTTGCTTGGAATTTAAGTAAATGTCTTTTCTCATAATTGTTGAGAGGATGTAAGTTTATTGTACTGTTGAATGCTTTCCAGAAGTGATGGTTTCTTCTCAAAGAATGCAAAAAGTGATATGTCTTCTAAAATAATAGGTATGTATTTTTTATAAACTATACATAAATATTAGGGCGCACAGGTCATCCTATGCACTCGGTGACGATATCACTTCCTGAAAATTGATTCTATAATATGTGCCCTTGTTTTTCTAACAACTTCCTGAAAAAGGAAGCCAACCTATAAAATCTGGCATCAAAAAACTGACACAAAGCTGCAAATCTCCACCAATCTCAAGAGTCTACTTTCACAAGCACCCCCAAATAGTTCACAGTACTTTTGCAAAAGTACTGTTGCAGAAGTGATGGTTTCTTTTCCAAGAATGCAACAAGTAATAACTAAATTCTTTCATTGATTGTCTAAAATGCCCCTTAAAAAAAGGTAATTGACAAGTTAAAATTCAAACATTGGGAGTAACCATAATTCCCTATAGGGCCAAAATAGAAAACATATAAAGAAAAGTAGGCTTTCCTCAAACTACCCTTTAGATTTTTATTTTTCACTAACATATAACCATTGAAAAGTATATTTTATACCTAAATGACCTTATCCAATTTTGTCATTAGACAAAAAACTCTCTTTTGGCTTATATATATACTAGTAAAGTGCACGTGCGTTGCACATGTTAATATAAATGTGTAGACACTATCGAATTCGTTTGATTTAAATGTCACATTCTAAATATCTTCTGTCTCTATCATATGACTCAACACAATAAAAGGCCATCAATGCATCCATATTTGACTGCTTTGAATCATATAATAGAGATTTTTTCTTTGTACCAATCTTTTGTATTAAACATCTGCATATCATGATCTTCAAATTTGATGGCGAAGTTAAAGTTTTCACTTGGCCTAAGTCCTCCAAATACCAAGTCTTTCCTTTAAAGGATAGCTCTAATTATACCAACCAGATATCTAAGTGCACTACATTCGAAAAATCAATAAATGATATGAACCAGATGATGGAGATCGATTTTCTTTTCAATCTTTCACATAATGAAGCTTGAGATCAATAGTGAATCATCAGACAGTCAATTTATGATTCCATGTGGCATACATCCTAAAAAAGTAATCGAAAACTTTGTGACACGCATCATACTTAACGTGATTTTCGATCACTTTTTGGGATGTGTTATTTGTACCACATGTAATAAAAAATTGACTGCTAGTATACTTAAGATCTCAAGATCCATTATGGGTACGATTGGGACAAAAAATATCCTTATTGTCTGATTCAAAATAATCAATGGTATTCAGTTATGGTGCCTGTTCAAAATTGATTTCCAATTCAATCTTCCACGCGATGATCCTGAGGTAAATGGTGTACCAGTAGATGGTCAATTTTTAATCTGCGTGACACACATCCTAAAGAAGTAACTGAAGATCATGTGGCGTCTCACCATGCTCAAATATGATTTTCGATCACGTTTTGAAACGTACAACACCTGAAATAAGAAGTTGATTGTCAGTACACCCATGATCTTATACATTATGGGGAAGACTGAGCGACAAATGATCTCCATCGTCTGATTCACAACAGTCAATGGTTTTCGGTTATAGTGCCTTCAAAATTCAATGGGTGCAAATAGACCGTTTCTATTATCGTTTTAATCTTTTATATAATGGATCCTTACATCAATGGTGTACCACAGAGGCTCAATTTTTTTATCTCACCTGACACACATTTCACAAAAATAACTGAAAATTATGTGACACATCATATTCAATCATAATTTTCAAACTTTTTACAATTTATATTACATGAGGTAAATAATTAATTGCCAATACTCTCATGATCTTAATATCGATTATGTAAAAGATTGAGATAAAAAATGGTCTCTATCAGATGATTCAAAGCAATTAATGGGTTTCGATTATGGGGTCGTTAAAAATTCGATCACTATAAATAGGACGGTTCAATTTTCATTTCAATCTTTCATCCAAAAATATAACTGGAAACCATGTAGGACACAATATTATATCCAATTAAAAATCATAAAAGTGAAAAAATAAAAGTTTTTGACCAAATTCAGGAAACAAAGTTGTAAAATTCGCATCTAATTTGGGAAATTCCCAAATTATTAAAATTTTTGGATTTTATTCGAAAATTCGCAAATAATTCAGATATATATATATATATATATATATATATATAAGTCAGCGAATTTGGTCACTACGGTCATAAGCAAAGTATCAAGAATTGGCCGATACCGATATGTATCGATTTTTTGGCCAACCGATATGTATCGGCCTCCATACAATATCGGGATCAGTCTCGGTATCGGTATCGAACACATGGAATCAACATGTAACCGTCTGATAGGTGTGCCATGATCTCAAGATCTATTGTTGGAAGATTGGGATGAAAAACGATCTCCATTATTTGATTCAAGGCATTCAATGATTTTTTCTTGTGGTTGTAGAGAGAACGAAGGAGAATGAAATGATAAAGAGCCAGAGAAAATCTGACTTGGCATTGACTTGGCTTAGAGGGTGCATAAGATAAAAGACATGTTTGTTAATGTTTTTTGTTTTGTTGCTAAAGTTGTTTTTAATATTTTTTTTCTTGCATTGCTAAAGTAAAGTTGGCAGATTACTAAAATATATGGAAGATGACTTTGTCTGCAATACATGATTTTTTTAGTTTAATTATTACTATTATTATTATTATTTGTTTTTATTATTAGGTTAGGGTCTTTGCAACCCACGATTTGGTTACTGCAAATGATAGTTCCACTGTTAAAATTGCTAGCTGCTTGGAATCAATACATCCCCAAAGTGACCTGAGAACTCTTCTCATAGAATGTCATGATCACGATTACTTTGGGGATGTGTGTCACGTAAAATGAACATGTATGGTATGTGGGACATGGTCTCAATATCTATTATGTGAAGGATTGAGACGAAAAATGGTCTCCATCATCTTATTCAAGTCAATGTGGAATCATTAGTTGCAAAGATCGAATCTTTGGCTATAAAAATAAATTAAAAAGGATACTTATCCACCGTTTATAATATGTTCAAAGGTACAGAAATTAATGCATCAAGTTGGGTAGGCATCACTTTAACTTTGACCTATGATTTGAAAGGCAAAAAAATTTAAAAGATATATTTTTTATGGGAAATTTTCAAAATTGACCTCTAGTTTCCACCTTTTTCATAACCGACCAGCTAGAAGCCAAGCCAAGTTAAAATATCGTAAATACCCCAAAGGTATGTAAAAGGTGACAAAAACTTGGGTGATTTTAAACGTCTTAGCGTCATTGATTGCTTTGAATGCAAGGATGGAGATTATTTTTCATCCTAATCTTTTACGAAATTAATCTTGTAATCATGGGCGTACCATCAGACGATCCATTTTGCTAAAAATTGGTGACAAAAATAATGGGGAGCGATATCACTTCTATTGAGGAGCGTCAGCGCTCTCTTTAAGGGGAACGCCAATACTTCTCTAGAGGAGCTAGCGCTCCCTTAGGAGAGTGTCAACACTCCTCTAGCGCTCCTTTAGGAGAGCGTCAGTACTCCTCTAGAGGAGCGTCAACACTCCTTTAGGGTTTGTCAACTCTCCTCTAAAGGAGCTCCAACGCTCCTCTATAATGACTCTATTTTTTTTAGTAAAATTGATCATCTGATAGTATGCCATTGATCTTAAGATTAATCCCGTCGAAGATTAGGATGAAAAATAATCTCCATCATGGGATTTAAAGCAATCAATGATGCTAAGGCGTTTAGAACCTCCCAAGGGTATTTACGACTTTTTAAATTAGGTTAGCTTCAAACTGGTCTATTATACAAAAGGTGAAATTAGAGGTCCAATGTTGAAAAATGTGAAACAATGGTGTTCGAATCCGAAAATTTTTCATTTCACATCATAGTTATCAAAACTGGCATTTTTTTAGAGTACATTTTTATTGTACTTTTTTTTTAAGAGGCTTTGGGGAGTACATGCCCAGGCGCACAGGTCATCCTGTATGCCCGGTGGCCAAATCACATGCCACGTGGCATGCTCAACCCAAAACAAATCCCGTTTTGGGTTGATCATCCATAAGACATTTGATTTTTTAATAAATATATTTTTTAATATTTTTACCCTTTGCTTGATGGGTCAAAGATAAGGTAACGCCCTAAAACTTTGGTGCATTGATTTTTGCAACTTTAATCATATTTTTAATGGTAAAAATTTTAATAAAAATAATTTTTTTTTTTGTTAATCGGAACTGATCTATCATGCCTAAGTTGTTGTTGCACCTAATCCTCGCGATGGACGCCACATGATGGCTACCTGATGGTGGGCGTAGAGAAATCTCTACCCTGGGCGTATAGTACGTGGCCTTTTTATAAATAACAAAATCATACTTTTTTTAAATAAAACTTTAGTAACGTGATTAAAATACCCTCTTTAATGAGTTTCTATCTTAAACATGATTTTTATGAGTTTCTTCCTATTTTTCTTAAATTATTCTAAAATATATGTGGACAAAAGTTTCATGGGGATTGGTATCCGTTCAAAATCTACTTCTAGAAAAGTTTCTTATGTTGTTCTACTATATGTGTAACCAATCACATATAAGCAAATAGAAAGTGCTTTCTTAGATAGAGGAAGAGTACAGAGAGCTTTTTTAGAAGTTTTATTTTGAGGGTATAAGGCTAATAAATCGATCAAATAAGGACATAAAATCTGTTATATGAATCCTTCCATAGGATTTTTTAGGAGACCAATTGGATTAGGAAAATTTTTAGAAAGTTTAGTTTGAGAGAGAGAAAGAATACCGAGAGAGATTGAGAGATTTTAGTTTGGATTAGGATGTTTGTATGGATATTTTAGATATGGTAGGAGTTTTATTTTGACGAGACTGGTTGGATTAGGATGCTACTTTTTTATGAAGAGAAAAAATAGGAGAAAACATAGGAAAAGGTAGAAAAGGTGAAAGTTAGGGGTATATGGGGTGATATAGGGATATTTTGTTCCTAAAAGATATGGAAACACCATAAGTGAAAGAAATAGGATTTAGTCGTTCGTACTTTTATAAATAAAACTTTAGTAACGTGATTAAAATACCCTTTTTAATGAGTTTCTATCTTAAACATGATTTTTATGAATTTCTTCCTATTTTTCTTAAATTATTCTAAAATATATATGGACAAAAGTTTTATGGGGATTGGTATCCATTCAAAATCTACTCCTGAGAAAGTTTCTTATGTTGTTCTACTATTTGTGTAACCAGTCACATATAAGCAAATAGAAAGTGCTTTTTTAGATAGAGGAAGAATATAGAGAGCTCTTTTAGAAGTTTTATTTTGAGGGGATAAGGCTAATAAATTGATCAAAGAAGGACATAAAATCTATTATATGAATCCTTCTATAAGATTTTTTAAGAGACCAGTTGGATTAGGAAAATATTTAGAAAGTTTATTTTGAGATAGAGGAAGAATACCGAGAGAGATTGAGAGATTTTAGGTTGGATTAGGATGTTTGTATGAATATTTTAGGTATGGTAGGAGTTTTATTTTTAGGAAACTGGTTGGATTAGGATGCCACTTTTTTATGAAGAGAAAAAATGGAAGAAAATATAGGAAAGGGTAGATAAGGTATAAGTTAGGGGTACAAGGGGTGATATAGGGATATTTTGTTCCTAAAAGATATGAAAATACCAAAATTGACAGAAATAAGATTTAGTCGTTCGTACTTTTATATAGTAGTAAGATATATATATATATATATATATATATATAATGGCTCCCATCCAACATTTAAACACCAAATGATGTTTGATCTTATGGCATTAAAATTAAACTTTTTATCTTAAATCATTGCAGTGTGATTTATCATTATTGGAATTCTCATGCTAATGATACATGCGGATAAGTGGGTGTGAACCATCCGATTGATGAAATTTAATATCAGCCATTAGAACCAAAAACAATGGTTGATATTATAGTTCACAAAACAGATGATTTAAGTCTCCCTAAAACACCATTTTTTGGCATGTTGCACTTCAATCTATGATCTATAGCTTTGGCAGTTCAGATCACACATTGATGGTGTAAGATTATTTAAATACCATTTTGGCGTTTAAGGCCATGTATGGCATAGCTCTCTGATATCTCCTGCCATAACAGAGGTCACCTGCATTAGCGGGTTACCATCCTCTTTGCTAACATCCTGCTACCTGCTTTAGTAAGTACGCCTTCTCTCTACTCACCACTCCTTGTCAGAGCAGATTTTATTTGCTGATCTAGTAGGGAGTTAGTAGAGAGCAGGGTGATTGTTGTTAGAGCAGGTAAATCTTCCTTTGCAGGGAGTTAAAAAAGAAAATGAGAATCAGCTAAAGTAGATAAACTCTGCTATGACAAGAGCTAGTAGAGAGTTATGTCATGGACAGCTTAAGTAACGGTCAGGAGATACTGTCCCTACAATATATATATATAAAATTTTCTTTTGATGTGGATATTAAATATTCGATGTGATATTAAACTTTTGATAGGATGTGATTAGAAATATGTTTAATAAACTTCATTATTTTCTTTATGAACAATCAACTTGATTATATTATGATGTTCCCTTATTTGACTACTCATTAGCATAATATATATAATATTAAAGGATCACTTCCACAGTTTTCAAGGTCACAAAAAGCTGTTGACATGATTTGATGGACGTGATAATTCATTAGCATAATAACACTCAAATTATCTACATTTTAATTGTCCAGTCATCTTCTTCGTACAACATATTTTGTATATTTTTCGACCTTTTGTTTAGAACTTTTTCCACGTTCTAAATTGTTTTCATATGTATAAACTTCTTTTCCTACTTGATAACTCTTTTCTCTTAACAAATTATTAAAAATATATTATATTTTAAATCACTCGGTATACATATTTCTAACTTTTAGTGAGAATAATTAGTTTTTCTTCTGTGAGATTCATGAGACTTTTGCTGATTCATCAAGTGTTAATTTGTGTAAGAGAGATTCGTTTTAACTTGTATCGGAGAGATTAGGAGGTATTCTTATCAATCTCAATTATAACTTAATCATAAAATGATATGCGCTAAAATAGTATTTACTTATAGTGATAATAATTCGATGGCAAACTTGTAAAATTATTTATTTTGTAATCCTTAAAATATAATGTTGAGAATATCGAGGAGAATGAACTTAAGACCGATATATTTAAAGACATAGTAGTTGAACCTCAACTTAATAGAGGTGGAGATCCCAAATCCTAAGTTCAACAAGATAAAAAACTATTTTGTGACCCTTAAAAATGTACAAAGGTATGTTACCTATTGGCTATCCTTATGATATTAAATTTCATACATATCTCTTATAACGTGAGAAGGTGAATTTAACTTTTAATGATTTTATAAGCATTCATTTGTTGGGGTGATAAAGTAGTTACAAGAGTATCAATAACAGATTCACATGTATGAATATGAAAGTGAAGCCGCTTCAATAAAGATTCGATTATCTTTCTGAGATACTCATAAAATTAAGATTTTAACGTATGACTGTAAAGCGCAAACCTTATGCCACTAACGATTTAGATCATAATAAGTGTATATGTAATTCATGTTTCTTAAATAAATTTTAAGTTCAAAGCTATAAGTTACTTAAAGTTTTTACAAACTTTGAGTTGTATGTACTAGTCCATGGTTCAAACCGAACGGTACCTTTGGTAATGCTTAATATGATCGCTCTAATACACATTTTGAAACAAGTGAGGGAATGTTATATATTAATGTAGTAATATATATTTTAGGGAGCCATTACTTGCACAAGCTTTTCAAATGATTGCACCGAATTGCCTAAAATTTGTCGTTGCACATGCTTATTTTTTTTTCCACTTAAAACTTAAAAAAATTAATCTCAACCCATCTCTCTCTCTCTCTCTCTCTTCAACAAACACTATAAACAACAACCCAAACTTCTCTACTCTCTTTCGTTACCTCTATACAAACACGAGAAAACAGGGAAAAAATCAAGAAAATAGACATCATAAACATGAGGCAACTCTCTCTCTCTCTCTCTCTCTCTCTCTCCAACTCCAACATAAGTTATCATCGCCTTTCCCAGATGTAGTTCTGTAGTCTAACAACCCTACGTGCCCTCTCTCTCTCTCTCTCTCTCTCTCTCTCTCTCTCTCTCTCTAATTCTCTTTAATTCCCCTCTTATCAATTAGAATGTCAAGATGAACCATCACATACTTCTTTATTATATTAAGTAAAATATATAAAAGTTGAAGAGCAACTGCAATTATTCACTCCCTCAATCAACTCCTTCTCACTTTCATATAGTGTATCACTTTATGATAACACAACAGCTAAATAAATCTCTATGCCTTAGAATTTAATACTGCAACTAGACCTCTCAATTTTTTTGCCTTCTCTCTCCGCCATATTAGTTTTCTCTTCATCTCCTTCGTCTTTAATCAACTTTAGGCATATTAGGGTTCTCTTCGTTTGATTCTTCTTCAGTTTTTCTTGTTTTTTTCTCTCTTTCCGCAATGTGCAACCACAGGGTTAATATTGTCATTTGAAAAAAAAAAATTTAATGCCATTTTTCACTTAATTCGGTGCAACGACTTAAAATTCATGTATAAGTAATGGTCCCTATATGATTGCTTCCAACACCTTTTACACCGAAGAGGTGCTATACAAGGCTAAAAGATCTTAAAGAGTCTTTTTTGTAATGTCTTTTCACATTTCTCTCCGAAGAAGTGTCTTTTCATATATTGGTTTATCTCTTTACCTTTATTTGAAAAGACACAAGTTTGATGTTTCTCCACTGTAAATCTAAAAAGATACAAGTTTGAAATATCTTCATCGTAAAAAATTTGAAAAGACATAATGATCTAATTTGATGGTTTGATATTTTCTCTATAAATAGAAATTAGATCCCAATTAGAAAGACACAACGGAAATAATAATCTCTCTCTTCGCTTATTCTCTCATTTTCTCTTACATTCTTATTTTCTTTATTTAAGAATTTTTTATGTATCAAAAAATTTGTGGCAGACTTTTTTATTAAAAAGTGTAATCTAAAAAAAAGCATATGGTTCTTAGCAAAATTGGACTCTATTGTATCCTAAAGGCAGATTCGTTGGGAACCCAATTACATCTTTGTGCATCGAGTGAAGTGGGGGCATCTATTGTCTTTAAGACAGCATAGTGTACTATGTGCCTCGGAGCTATTTTCAATTTATTCAACAATACTTTGTATATAATTCAACTTTCTACCTAAAACTTTTTCTACTTTCTAAATTGCTTCCATGTGCAAACTTCTTTTCCTACCTTGATCAAGGTAACAAACTCGGTATCGGTGTTAGGTATCGGTCCTTGGAGGACTGATACGAATCGGCCAATACATATCAGCCGATACCAATACATATCAGCCGATTTTTTTAAACAAGGTTAAAAATATAGGTATCAGCCAATACAAATACCTAGTTGGATACCCAATGCATATCGGCGCCGATACGTATTGGTTTGCTAAAAAACCGATACATATCGGTATCGGCCAATATTTGACACCTTGACCTTGATAACTTTTTTCAATTAAAAAACTATTAAAAATATATTATATTTTAAGTCACTTAAGTATATATGCTGCTCTATTTTTATTTTTTAGTGATAATAATTATCTTTTCTTCTGTGAGATTCATGAGGCTCTTGCCATTTCATCAAGTGTTAACTTGTGTTGGAGAGATTAGAAGGTATTTTTATCAATCTCAACTCAACTATAACTTGCTTAATCATAAAATGATATGCCGTAAAATAGTATTTTTTTTAAAAAGGAGATACGATTAGTCTTATTCATAGTTGAAATCATAAGTTTATAACCAAATATACATTTCACCTTTAATGTAGGAAATATTGTCTATTATAATACATTCAATTGATCAAAGAGTACCTTTAAATCCATCCATCCTATCTTCAAGTTCACCCACGCTAAAATACATTGACTACGTTTATTCAGACGATGGAGATTGTTTATCCTCCCAATCTTTTACACAATGGGTCTTGAGATCATGGGTGTATCATCAGACAATTAGCATTTTATTTCACGTGACACACATCTCAAAAAGTGAATTTAACATCACATGGAAGCTCAAAATTGATTTGAAGGTCCTTTTTTGAGTGTGTACCACGTGAATTAAGAAAATGACCGCCTGATGGTAATACCCATAATCTCAAGATCCATCATGTGAAAGATTAGAAGAATAAACAATTGTCATCATTTAATTCAATGTAGTCAATGTGTTTCAGCATGGGCGAACTAAAAGATTTGATGGGTGGATTTAAAGATAGTCCTGATCAAATTGTTAAGATTTGATTATCTATAATAAAAAAAAACCTATTAGGTAATTGCTTTTTCGTATTTACTGCATGATTTAGTTTCTTTTTTCTTTCGTTCGATATTCTATGGTTATTATTCTTATATGGTTAAAATAAAGTATTCAACAGCTAATAGCTGATAATTTAAATCTGATTAAGCAAAGTTTTGCATTTCTTTTAGCCAAAATTATAGTATTAGTTATAATGAGTTTCTTAAATTACAAATAGGTAAATCAATAAAAATTTTACAGTTAATTTATTTAGATTGTGAATTATTTTGGATGGTTAGTGAAAATGATAAATCCTTTTCATTTTATTCAAATTACATCCTTTCGTCCTACATTATTCTCTCTAAGGCCTTTTTTTGATAACATGGAAATGTAATTATATAGGTAGAAATGAAAATTAGTTTCTAATTGTTCTTGTTTGATAGATATATAAGGAAATAGAAATAAAATTAAGTCGGCCCCGCATGAAAATTAAATTTCCATACACCAAATCATTTTAGGAGAAAATCATTTCAATCTTTTAAGTGGCTAAAATTGAGTTTCTCACTGACAAAATTATAATTTTTTACCATTGCAAATCTAAAGTTACTTATAAAAAACCTAAAAGCAAAAAAATTATCTTTTAACTTTTAAAAGGTAACTTTCATTTCTATAAATATCACACCAGCATGATCACTGTGACCACCACATTATCTACATCATACTCTTTTCAGTTAATATTTGACTCTGATCAAAGTTTAAATTTTAATCAAACTTTAATTAGATTTATAAGCTATATAAAATTTTGACTTTTGATCAAACTTTAACTACTTAAACATGATAATAAGTTATAAGTTAGTAATATATTTTCAAATTTTTAGGGGCTAAAGGTTGACTTCAAGGTCAAACATTGACTTTTAATTAAAATTTTGCTTTTTATTAAGCTGACTCTTATAATTTGATGGCAAAAAAATAATATTATCATATTAATGTATAATTTGATATTAGATTCTCATTTGTATCAATCAATAGTTTGACCTTTAGTCAAACTTTGACTTTTGATCAAACCTTAACTTTTACACAATTTATTTTTAGTCAAACCCAAAACAAAACTTGCTTATATATAGAGTCTATTACTACATAAATTTATACAAGATCAATGCAATTTTTTTTTATCAAAGTTTGATTTTCTATAAAATAGAAATTTTGGCTGAAATTTTGACCAAATTTTAGGTCCCATACAAATTTGGTCCGAAATTTCAATCCAAATTATCGTTTTGGTGGGGACCGAGGCTGAAATTTCGGTCATTTCGGCCGAAATTTTGATCCTTGGTTCAAACTAGCGTCTACATTCATAAAAGTAGAAAATATATGATCAAAACTTAAAAAACTCATTTTCCAATTCATTTTTCAATTTTCAATGAAAGTCATTTCTCAAACACTAATCAAACAATGAAAAATTCCCTTCTAAAGGAAATCATTTCTCAAGAAGTCAACTAAGAAATTGATTTTATTTCCTCATTGGAGTTTCATTGCTATCAGACAGGGCCGAAGTAATTGAGAAATCACAAATTATAGTTTAGCAACACTAAATCGAAGGACCAAAGAGACATTAACCCAGTTAGTACACTCCCTCCAACGTGGAGAGTAGGTCATGGGTTCAATTCTCTTCCTCCAAGTTTCCCACCACTATAGTTAGTACTCCCTCAAACTGCTCCGTAACTGTCACATACGTGTCTATGTCTACTCCTCGATTCTCGAAGTTGTGTCGACCGAATGACTGAATTTTAAAAAAAAAAAAAAAAAAACCTCAATCGAAGGTATAGTACAAATTATGTTTTTTACTCCAGTGCACCACATGATTTTTTTAATATATTTGTTTACTTTTGTGGGGCACTTCGATCTAGAAAAGGGACTTTTTATGAAAAAAAATGTATTGAAATGACAAAAATCCTGCTTGTATTGGTGAAAAACTAATTTTAGCCGCCTAAACGATTGAATAGAATCATACATAAAATAACTTATGAAAATTTACGATGTTTGGGAATCAGGGGGACGAGTGCACGGCATGTCCCACACACCTGATCCCCCTCCCACCCGCTCTCTAGTGCCTCGCAACTCCCCACCAGGCGGGGAGACGCGTTTCGAAACAATACCTGAGTTTCTACGTGGAGCCCAATTATTTTCCTTTGTATCTCCTTACAATGCTATCAAACAGAAATGCATATGCAAAAATTGACTTTCTCCTCTACCAACATTTGATTTTTCCAAGTTATAAAACATGGCCTAATGCCACAACAGACTGATATATGATCCATTTATAATAATACAAATTAATGTAGAGCATAATTTTATTTTCCATATTAGCTTCACAAATTATAGGAGGGCCAAACAAAATTCAGCAATCTAGAAAAAAACTAAATAGAATACTAACCATCTTCTCGAAGAAAATTTTTCCGCACAGGATTTGAAAGATCCTCAAGACTCTCAAGAACACATGCCACATGGGAGCTGCTCGCCATCCATCCAACAATAAGTTATATCCTACTCGTCCGTCACACATCCCCTTGAAGCTGATTGCACGCTCTTGATGTACTGAAAATGGATTATGAGATTCTTCTCAGTAACAAATCCATACTGGAAAAGTGATTTAATGGTGCTAATGGGAACATATATTTTTACAGACCTTGTATAGAACTCCCCTGTTAGCCTTGTATGCAGGTGCTACCCATTTCTTTCTCCTCTCTGCCAGCTGCTCATCCGTCAATTGAACATCCATTCTTCTCTTCTCGACATCGATGGTGATGATATCGCCATTTTGAATCAAACCAATTGGCCCACCCTCCTGGAAATGATAAATCTCAATGAGACATGCTCACAGATAATTTCATAGTGATTTTAATATGAGATAATGGCTCCTAGCCGACATTTAAACACCAAATGGTATTTAAATGATATTAAACCATTATAATTATACATTTTATCTCATATCATCGAAGTGTGATTTATCATTATGACATGTGGCACACACCTGTAGTAAATCTAAATTGTCCAAGGGGCAATCTATCATTGGAACATGTCTCAGCCCAAAGAAACATGCCCTATAAGTGGATGTAAACCGTCTGATGAACTTTAATACCAGCCCTTAAAACTAAAAGCAATAATGATCTTATAGCCCACAGATCGGATGGTTTAAATCTCCCTAAAACACCATTTTTGGGCCTATTACACTTCAATCTATGATCTATCACTTTGACGATACATATCACCACATCTTAACCCATTGAGGTTGAAGATCATTTAAACACCATTTTGGTGTTTAAATGACAATAAGGAGAGGCGGGACCTTTCAATATTCCAGGACTTTGTAATACATACCACACCAGCTTCTAGTGCAAATAAAACATCTAAGAAAAACTGGATATAGCAAGGAACAATATCAGGACCAAGGTTTTAAAGCTTGGTATCAGCACCCATAGCAGTTGATTGGCAGACTGATACGGATCAGCCGATACTTGGGCGATACCGATACATATCGTGTATATATATCAGTATCGACTGATACTTCAAACCATGATCAGGATCCATAAAATTCATTGATTCTGCTACTTGAGCTTATATTCCGGCATTGCCACTCACAGTTAATGTCTAACTCGTATTTGCAACTGTTCAGATATTAACACTTGCATCTAAATACCCTTTTCCTAGAGTATTCTTGTTCCCATGATGAAAATCAATTAAGACATGTTCGGAATTGTTTCACGCATCATAATTCGAAGGTTCAAGTATAAGAAGAATAAGATGGTTCAGTCAAGTTTAGTGAAGAGAGAACATATTTTAGCTTCAAGAATATCTATGGGAACCAACAAAAGTACAAAAGCTAAATTGATAGCAACTTCAGGTTTCTCATCATAACTGGTAGCTCCCGAAGCATTGTTGCTTGGCCGAATCTCAGGTTGGAGGTACCATTGATATTTTTAAGGTACATACATGGATCAAATCTGGAACTTTTTCAAAATCTTACGAAATAACCCACATGTAGAGACGCTAACCAGTTTGATGATGATTTAGCGAAAAGGGGTGTGAGCAGACCTGAATTCAATGAGGGCGATCCTAGCCAATTGGTGTAACAGTCATTTTAGTTGACTCCCTTAGGCTGGATCCTTAGTCCAACCAAAGGTGTATTACTATCTTTTATCAATAAAAAAGGTGACACCTATCTTAAACAAAAAATGATACACTGCTCCTGCCTTGTATATAGCTGCAACCTCAGTAGGTTATATATATATATATGGGAGCTAAAGCTTGCACACAAGATTTGTACCATGGTAGGATTTGAGCCACGTGGAACATCATCTAAGCCTCTAATTTGAAGTCATGATGTAAAGATCTTTGAAGCCAAAAATTGGCGTGAGGCGTTATCTCTATCATCTGATTCAATATAGTCCAAGGCCATCATCTAATTGAATGGTTGACTCTCACAAATCAGATGATAGAGATCTTCATATCATGGAATTTTCCAAATCGGATGGCTTAGATGGTGTTCCACGTGGCACAACTCCCAAAAATAAAAAAGTTTTTCCTTTAAAACATGTGCCCCGGTACAAATCTCGTGTGCAAGTTTCAGCTATATATATATAAAGCTATCAATGCATAATGTTCATTACGTTGGAAAAGCAGGAGATATTCAACAGGGCGCTCATTAGTAGCGCTCTTAGAATAGACCGCGCGTCCATTGGTAAAAATAAGAGAAGAAATGTGTTCATGTGTCAAGTAACAGGAGAATCAGTCAAGGTTTGCAATGTAATAGACAGGTATGGGTGGTCAAAATATTACAGGAACCAGGTCATTAACATTTGTATCAGTCACATTTAAATTGTGCCTATTACTTTTTTTCAAGTGTTCAAAATTTATTAAGCTGCTATCCAGAAAGCCATTTGACATTTTCCTATGCAAGCTATGATTCAGAGACACAATAAATGACCACCAACATTGCATAAATGGATGTGTTAGTAACCAAAAGGTTTAAAAGTACCTGTGCCTCTGGGCATATATGCCCAACAACATATCCATGTGAGCCTCCGGAAAACCTACCATCAGTCAACAAGGCGACATCCTGCAACATTTAAATGACCTTATTAATAAATGTTTCGACTGAGATAAAACAAAATTAGCATTAATCAGCTGGAACAACAAATATATGATCTTAGTCTAGTGCACGGCACGTAACAACCGACAATAGCCAAATGAATCTTACACATGTGCAACAAAAACTATGATGCATCTCCAAGAAACATAGGGGTTAAGATTGTGGTAAAGAACACCTAAATAGAGAAGATGTCACGACCAAGATGTCAATGAAAGCAAAAGTAGTTAAGGCGGTGTGGTGAGGTCATGGCAAAGAGGTTTCCCACACCATGGCGAAGCCATGACAAGGCTATTTATTAATTGTAAAAAAATTATATTTTAAATTTTTTTATTTTATCTATTAATTAGTATTATTTTTAAATTTTTATTTATATTTTTATATAGGAAGAAAAATAATAAAAAACTATAAGAAAAAAAATCAACTACTAAAGCATCATACTTTGATTCTAATACTAAGGATTTCAAGTTCTAAGCATAAATAAATCTCAATACATTTAAATAAAATATGGAACATCAACAAATTTACAACATGATAAGTATAAATAAATAAATATGAAATATCAACAAATATAAAGTATTATAAAATATTTAAATATTATGTACACATACTGTAGTGTGGCCGATGCTGAGGTTCCGTCAACCGGTAGCCCGTTGAGCTATCACCGATGCCGGTGTGGGGTTTTGTAACTCATATATTATTAATATGTTATAACTAAAAGCATTATAAGTTATAACAATGTTATACTTATAACTTATTGATTTTATAAGTATTATACGCTATTATTAAAAAAAAAAAATTAAATAGCGTGCATGACAACGACATAATGCTATTCTGCCATAGCGACGCTCGCTATGGCTCTCATCATGGTTGTATATGGCTTTTCCTATCGCCATTTTCCATGGCGAGGCTATAACGTCGCCTTGACAACCATGATGAGAGCCTAACCGATAAAAAGTTGAGGTTTTCGTCAATTGCCATCTTGATGGTCTCTTCTTTTTTCCTTGTGAAGACAAAACTAAAAGTCAAAAATAGAAATCAAACTACAAGAAGAATAAAGCTATACCTTCCCAAGTCCTGCCCCCATAATGGCACTTGTTGGCGTCAACATTTCAGGCATTCCTGGTCCACCCTTTGGTCCTTCACCTCTAATGACGACAACTCTGCCCTGGAATACCGTGAAGACATTATAATAAGAAATACGAGAAACATACTACAACCTAAAATGTGCTTACAATACAAAAGGATATGGCAGAGTCTAAAAACAGTCTGAATAACCAAAAATTCAAAATCTTACAGAATGCATACAACATTTTTTATGGAAAAAATAGACCACAAGCACCAACAGAGTACAGCCAGAATGAGTTAATAATATAATCAAAGTACAGCAAGAAAAAGCTTCATACCTGCCAATGTTTAGGCTTTGTCGTGGGTGAGAAAAATCAGTGAAAATAAGTGCTTGGAGGCAGAAGTATGGTATCAAGTATCGGCAATGTATTGGTTTCTAGGCCTATAAAGCGTCAAAAGCAGAGGCTTTTTTAAAAGTACCCGTTCTAGTAATAAGTGTAATTTGAAAAAAATAAAATATAAATATAAATTTACGTATGTAAAAATGTATATAAGCTCTATAATGAATAAAAAAACTTATATAGATAAGCTGAAAAGGGGGCTAAATCTCAATCTCATAATTTGCAAACCACATTCAACCCAAAAATCTGTACATACTTGAAGATGTATATAAGCATATTATTGAATATAAGGTATAAACTCGTATATGTATAAACCATTATATATATATATATATATATATATATATATATATATATATATATATATATAAACTTAAAAGGTACTTAGTATCGTGTTGGGATTTAGTAATGGCATATTTATCATTATTTCTTATTCTACGCTTTGTATGGATGTTTTACTACAAAAAAAAAAAAAAAAGTACACCTAGGCCCAGCCTGCAGCACTTGACAACCTTGTCGCTTCCACTTCCAATAGTAACCTTTGATTGATCCATGTTGACATACGTCAACGAAACTCAGTAAAACTGCTGAAAAAATAGAACACAACAGTCCTACTAAATCATTGCAAATAGCTATAATATGGTAGCTATAATTTCTACCAAGCTGGATACAACACCTATCAAAGCAAGACTACAAATCTCTGTCCATGAAGCTAAAATATTGTCTCAATACCTCAAGTCGCATGTTCTAGCCTAGCTTTTATATATATATATATAGTCTCAAACATCAATAAGAATCTAGCCGACGATAATCTGAACCCAGACAAGCCCTAGAACAATTAGACCTAGCCAAACTGAGACCCAGCAGTTCTCGGAAAAATCAATAGAGCTCACTCGAGTTGGAAACCAAATGAAATGAGGTCACAGACAAATGAAAAATAGCTATTTAAAAAAAAAAAGCTGCAATCCACTACAGTAAACCAGAGAAGATGGTACCTTACCGGGCTGCAGAATGCAAAGCCGTGAAACAACAATCAAAACCTCATCAATCTTGTAACCCAACACAGCAGGTAACATTCTGGTCACAAAATCCATCTTCAACCCTTAAATCTCGTTGTTTGGAAGAGCAGGAAGCAAAAGCACAGAAACCCATGAAAACTCAGGCCCTGTTTGGCAACCGTTTTCAAAAAAACACTTCTCAAGGTTCTGTAAAGGGGTGTATCACATGCTGCTTCCCAAAAACGTCTATCACATGCTGAAAATGATGGTGTAAGAAGCAGCATGGGGCAGCTTCTCAACACAACTCTTTTTCAGTGAGGTGGCCATTTCCTTTGGTGAAATGAGTCTTTCACCCAAAACTTTCCTCCTGAAAAATGCTTTTTTGACAAGTGTTGCCAAACAGGGCCGCAGATCTACAAGAAAACCCTTCGAAAGACACCTCTGGACTTGTCAAACACTCCAAAGACCTTTCATTAAAATAGTTGATGCACCAAATCTAATTCTAACCATACTACTTTCATCACCATCACCTTGCTAACATCAGCATGACATGATGCTGATGTCAGAAAAAGAACATTGGCATCTATGAGATGACGTCAGCAAGAGTCAAGCCTGCTCTGATATCAAAACAAGTACTGTGTGTCATATTAGGGACTAGTAGGTTAGGGTTAGAACAAGAAGAAAGAAATAAGAGGCATTAGGATTATGAGATTAGATTATCACACAGTGGGCTATTTACAAATGAAAACCATGTACACTACTAACACACATCTATCTGTATTAAACTAACTAATGACACATCCAACTAACACTGTAGATACGCCATCAAAAACAAGAGCAGCAACAAATTTGCTAAAGGTCATCCCTTCTGAATAAGAGACAGGACACAAAAGAGGGAAAGCAAAAGGCAGGATTACCCAGGGGTCGTTTAAAGTTTGAACTCTCAAGTCTTACCAATATTCAAATACAAAATGATTACAGATAACCCCACTATGCCCAGCTGATTTTGTGATAATTCTGTTGGTAAAAATAAGTGGATCGCCCAACTTGGGACTGCAGCAAGATCAACTCTTCAATCAAACAGAACAAGGCCATAAATCTCCTAATGACTTTATTTAACAATTCCATATCTCCCAAGACATGGATCCATTATTAGAACATGAAAAGAACTCAATGAAGAGGAATCTGGATTCTAAACTTCGGAGGCATTGGAACAGAATGAACAGGATCAAACATCACTTAAGGGGAGTTTGGTTGTCATCACACTTGATCGCGATTTTTTATTTTTATAATATTGAAAAAAAAATTAAATTCTATAAAAGCACATTTTTACAAAATCACACTTTTTTACTGTTTGGATGGTCAATCAAAATCATAAGAAATCATAACTACATGTATATTAAATGTCAACCATTTTGGCTAATTGTATATTAATTATAAAGCATCCATCTGGAAGCAACATCTATTGTGTGGAAGACTGGGATGAAAATGATCTCCATCACTATTGTTTGATTCAAGCAGTGTTACCCAGACACTTGGCATGCCAATTTCTAAAGATTCCAAAACAGCGACACAGCCATGGGTCAAAATATCGGGTTACTGATACGTATCGTCCGAGCTCCAAAACGATACGTATCGGACGATACGTATCGGTACCGGTTGGTATCGGACGATACATTGAATGTATCGTTCGATACATTCAATTGTATTGAATGTATCGAACGATACATTCAATGTATCGTTCGATACCAATACCGATACGTATCGTCCGATACGTATCGGTATCGGCCGAAATTTTGATCCATGGACACAGCCTTAAGAAAAATAAATTAAAGAACTAGAACATATATAGAAAAAAACTGAAGGGAACTCTTAGAGAGCCAATTGAGATATGGAATGAAAAGATACATAATATACGTCATGAATCTAAACAAAAGTATGTTATATTATAAAATCATTTTCAAAGTCCCAAACATTTTATTTAGTAGTTAGTTAGTTACTAAACTTTACATTATTATTATTTTAAACAAAGTTCATTTTATCGTAGTCAAAACAATGAGCATTTTAACAATATTATGTGGCATTTTCATATATGTCTAGAAGTTTCGTGATGTTTGAGGAGTGTCCAAGTGCCACCAAGTGTCGGCACGACAAAAGTCCCAAAAGTAGAAGTGCCAAGGTAACACTGGATTCATGGCCGTCAACAGTTTTAATGGTGCAAAACCCTCATTGCGAAGGTAGAATATCCAGTTGGAAATATCGGTACTGCTGATAAAAGATATAGGGGCATGCTACTATCTCACCAAGAAAACTAAATGTCTCCCACTGATGATAGTTGAAAATTGTTAAGACGGCTTTGAATCAAACGATGGAGATTGTTTTCGCTCCAATCTGCCACACGATCTTGAGATCATAAGCCTAGGATCAGAGTCAGATTGAGATTCCTCGTGGCACACACCCCAAAATAATATATGATCATTGGCATACATCAATCGTGGGTTTTTAGATTACTTTTCAAGATGTGCGCTGTGTGAATCAAATCTAACCATCGGATGGTGGGCCCATAATCTCAAGATTCATTGTGTGAAAGATTGGGACAAAAAACGATCTCCATCATTTAATTCAAAACAGTCAATGATTTTCAGCTATGGTTAATGCAGTGATATTTAGTATTTCGTGAGGGGTTAGCAGCAGCCCCCCAAATATATACTAGAAGGTATTTGCTCGTACCTGCCACAACTGCAATACACCAATGAGAATAGGAGTTAAAATAGAAGAGAGAGAAAGACAGAAGGGGAGAGAGTTGCAAAAGTAATGGAGCCTTACCGTAGATGTCAGCAGCTGTACAGAGGATTTTGGTCGTGAAAAAGAAGAGATAGAGAGTTTTCAGTGATAGGAAAGGAGACTAAGAGAATAGAATAGAATGTGTTAGAGGGATAAAAAATTGAGAACGCGAGAGCTGGATCCCGTGTTTTGTGATTTCACAACGGCATGATTTTTAAAAATTTTACGTTTAGTAAAAAAAATCAAAATCACAATCTTTACAATATCTTAGACATTCTAAATTTATAATTTTACACCCAAATAGCATATATTCCTATTAAAATTTTATATTCTCACTAATCACCCAAAATCACGCTTAATCGTAATTTTGGAGTAACAAACTGACCCTTAGCAATAAAACTTCAAAGCGGGCGTGATCACCTATTGGCCCAATACTTGGCTATTACTTAATATTCCTGCCATATAAAAATGACATGCCGCCACATTGTTTAGAGAATAAGAAATTAAAATCTTGTTGGTAGTTTTTTGTTTAAATAAATGTTTTGTCATTGACAAGATTTGCATGTACATCATAATGGCCCATTTCCCTAATTGGACACCAGCAAATCAGTGCAACAATAGGAAGATGGTATCTGCCTCTTTTTTGTAACTATTTTCCATCTATCACTATATTAGCTGCAATCCAGCAAGCAATACTGACAAGTTTAATTCTAAAAGTAATCAACTGAGCCATTCTCATCCAAAAGGTGGTTGTTTATAACTTAGGTTGCAAAGCACCTACAGTTTCAAGAGGTGGTTGTTTATCAACTTTAAACATATTTGAAAAATATTTTTTACATTTTGGGTTTTGATACTGAGCCAATTTTCAAATATATAAATTTCAAAAATACCAAATCATGGCATAGAGCATACCTTAAAACTAGCAGGATTCTCTGAGATGGCCGCTAGCATAGCCTCCTCACCTTCAAAAACAAGAGCAGGACCTGCCAAGGACTCGACATATTATCTATTCTATACAATAATTCCCACTTCGATTTTTGAAAATTGAAATAGTTAACAGTTTCCGGCATGAATTTTCAATAGATAAACAAGAGTTTAAAATATTATAATATACCGTACCAGAGAAATAAAGGCCTTCTTTCCCAGTAATTTTTGCCACAGAACCCTCTGGTGCTAGATTCCCATATAATATCTGGATGTGGCCTGTGGCCTTGATGGGGTTCCCTAGTGGTCTAATTATTTGCTGGAAAAAAACACAACTGCAGTCTTGACATTCATGTTGTTTATGAAACGGAGGCAAAAAACCATAGACTTCAAATTATTTTAGCTTACCTGACCTTCAGCCAAAGCAGGGACAAGCCTAGCATTTTCCGCCAGTGTCTTCCCAGTGACTGGAAAAATCTATACGTTAATATTAAAATCAAAAGGGAGCAAATCATTAGCCAATTAATCTACCATAGTCACAAAGTCGGGAGTCTGCAATAAATTGGCAAGCGTCTAAGTCAGGAAAAATCAGCAAAAATCAGTCATAGTCGAAAAAATCAGGGAAAATAAAAAATTTCAATAAATATAAAAAATATTATTTCAAATTAAAAACAAATAATGAACAAAATAGGCAAAACCTATAGGCTTTTTATGAACATAATGAACAAAATAGTACAAAGCCTAAAGTCTTGTTCTTCCCTTTAAGCATAGAAAAAAAATAAAAGAAAAAATATCGGACAACACAAACATCACCGATTAATCAGCATAGTCTCAACTTGGACAATTAATTGGTAATAAAGTCAGGACAACTGCAAGTCGCCAACTTTTGCCGATTTTTTTTAAAGTCAGACTTTTGTGACTATGAATCTACCTGATCTACCTACCAGTCATGCAATCTCCTTCTAAAAACCCATGTTCCAAAAGGTAACGAATAACTGCAGGAGTTCCTCCAACCTATAAGCAACATCCTCCACAAGCAAGAATAAGAGAATTTATTACACATAAAATAAAATAAGTAAATAAATAATCCATTAAGAATCATTCATATTCTGCAGACCTTGTGCACATCCTCCATGACATATTTGCCACTGGGCTTGAGATCCGCCAGGAAAGGGACCTCATCACTAACCTTCTGAAAATCATCTAGGGTCAGAAGAAGGCCAACAGACCTGCCAAGGAGTACACAATAATCAACTAGGGCCACAAGACATGGTCTTGATGTACACAGAAAATTTCCCTAGCAGCCTCACCTAGCAATGGCAATCAAATGCAGTACAGCATTAGTGGACCCACCTAGGGCCATGACAATAACCATTGCATTCCGTAAGGACTTTTCTGTAATAATATCTCGTGGTTTCAAATCCAACTTTATCAAATCTAAAAGGTATTTTCCAGCCATATGACATTCCTCCAACTTCAATGGGTCTTCTGCTGGTATTGAAGAGCTTCATATATGAAAAACCACGAGAGATAGTGTTGAGAGCAAGGGAACAAAAACAGTTCACAAATAAAGATGGAATCCAAATATAATATTAGAAGAAGGAATCCAATATAATATTAGATGAATTAATTTACAAAATGTCCTATCTCAATGACTTTCCACTACAAGATTTTTATGTAGTGTCATATACATGGTATCAAACACGGCCAATACCAATATGTATCGGTTTTGTTGGAAACCGATACCGAGACCACCACAATACTAGTATCGGGTTTATATTGGTATCAGCCGATACAGGCCCGTATCGGTCGATACGTATCAGGTATTGGTCAACACTGGGTCGGGTATCGGCCAATACCCCCTTGATTTGAATTTTTTTTAAAGTTGTTTCATGTTTTTTAGAAAGAATAATAGCAATAATAAAAATAATAATTCCACATCGACCGATATATATCAGTGCTCCATGGACCAATACCCAATAGCGATCCCGAGTTAGATACCTTGGCCATATGCCGAAGCTTTAAATCCAAGTAGGACATAGTTTCTACCTGTAGGGAAGTGACATGCCCATTGTCTCAATAGCAGAAGCCATGGTATTGGCTGTATACATGCCACCACAAGCTCCTGCACCAGGGCACGAATTGCGTACTACATTCATTCTTTGATCATCACTGATTGATCCACTAACATACTCCCCATAGCACTACAAAATATATTAAGAGAACTTCAAGGAGTAAGTTGCATGACTTGGAATTTAGTTAGAAAGCATTAATGAAACTTAATGTGAAAAAATTCATGTAATGAAAAATTCATTGCACCAAATTTCTCTCTTTTAGAGAGATTTATGTTTTTACAAAAAGGGAACACCAGTTTCCGGAAGACACAACCAGTTGTCATGTTCTTAATCTATAGAGGATAAACTCTGATTTTTTACAATCAAAAGAAAATAAAAGGACACTAATTCCTATTTTAATTACATGAGGTTTTTCTAGCATTTAATTTTCTTTTTGCGTGTTGAAAAAATGGAAGAGAAGTGTTTGTATTATAGTTGGCTTGGAGATTATAGTGCAGAATGTTGCAAATGTTGTTTGCGGGGTGAAGCATCTAGCTGTTAGCCAAGATGGCATCAGCATCTAGCATGTGTCCATGAAGGCATCTATGTGTTCTATGTAAACATTTAGGCATTAATATCTAGCAATTAGCTGATAAGGGATTGGCCACTAGCATAAAGCCATTATGCCACTTTGAATGAGCAATGATGTTATATAAGGGAGAACCTAGGTTTTAAATCTCAACGTCAGCCCCTGTAACAGCTGATGACCAGACATTACATAACGGAGACCATGCACGCACGCACCCTAGAGAATGAAAATACTAACACATATTAACAAGCATTGGTAAATACCTAAGGGATACTGATATACATATGTATATCTATATCAGCTCACCCAGAACCCAATGCATATAAGCGATAACAGATGTATCGGTATCAGCAAAGTTCTTCACAAAAAGAGAGCAAAAAATAATAATAAACGAACTGCCAATGGAATATTGTTCCCCCTGTTGTACAGATGAGAGGCCCTTTTGTAAGTAGGTAGTTATGGTGCATATGCTGCCAATAATGTTTTCCTACAGACACATGTCACATGCTACTTGGACAGGCAAGGGACTATGACCGGAACACAGTGCACAACGGAAGAAAACTATGCATTCTTTTATTAAGGATGGTATAAAGGTGGAGCTACTCCCCTTTGAAGATGACCCTCGAGTCTTGACCAAAATATCGTAAAAGAGTTTGAAAGGCTTCTAAATATGTAAAATTTATGATGGGCCGAAAGGAATCAGGGGCTGGTTTTGACACTTGTGGCTAAGGATAGTGTTTATTTGACATCCATCCCTAGGTCCCTTCAACCCCTCTAAAAGAATAAAAATATTACATTGAATGAGTTACCCGTAATGCGACAAATTCAGCACCACATTAATTTCATAGTGCGTGCGAGTTTACCCAATTTGCCACATTACCAAAATGAGCCCTAAGGAGTATGAAGAGTTACATTGGCAAGTCACAAATTTATTGAAGGGGATGGTTAGGAAAAGCACGAATCCAAGTGTTGTATCGGTATTACTTATACCAAAGAAGGACGGTACATGACACGTGTGTTGATAATAGTCATTAACAAGATTACATCAAGTATCGCTTCCCCATTTGACACTTGATGAGACGTTAGACATGCTAGATGAAGTCAGTGTTTTCGAAGATTGATTTACAAAGTGACTACCATTGAATTCGTGTTCAGCCGAATGACAAATTGGAGACAACTTTTAAGACAAAGTATGGAATGTATAAGTTCGCTGGTTGTCATTTGGCCTCTCAAATGTGTCAAGTACGTTCACGATAATGATGAACCAAGTGCTTAGTTCCTTCATTGGGAAGTTTGTTGTGGTTTATTCTGAGGACAGATTCGTGTTTAGTCTCAATCCGGATGAGCATGTTGAACATCTAAGCCAAGTATTGCATGTTTTGCGAGAAGAGAAACTCCATGTGAACCTCAAAAGTGTTCATTTCTTATGGACAGCATGGTCTTTCTAGGCTGCTCACTGTCATCCAAAGGTGTCAAAGTAGATGAAGAGAAGACCAAAGCTATTATAGATTGACCTGTACCACGGTCTATCACCAAAGTAATAGTTTTCACAGTTTGGCTACATTTTATCACTGCATCATTCGTAATTGCAACAGCCTTATAGCATCAGTCATTGATTGTATGAGAACTTGTTATTTTTTTGGACACCAAAAGGTAAATTAGTTTCCAACTAATTGATAAGAAATGACAAAAACTTGTACTTCCAATCCTTAATTTTGAGAAGGTTTTTAAGGTGGAATGTGCGCTTCTAGTATAGGAATAGGTGCTAGCCAAGAAGGAAGAATTATTGCTTATTTAGCAAAAAATTATGTATTCTAGGAAGCGGTATTCTACTAATGATGTGCAATTCTATGTGGAAGTGCAAGCATTGAGGAATTGGCAATAATACATGATACAATGCCAGTTTATCTTCAACTCCGATCACGAAGCATTGAAATTTTATCAGCCCAAAAAGAAGCTCAATCATCGTCATGCTAACAGGTGTACTTACAAGATATATATATATATATATTAAGCAAGAGAGAATGAAGACATGTATTGGGTTGAGGAAGTGCAAGTAATCATGCCTTCAAGTGAAGCAAAAAGGATATAGAAAATAGATAAATGCTTATTAACTCTCCATAACTGTGCTTTTTAGATGAAAATAAGCGTTCATACCTGAAAAGCAGATACTATATCGAAAGAATGGCCTTGAAAGTGTCCAGGCTGCATAAAAGAATAGAAAAGTCAATACATAGCCTCAAGAATCAGAACTCCTAACCAAATATTATGAGAAAAAGAGAATAACATTTTAAGCTTCTGAATTCACAATAGTCAAAAGCAGGGTTACCCAATTCGCTGGTTCTCCTACTGATATACAAACCCGGTTCGCTCGAAACGGCTGGTGGTCCAGTCTGCCCAATTTAGCTTTTTATTGTTTAGTTTTTAAAGTAACAAAACTAATGGCATGGGGAACCTTGGCCTCCTACTCTATAAAGCAAAGGTTTAACCATCAAGCTATAAATGACTTGATTTTTGAAATAACAATATTATTAATAATAACTTTTAGTTTCATTTAAAAATTATTAAAATATTTTATATTGTAATAATTACGAACCCGAATTCCAAGCAAGCGAACCAGCCAGTCTGGTAGCATTGGTCAAAAGACAGCCCTTAATACTAGCACATTGTAATTCTAGCATCAGAAGCGCAAATTAATACAACATGAGAGCGACTCTATTGACTGCTTGAACAAAACTAGGGTCATGACTGCACTTTTATGCCATGTGACGCAATTTTTTTATCAATATAAATAGTCCAATTGCTAACCCATCATTGGCACATGTACTGGCCCACAAATCACGCCTATGATAGCAGTGGAAGTTTGGAACCATCTAAAATCAGTGTACTTTAAGATCGACTGTTAAAAAAATGTCTTTTTTATAGGGGTAGTTTTATTGAGAAAATAAAATACATCAAGAGGGTAAGCTAAAGAGAGATTAACAAATGACAATCAGGAAAAAAAAAAAACGCCAACAAAACACCGGCCCTGAACAAAAACAGCACAACACAACCCACCGACCCACAAAAGGCATCGGAGTGAGCCCAAGAACTGATCCCGAATCCCAAGCTGCCCTCGGCCAGAATGGCCGATATGCATCAGATATGAATGGAACATAATACCAAAAATGCCCTTTGGGCAAAAAAAATTATTATTCTAAATTATTTATATATTTTCTAATATTGTCAAACAAAAAAGGGTACTTTAAAATCAGCCGTTTTAGCGGAAACCATAGTCACCAAGTCGGGGTTTGGCAATAATTCTGCAAGGTTAAAATTCAGAAAAATCTGAAAAATTTCGACAAGTTTGAGGAATTATTCAGAGAAAAATCGGAGAGAGAAAATGAAAAAATAAGATTAAAAAGTAACAAAAAAAATACAACATTTTAAAAATCAGAATTTATTGAAAAAATCGAGAATTATCCGTGATTTATATGCAAATAACTCGGGATTAATTGGCATAACTTCAAATACACGAATTTGTGTGACTACTGCCCATACCAATCCGACATATCTGATTCGTATTGGCTTTAGAACCGGCCGATATATGTATCCGTTTTTAAATTTAAACCTCTGGTTATAACTTATAACATATACTGATTCTGGAGTTCTGCTCCTGGCAAAAAAAAAAAAAAAACTGACCTTTATAGTTCCACCATAAACCATTATACTAGGCCGATTAAGCCGTCCCATGGCCATAATTGTTCCAGGCATCTGCAAATACACAAAATTTCAAACTCATAAAACGCCCAAACGCCATTTAATCAAAATTCCAAAAAAAAAAAATGTTAATAAGCCCTTAAACCCTACATTTTTGTCGCATCCAGGGATGGAGACGTTCCCATCGTACCACTGCGCCGACATAACGGTCTCAACGCTATCCGCAATCAAATCCCTAGACTGCAAACTATAGCACATCCCCCTCGTCCCCATTGAAATGGCGTCGCTCACGCCCACCGTATTAAACCTAAACCCCACCATCCCCGCGTCGCGGACGCCCTCCTTCACGGCCTCCGCGAGCTGCATGAGGTGCATGTTGCAGGTGTTGCCTTCGTACCACACGGACGAGATGCCGATTTGGGGCTTCTTCATGTCGTCGTCTGAGAGGCCCACGCCGTAGAGGATGGCCTGGGAGCCGCCTTGGGATTTGGGCTCGGTGATGCGGGAGCTGTATTTGTTGAGCTTTTGGGAGGTTTGAGGGGGCGGTGGAGGGGTTGATGTGGTGGGAGATGGAGATGGGGATGACGATGCGCGGAGGGAGAAGTGGCGGCGGTGGAGGGGAGGGGGGTTTAGCGAGGGAGGTGAGTAGGTGGTGGTGGAGTGGGAGGGTAGGGATGCGATTAGAGATGCCTGCATGGTGGTGGTTGTGGAAAGTTGAAAGTGGAAGCAGAAGCAGAAGCAGAAGCGGCCGCGGCGGATTGAGAAGTTTCTTGGTCCGAGAGAGAGAGTGAGGTTTAGGAGATGTGACTGAGTTTTTATTTTTTAATAGGGTGGTTCTATTTGCACACACCAAAACTCTAAAACCACCTACCTCTCTTACCTGTCAAATTGGCGATTAGCTCTTCGCGCCGACAGAACCTGTCAAATTGGCGGGTAGCTCTATTCGCGCCAAGGATCAAATTTCCTAAAACCGAAATTTTGAAATTTTAGCCTTTTTTTTTTCTTTCGCAGAAGTAAAATATCAGCCGAAATTTCGATCAAATTTTCGATTTCCAATAAATTATTGGCCGAAATTTTCGGATAATTATACTACTAAAATTTTGTATATTTCATTTTGGTGGCCTCCAAAACCAATGTGTTTCGGCTATAATCTTAAGAGTTTGGACCAAATTTTGAGCCATGGTTGGCGCTTACAGGTATAGGTAAAGTGCCAGCGCCCAAAACCTACTCAAACTCATGGACGGTGATGGAATAGGAAGATGGATATCAGGGTACATGCATTAGCACGCTACTCAATCTTTGAAAGCGCCCACATTGCAAACCCTTCAAATACATTAATTACTTCACATCAAATGATTGAGATCGTATTTGTAATAGTCTCATATTAGATAGAGAAAAGTCTTTGACTCTGGGCTATATGTAATTACGAACACTATATGTTATGACGCGTTTTGGGTGAGGAGTTAAGCTCGTGTCAGAAACAAAATCAAAGCGGAGACTTAAGCTCAGAATCGGACAATATTGTGGCATGTGAGTTTGGGTCATCATGGAATGGTATTAGAGTCGATGACGGCTCTTCTATAAGGCGGGAGGTTGTAATAGTCCCACATTGGATAGAAAAAAGTCATGACCTTAGGCTATATGTGATTGCGTACACTATGTGTTATGACCCGTTTTGGGTAGGGAGTTAAGCTCATGCCAAAAACAAAACCGAGGCGGAAACCTAAGTCTAGAACCAAACAATATTGTGGCATGTGGGTCTGGGTCGTCACAGTGTTTCACCACGACCTTCCACAAAATGGATCTTGAGATAATGCCGCACTTATGAGACGGTAGGATTCAAGAGGCATTTTTTTGAGATCTGTGACATGTTGAATAAAAAAATGACCGTATGATAGGTGAAACATGATCTCAAGATCCATCATGTGAAAGATAGGGTTGAAAAAAGATCCTCATCTTCTAAACCGAAGTAATTAATACTTTTGAAGGGGTTGCACTTATAGGCGCTTTCATAGATTGCGTGGGCACTAATAGTGGTATCCTATCATTTTTCTCCACAATTTATCACACAATGGATACACGACCATGATCTTACCATTGGAAGATCAATTTTTAATTTCACATGGCATAGATCCCAAACAATGGCCTAAAATTAGGTTAGAGTGTGATGTGCATCATGTGATTTTATGATCATGGTCTCAAAATCTATTTTGTAGAGCATTGGGGTGACAAGTGGTCTTCATAGTCGAATTCCAAGCGATCAATGGCTTTTAGTAAATCTAAAAGATCTTGACACCATTTATTGAGGGTGCATATGCTGTAAATGCATTACCTGCGTTGAATCGGTCAATGGAGAACGATTTTCATCCTAATATTTCACAAAGTTGATCTTGACACCATGGACAAACCATCAAACTGTCGGTTTTGCATTCCATGCAAGCGATCTTCATCCAATAGAGCTACTCATTATGTCAAGTTAAGTTAAGTGTGTCCTTTAAGAGTGGTTAGTGAAGCATGGTATCAAAAATCGGTCAATACCGATACGTATCGATTTCTCGACAAACCGATACGTAGCGGCGCCGATACGTATCAAGTAACTGCTGTTAAACTACGAAGAGTAACAGCAAGGTAGAGAATGTGCATGTGTGCAAACCAGGTACACGCGCACTTACTGAGGTCGGAGGATGGAGATGACTCTTTTTTATATGTTGTCTTTGTTGTGACATTATAGACACCTACCAGCTACATTCCCTGCGAGTGAACATTTGTCTGCCAGTGTAATGACTCATGAAGGATTCTTCTGTCCACGCCCACCTCTTTATTGAAAGCACCCAAGTGCCAAACCCCTAAAAATGATTGAATGCTTCAGATAAGATGATGGCGATCATATCGTGTTTCACCTGGATCATCCACACAATAGATCTTGAGATAATAGCTCACCTATCTGACGAATATTTTTTATTATATGTGCTACAGATCCCTAAAAAATGCTCTTGAGTTATACGGCACATGTAATCATAAACTGACCGCTTGATAGATGTGCCATGATCTCAAGATCTTTTGTGTAGAATATCGGAAAGAAACACTACCTCGACCATATGATGAGA
Organism: Chloranthus sessilifolius; assembly: GCA_021018995.1. Classification (NCBI taxonomy): domain Eukaryota; kingdom Viridiplantae; phylum Streptophyta; class Magnoliopsida; order Chloranthales; family Chloranthaceae; genus Chloranthus; species Chloranthus sessilifolius. The sequence goes on along the minus strand of CM037587.1, from coordinate 123,658,632 downwards.
TGTAATCAATCATTTTGATAGATATTGTTGGTACGTGCTTTTTCTGGGTCCCTTTCGGGTCCCGGAATAAGTGGCTCAATTCGGTCCAAGTGGACTCAGGCTAAGACAGTGGATAATAAACTATTAAATATTAAATACTAAAAGGAAAAGGTGAATATTAAATGAAGAATACCTGGGTGATGTGATCGCTAGTTACAGATGTTTATTGACGCTGCAACACGTCGCTGATCATGCTTTAAGAAGAACAGAGGCTTGCAGGTTGAACTCCTTTACTAAACGTTGGTTGGCCAACTTCAGCAACTTTGGGTTACCTTTAATCAAACTAGTTTGACCTTCTTACTTCTACTAGGACTAACGAATTTAATCTCCTAATCCTACTGGAAGTCTAATTGATCTAGTCTTCTAATCATATCAGGAGTCTAATTAAAAAATGAGTTGTGGCCCGTTGTGCTAAAGAGGATCGGCCCCATTCACAGGTACCCTCCGTAAGCTCCTTTGAACAAATCGGGTGACTAAGACTTGAAAATTAGAATAGGTTAGAGACCTAATGGGTTCTATGCTAAGCGTTTCCTCCAATACTTCTTCAAGAGTCAAGACTAGCAGGCTAGGGCCACTAGCTTGACTACTTGGGGCTCCCGAGGAAGAGTTTGCACTTCTAGAAGTCTACCTGAGGCTCTCTAGTTCTATGCTAAGCGTTTCCCACAGAGAGAACCTTGAATTTTCTTAATGGGAGAGGCTTGAAAGAAAGAAGAATAGTAAATTATTTTTGTGGCTAATTTTGAAAAGACTGAGTTTGAATTGATGATTAATGACGGAATGATTAAAAACTGATAATTGAAAATTTTAAGGATTAGAGATTAGGAACTAAGAACTGAGATCTAGAATTTAAGAATTAAGAACTAGAACAAAGAAATTAGGAACTAGCATAAAAATTGAGAACTAGGATTTAGAACCTAAGAATTAAAGACTATAAACTAGAAGTTAAGAACTAGAGACTAGAACATGAAAGATTATCTGAAGTCGGGCGCTAAAGAGAGTCTTGAAATCCCTAAGCTTAAAAGAAAGAAACTCAAAAATGTGATTGTTGGATCTCCCTTTTGGGAGAGGTAGGGGGTCTTTTTATAGGTAGCAGGCTAATTTTGCGCGTGGGAGAATGTGCGAAATTAGCCAATTTCGCCCAAGTGAAGTTGCGCTCAATTGAATTCCATGCAGTGGCATATGCGCTTAATTCAACTTAAGTCGACATGTGAATCGGGTTTCTTTACCCTAGTGTGCTTGAGAAACCAATTCCGTGCAATGGCGTATGCGCGGGATTGAATTCTACACAGTGGAGTATGCGCGAGATTCTGGAGTTCAAGCGGTCTAAGGAATTAGAGGTCAGGTTTGATTGGGAACCAATTCCGCGTGTCTAGTGATGCATGGAATCGAATTTCGCGCAATGACATATGTGTGGAATTCGGGTCCCTGGGCGGTTTGGGAACTAGAGTCTCAGTCCATGTCTGGACCGATTCCGCGTGTATAGGGATATGTGGAATCAATTCCACGCAAGTATATCAACACAAAATTTGGGTCTTTGGGCGGTGTATAAAAGGCATATCCTAGTCCAAGTGGGACTAATTTCGCGCAACTGTATCTACGTGGAATCGGATTTCGCACAAGTGTATCTGCGCGAAATCCGAGTCTTGGTGGTCCGCAGGAAGGGTGAACTTTTGTCCAAGGGGGACCAATTTCGCGCAGATGGCCACATGTGGAATCGATTTCGCACAAGTGTATCTACGCGAAATTCAAGATTTTCTCGGGTCGTGTCTGGTCCGAGCCGCAGAGTTATTGTTTCAGCCTGGGTCTCAGCCATGTTCTATTATTACAATAATGTTCCCGTATTTAGAATTTTTAAGGTCTTTGGAGAAGGTTAGTCCTTTTCTAAAGATATGGGCAAGGTCAAAGATTGACCGAACATGATTGTATACTCCGAGAGGGCAAAATTGGGGTGTCTACAGGCATGAGAATGGGCGTTTCAATAAACAGGTGGGTGCAATTGGAGGTACCATTAGGAAATTCATTCGGTTGTTTTGTTGTGCATTGCTATGTTGTCACGTCACTTCACATCAATATTAAAAAATTTATAGGTTACCGAATCACAAGATAACATGTGTCCACTAGCTTTTCAATTTTGAGTCTTTTTTACATTTAAAAATTTTGATACGGTGTCAAACTGACATATGGTGCATTGTGCACGTCTCTTCCATCAATTTTTTTATAATAAAAATTTCGCCGATACGTATCGGTCCTCCATAGACCGATACCGAGTTTGACACTTTGGGTGAAACCAATCTCTAATGCGTTGATATTCAATCTCCATCGCTCTGGTAACCAATCTCCACTACTCTGATATTCAGTTGTCAACACTCTCATAATCAATCTTCACCGCTCTGATTTTCAATCTTTATTGCTATGATAACCAATCGCTACCACTCTAATGACAAATCGTCACCGCTCTTATAGCCAAAAGCATTTTAATTTTAATTTGTAAACTTATTTCATAGTGTGCATTGTAGTTGACTTGGTTAGGATACTCTCTTGACTTTAAAGAATCAGATGATAGAGAGCATGCTTTGTGCCAAACTTTGACACTAAGGATCTATATTTATCGCCTTCAAATCAAACGACATAGATGATGCTTCATATCGCATAAATATCGAAATTAGTAGATACTTTATTTTTAAACAATGTGGAATGGTAAAAAGTATAAGAAGGGGTATTACTTTTTACATTAGCCAGAACTTGGCTCGACTTCAAACTAGCCGATTACGAAAAAGGTGAAGCTATAAGGTCTCTGGCAGAAAAGGATAACCTAAGGGTCGATTCTGTAAATTTTCCTTTGTTTTATTATCAGATATAGGCATATAGATATAAAGGATATGACATGATAGGTTGTGCGACAAAAAATTAAATAAATGTTTAAAAAGAGGTGGTACTCAATGCACTAGGCTATGGCCTTTCGCAGGTCTTTGAGATAAGCAGTCTTATCGTTATTTTGGAGAGGATGATTCCCAAACTCGAACTTATGACTTTGGGCGGACAACACTTATTGCACTAAAGTCCGATCTCTTTATATTAAATTTTTAATTGATAGAAAGAGAGTCATCGAAACTAAATTTTTAACGTTAACGATAGTGATCAAGAATTATCAAAGATCAAAGCACAACCTTGAAAGGGGATCTAGGTTGTATATGGTATAGCTCTCTGCTAGCCCCTGTCATAGCAGAGTTCATCTACTTTAGTTGATTCTTATTCTCTTTTCTAACTCTATACAAATGAGGATTTACCTGCTCTAGCAGCAACCTCTCTACTCTCTACTAACTCCCTATTAGAGCAAATAAAATATATTATGGCAATGAGTGAGTAAAGAGAAGAATAGAACTGTTGAACAAGTGAATCTTGCTATGCATGGAGTTATCAAGGAAAAGGGGTACTTGTTAAAGCAGGTAGCAGGATGTTAGCAAAGAGGATGGGAACCTGCTAAATCAGGTGAACTCTGCAATGGTAGAGGCTAACAGAGAGCTATGCCATACACAACACTAGGGTTTGCAAAGGAGGGATCTAATTCGGATTTGAAGATGCGCATAGAGGGAAGCCGCAGTGGCGGTGGGTCAAGTGACAGGGTTGAGTGGGTGGTGGTGGTGGAGTGTGAGGGTGGTGGTGTTATGAAAGAGGCCTGCTAGTGGTGGTGGTGGTGGTGCGGAAAGCGGAGGCAGTTGTGTGAGTGAGGTTTTGGAGGGGAGCTATAGAAAATAGTTGTCTTTTTATAAGGGGTATGTTACTAACCTCTTGTGAAATATTAAATATTCCTATCAACATCAGCTGAAAATTATTGATTGGTTTGGATCAGACGATGGAGATACATTTTTTGTCCCAATCTTGCATATAATGGATCTTGAGATCATGGGCGTATCATCCGCCATTCAAATTTTGATTTCAAGTGGCACGCATCCCGAAAAGTGATTCAAAAATCATTGGATGTATGCTATGATCATGTTCATTTTGGGGATATGAGTCAAGTGGAATCAAAATATGACCAGCTAATGGTAGGCTCATGATTTCAAGTCCATTATGTGGAAGAATAAAACGAAAAATGATCTCCATTATAAGAGGTCAATGTTTTCAAACTGTGATTAATGGGGAATGTTGAGTACGTCGTAGGGGTTAGTGGCAAACCCCGTTTCCCATATGGTAACTTTGTTTGTGTCTACCTAGTTACTGAGGGCGCCTATATTGTAAACCCGTTGCTTGCATTGAATTAGACAATTGAGATTGATTTCATTCTGACCTTCCCCATGATAGATCTTGACATCATAGGCGTACCATTAGACCGTCAGTTTTGTATTCCATATGGCATATATTTAAAAAAGGTGAATCAAAAATCATGTGGGACACATCACGCTCAAACCTAAATTTAGGATCACTTTTTGGGACCTATAGAATGTGAATTACAAAATTGACAGTATGATGGTATGACTATGTTATCAAGATCAATCATGGGAAAGACTGGGATAAAAATCGATCTCTACCATCCAATTCAACGCAGGCATAGTGTAGGTGTCCTCAGTAATTGGGCAACAACAATAGAGTTACCTTTTTAAGGCAATTATATTAGTTTTATCAGAAATAAGATATAGGATACGTTATTTGCTTTTATTATCATATACATGTGAGTTAGTTGTGAAAGTCCGGGGTCAAAAATCAAAATCGGTTAAGCTCCTATATTAGTTACGAGGCTCGGCAATATGCATTGAGTGAACCCAAAATACTGCCAATTGGGTGCCATGTGGCACCCAATCCACGGCTTGAATTTCATATGCACATACTAGGGGTGCGGATTTGAATCAAAAATGCTCCCACATGACCGAAACTGATTGGAAATCGACACTGAACCAAATTGATTCGGCCTAGTTCGGTTTCGATTTTGGTACCTAAAAACCGAAAGTCGGAGAGGGGTGAGAAAACCGAAATAATATGAAGAAAAATAAAAAATCGACCCGAATAGAACCGACCAAAACTGAAATCAGATTGGTTTGGTCCGATTTCGGTTTGCAGTGTTGAAAAATTCGGTTAACTGAAACCGAAAGGTTTCAATTAGGGTTCGATTCACCGAATCTGCACCCCTAGCACATTCACAAGCTTGGTCACAAACCATATAAAAGGATTAATTATTAGTTTATTACACCGTTGTTTTTTAGTTAAAGGTGAAAATTTTCAATGATAATTTTTGGGAGAATCCGTGTTTTCAACTCTTTAAATGAAGGGCAAAAAGTTGTTTTTTTCCAAATTCATGATCAAGCACCATGTAACGTAATTCATGATCAAGTGCCATGTAGCACGTGATCTATCATCGGTGCGCAATTGTGAGAGGGATCATATATTTGTATCATAATAGAGATGGTATTAAAGTCCAGGCTTTACTTCCTTAGAGACTAAGTCATGCAATTCACTAACAGACGACGTTTTGTGAAATCGAAATTTAATGGCTTCACGACGTAGAAAACTAGCTAGCTCAGATGTGATGTGAATGAGGCATCATCACATGAAAATTTTCAAGAATTCGAGGCGATGCGCTTACTGCGTGAGATGGCTACCACATTCAGTCAACAAAATGACTCAGCTGACACAATCCCACCAGCAAGAAAGGACGCAACTGTTACACGAAGTGGAGGTACAAAGAGAACAACAAAGACAAATTGTCTAAGAGCTCATCAATCAACGTCAACCTCCTCATCGACAAGAGATTCCTCCCCACGCACCTGTTAGATTCCAAGTATTCAACAGAGCTTGACCCCCTTACTTTCATGGTCAACTTGACCCAATCGATGCTGAAGATTGGGTTAATCAAATCGAGAAGTTCTTCGGGATCTCTTCACCCGCATAAAATGAAACGGTGAAGTGGGCAACATTCTATTTGGATCAAGAAGCAGAGAACTGGTGAAGGGTAGCAAAGAGAGCTGCAGATCAAAACAATGAAGAGGAATGGACAACAATTCAGGGAAGCATACTTCGGAAAGTACTTCTTTACAGCCACCAAAGATCATAAAAAAAGAGAATTCATGGACTTACGGCAAAGGAGTATGACTGTGATCGAGTACAAAGCCATGTTCGATCTGCAATCTAGATTCGCTGAAAAATTCGAGTTTGTAGCCGCAAGTTCGGACCCGAAACTTCATGGTGGTGCACTCCCAATACTTTTTAACATCGATGCTTTATTTACTATACCTTTTAAAATTTGACATCCATTTCTATATTAATCAGTGTCTTTCATACTAAGTCTTATGAGTTCATTATCGCATCAATCTCATGGATTTGAAATAAGACCCAAAAATAATAAGAAAATAAATAGAATAAAATTATAGTTAGGGTTAGTTATGTTCTTCTTTTATAACAATATTCATGTATATAAAAAGATAAAGAAATATAGGAAAAAATAATTAACATAAGAACCTAATTAAAATAAAATAAACTAATTAAAATAAGATTATAATTAGGGAGAAAGAAATACATGAGAAAATAATTAATATAAGATCCTAATTAGGGAGAAAAAAATATATAAAAAAATAATTAACATGAGATCCTGATTAAGATAAAAAGAACTATTTAAAATAAGATTCTAATTAGAGAGCAAAAAATATACGAAAAAATAATTAATATAAGATCCTAATTAGAGAGAAAATGAACTAATTAAAATAATATCATAATTAGGGAGAAAAAAATATACGGAAAAAATAATTAATATAAAATCTTAATTAAGAAAAATATAAACTAATTAAAATAGGATCTTAATTAGGGAGTAAGAAATATACAAGAAAATAATTAATATAAGATCCAAATTACAATAAGATTCTAATTAGGGAGAGAAATATAAGAAAAAATAATTAAGATAATATCCTAATTAAGATAAAATTAACTAATTAAATTAAGATTCTAATTAGGGAGAAAGAAATATATGAGAAAATAATAAGAAATAATTAATATAAGATCCTAATTAGGGAGAAAAAATTATACGAAAAAATAATTAACATAAGATACTGATTAAGATAAAAGAAATTAATTAAAATAAGATTTTAATTAGGGAGAAAGAAATATATGGGAAAATTATTAATTTAAGATCCTAATTAGGGAGAAAAAAATATAAGGGATGGCCAAAGGGGCAGATTTTCCTAGCAAATCAAATTACAAAAATTAATAAATTGAAAGGTAAGTATATAATGTTTAGACCTACAAAATATGTAACTTTTAAGGAAAAATATAATATTAAACATGTAAATCTATTAATTTATAAGATATTAAGGCATAAATAAGATTTTTAAACTCGTCGATGCGCGATTGAACGCATCCTACGTGACGGGATCTGAGATGAATAAGATGAATTGATGGTACCCACCTCTTGAAGCGTGAACGTAGATCTACGGCGAGTAGGATTGAGGATATCGATGTCTAATGCGATAGCCCGTCCGAGATTTCTTTTTCATCTTTCTCATTAATCTTGTTGGTAGAAATAAATCATGGCAGTTCTTGTGAAAGAACACATGAGAGTTTTTAGAGAAGAGATTATGGAGTTTTAGAAAGGATGGGTTGAGAAGAAGTTGTGACGACTAGAGTTTCTTAAGAGAATAAAAGAATAAGTAACGATTAGAGTATCTTACAAGATTAGAATAAGAAAAGAATAAAAGAGTTACGTAACTTAAATAGAGTTTTTTAAAATAGGGAAGGTTTCGGTGTGGAGTGCTAACACCGTGCATAGTATAAAACACATTAAGCACTAAGAAAATTCGGGTTGTTACATTCCCCCCCCCCCCTATAATATTTTCGTCCTCGAAAATTAAGTACCTAAGGTGATTAGCTCCTGATACTTCTCCATACTCTCAGCTTGTAAGAGATATGGTAAATCAACTCCTAAGATTGTTAATTACGATCTAAAATCTTCAATCTTCAAAGATCATGCTCTTCATAGTCCCTCAGTCCTCAAGGAAGTAAAGCCTGAGCTTTGATACCATTCTATAAACACAACCTGTGCCTAAAATATCAAACTCTACCAGTCGAAATTCAAAGTCGACCGGTCGACGTTCGTATTGTTTAAGGACCTCTATCCCATGTTCCATCTCGACCAGTCAAAAATCAAATTCGACCAGTCAAGACTGCTATTCTCCCTAGTTTCTCAGAAAACTTGATCAGTCGAAATACACAATCGACCAATTGAGATCATATTTCCTTCAGTTCTCATGTTTATCTCGATCGGTTGAAACTAATTTTGACCAGTCGAGTTTTGTGGTCTTCATAACTACTTTTCCTTTTATCTCGACCAGTCGAGATGGATTTCTCTCCAGCCTAAATTAGTCAACTCGACCGGTCAAAATGACAATTCGATCAGTCGAGATTATATTTCAAAAAGGACCTATGTCCTTTGTTTTATCTTGATCGGTCAAAATGCACATTCGACCAATTGAGATTCTATTTGTTAGCTTCTTCTCTAATCTCGACCGGTCAAAACTCATTTTCGACCAGTCGAGATGAACAATTTCATAACTGTTTGCTAGAAAAGTTCAATCTTTGAGATCTTTTCGTTGGGACATCCAATTCAAGCGAAGCAGGACTTCATCCTATAGTTTTTGGACCTTCCGGATATAATGGGAATGTCGGTTATATATTTTAAGACTCCTGCGGTGTAGCGACCCGAGATCTCACAACCTCTTAATTGTAAGATCTTAGACCGTACCTTCATATCGTGAACCATAGAAACATAATAAGGCGATAAAAGCACCTTAAACAGCGGAAGATAAAATTTCTTTAAAATATTAATTAATCTAAATAAAACCCATGATAATGTTCTCATTCCAATAACAAGTCCAACATGATTAAAGCTTAAACAGTTTTGATAAAATACTAACTGATTAATGTCCCATTTATTTAAAATTACTAATAACTAGAAAGGAAAATAGCTAATTAGGCCACGAAGCCATCATCGCCATTCAGTCTAGTTTCTTGAGCACCACGTGCCGTCTCATCGCCATAAACTCATACATTTTCATTGGAAACACCTGTCTCATCTGGTCACCCACATCAACAAGGGGTGTAAGTTTACACTTGTATGGACCAGACATGCAATCCATTGAAGCATAAAAATATCAATCATAGCCATATAAATATTTCGATATATTTCATGTATGTGTGCATGTGGCATGTATAATCTCACTAAGCTGAAATGAACTAAACATAAACATATATATCAATATTACATGAATACATCGTATCTTTTAATTTCATCTTTCTTGTCATTTAATGCATGTTAGACTCCGTCCCGCTCAAGACGTTGGGTCTTAATCATGCTTATCACTTGTTTAGTTAGACTCTGTCATGCTCAAGACGTTGGGTCTAATGAATCATGTTATTTATTGCATGTTAAACTCCGTCTCGCTCAAGACGTTGGGCTGAATCATCCTCATCATACTCTTGTTCAGTTAAACTCTATCTTACACAAGATGTTGGGTCTAATACCTTTTTAGACTCCATCATATATAAGATGTTGGGTCTAATGCTCTTTAATCGTGTTTAGTTAGACTCCATCAAGCACCAAATGTTGGGCCTAATACCTTCTTAGACTCCATCGGGTACAAGATGTTGGGTCTAATGCTCATTGATCATAGCTTGACATTTCATCGTATTTTACGTGTCTTGATTGTGCATTATATAGATCATCATAGAACATGTAAAGTGTATGAGAGTGATATCATACTACATAGGTATTTAAGTGCATTTAATCATGGTACATAAATATCAAAGTGTACACAATCATGATGCATAAATATTACAGTGCATATCATACAATCATGGTGCGTAGACATTGACATTTTAATCACACTGTTAAGAGAAGAATTGATTATAGAACTTAACTACGCAAATACCATCCATTGATTTCAAGTCAAGCTCAATCAATTGACATACAATCATCAATCGATTGACATAATTCTGCGCATATCATAATACATACAACTCAATCGATTGACTCCTCTGAATCAATCGATTGATATAATGCTGTGCCTTTTCCCCAAAACAACATTATTTATCAGTATCCGTTTATGCTCAATCGATTGAATCAAATCCATATTTTCTAAAAAGAATGTCCTTTGTCAGGGTCTGTCAAGCTCAATCGATTGACTCCTCTGAATCAATCGATTGATTCCAATTTGTGTATTTTCTCGAAATAATATCGTTCATCAGTTTCTTATTCAAGCTCAATCGATTGACATCTAATCGTCAATCGATTGACATAATTTTATATATTTTTCTAAAATAATATCATTTAACCCTCAATCGATTGGCATCCAATTGTCAATCGATTAACATGCTTCTGTGAGCACTCATCAAAATGCATCAAATCACATGGTGGGATTTCAACCGTCTTCTTTTTAATTAAAAATATCAACATTAAAGATCATCAATCATAACATGCATTAATTTAATCATCCATTCATTAGTCATGAAATAGACTCACTAATTTACATAAAAATCTATTTAAAAATTATTATTTTAAGTTCAATGGAAAGCATGATTTCTCCATACCTATATCAATCGTACCACCATGATTAGATTCAGATCCCAACAATGATGATGATTTTAGAAGAAGGTGAAGGCCGCTTGAGAATATACGCTAACGTCTCACCGCACTTTCAAAAGAAGGGTTCTAGGAAAATAGATATAGAATTTCTTGTCTAAGGTCTCTAGGGTCTCTGACGGCTCTATTCTTAAGAAGAACTCTAAATGAGCTTATAATTTAGGGTTCTCCATAAGACACTTATTTATCACATTTTGGGGGTTATCCGGTGTTAAGCCAACACAACAAAGAAGAGTGTATAGACTTTTATCTCAAAATCTAAAATAGAGGTTTAGAGCACACATAGCAAGGTTTGATCCCTAGACCTCTTATCTAGAACTTAAAGTCTTTAAACAGAGGCTATTACACAACTTATGTTCATTAATGACAAAAATAAATATAAGAGCTTGAAAAATCAAAACATGCATTTTTAGATAAAACATTTTGAAAAGTCAAGGCATGTGGGAAATACGATATTAGACACATACATATATTTTAGGTGTATCAAAGACATAAAATTCAGATTATGACATGCGGTCTTTGTATGGACATATGTGTCTCTTTAGAGTTCCAAACAAGTCTGATCGCTATATCGATCAATCATCAAGTACTTTAGATATGACTACCTCTAATGAAAGGCAAGAAAACTCAATCATAAAATAAATATAGTTAAATATTTCTTTGTTTTTACTCAATGCTTCATACTTTATGCTTCATGTCAATTTTCTTTATAAATATATAATATTTAGAATAGAAAAGTACGGTAGGACATGCACATGATAAGTTAAGAATAAGATATGATGGCGCATGATATAAGTCTTCGTCACGGTGGGATTTTTTTTACGGTCACGTGAAACTTGAAATGTAGGCATCCATGTATGGATGCAACACCACTATAAGAGTATGGGCTGCTACACGACGTACATCCATATTACTACGGAACCCATCCCTTGAAAAGCGTTGTTTGGTAAAACTTATCACACCGTGGCCAACTCTAATTAAGTTACAAGAAAAATGTAAGAAATGAATATGTTAAGATATAGATATGATAAGAAAGTGGAGTTTAATCTCACGTCAATATGAAATCGGGGCAACGACCTAAGCCCGAACCAAATAATGATATGATATGTTAAAATATGCTGTAAAGGCCAGCTAAACACGAACTAAGTTTTACACATGACATATCTTACGGACTATCATAAGAGCTCAACGCCTACAGCCAAGACAAGTTTCTAAAGACATTATGTTTAGCTTTGTCTCTAACTAAGGAGGCATTGTTGCTACTGATGTGCGCAACCTCATTTGGTTGGATGGTGGTTTATGTTATGATATAAAGGTTATGTTATTATCTACACGTAGACCTTACATGATAGGCTCGAGCAACGACTTTAACATTATTCATTTAAATAAGATAAGTAAGATATGAAATATGTTGTATATGTGTATGGAGTAAAAATACGGCTTCAGATATATCATATATGTTAAGTTGCGAAAATGAATAAGAAAAGAAATAAGAAGTAGAAATATCATATACATTCCATTCTATGATATGTCTTTTAATTTTGATATGACATGTTATGATATTTTGAATACTTTTGACATTATGTAGTAATGTTTGGTTTTATTTCAAAATACACCGTAACTCAAATGATTGCACACATGATCACCGAGGTATGTTATGGTAAATCAATAGTGCAACCCACTGAATTTACGCGTCTGAGTAAACTCACGGATCCCCTCCCAAAATTTAACAGTTTTAGATGAAGACTCCGATCATCTTGCCTATAATGACGTGAAAGCAGTTGTACCAGAGGCGGCTAATATAGATGAGGACGTCGACTACCACCTAGATGAGAGCATAGATCCGGTAGACTATTATGATCCTTGAGAGCTCATTTAGCTCTAGACTTCTATTTCTTGAGGAACATATTTCTTGTTGATTTATTTTGTTATATCTTGTGAGTTTACGTTTGAGACCATTTTTACACTACGTGAAATTTGATTTATTTTATAGCATAAATGCATACTTAGGAAACATACCTTATTAATGGTCATCTACACTTTTCGTTGTTATTTTTGAGTCATTTATTATTGATTATTGTTAAAATGCCTCGATCCAATTTATATGACGATTTATGAATTATGTGTATGTCCGCTTATCGCCTAAGCAAGCGTGTGGTGTCATAACACGAAATTCTAGGCCCTTGAGATCGGGTAAAGATTATGGGTCATGACAACAACGTTTAGACTGCACATTGATGTATTTTTCCAATCGTCTATTTATTTTTCGACTAACAATTTAAAGAATTAAAATCAGTTAAATTCATATATTTGTTTTTAGAAAACAAGATGATCAAGATAAATATTAAAGGATAAAAATAGGAATTTATCTGATGATGAATTTCACAAAGGACAGTGATATATGGGTGATCGCAAATAGTAGACTATTCAACAAATTGCTTACGTGGCGTGATGCAAGCACAGTGGGTCCCAACATAGTTACTAAAACTTCTGATTTTTTGAAAAAAAACTCGTTGCAAATGCTTTTTTTCATAACCCATTGAAAACACGTTTAAAACGCATATTTTTCAAAAATGCTCATAATTTTTAAAAATCGCGAATTTTTTACGTTTTAAATGCGTATTTTACAAATTATTTTCAAAAATTTTCTTCAGTTTCTTCAAAAAAATATTTATTTTTAAATATTTCCATTACTTTTTCCCAATTGCTGGTCGATTTTTTTTCGAATTTTACCGATTTCCACTTCTTTTTTTCGTTTTATTGCCTTATCGATTTTTTCCCGAATTCCAACTTGATAACTATGGGTTCTAGCAATACAGATCGGGCCAATCACTTGCCTCATTGTTATTGGTCTGCATTTTCATGTCCGCACATTATTAATTCCTTTCACAAATTATCTTTCTTCTTTTTTATATACTCGTCCTACTTATAGGGTCATATAATTCTTTGGATATGAAATATTAAGACTTAGTAGATAACTTGGCCAATTTTAATGAGCTACCTTGGGAGAGAGTGTATATAACAATTTAATTCTGTTAATAGGTAAAGTTGTAGAAAGAAGAAAAGAAGCGATAATTATAGAATATAATATTTATAGCGGTACTAATTATAATATATATATATATATATAGAGAGAGAGAGAGAGAGAGGGCCGGGGATATGCGCCCAAGCGTAGAGATATCTCTATGCCAATTGATGTGGGCGCGGCACGTAGCCCTTATTTTGTAAAGTGATGGGTTACATGGGGTTCACTTTACTAAGGTTATACTTTTAAAATATTTTAAAAATTAAATACCCTTTCAGCCGTCATTCTTGACTTTTTAAAGTCTCTTGTTTTTATCTTTATTCTCTCTATTCTTCTAATAAAGAATTAGACTTATTTTTTCAAACATATTTTACTCAAAAAATGTGGCTCCTTATAGCGAAGCGCTAGCATATCAACAGTGAAGCACCAGCACCCCGAAAATTATGCACTGACGCTTCGATTTAAATTATATATATATATATATATATATATATATATATATATATATATATATATATATATATTATCGAAGCGTCGACGCCTTGTTTTAGGACCGTTATAGTTTCGTTTAAGGGTACCAGCATTTTGATAAAAAAAAAAATTAATAATTTTTTTTTAATCGAAGCACCGACGATTCGTTTTAGGGGCGTCAGGGCTTTATTTAGGGGTGCCGGCGTTTTGGAAAAATGAAAATAATAAATAAAAATTTATCGAAGCGCTGGCGCCCCTAAAACGAGGTGCCGACACTATATTTTGTTTTTTAGCGAAGCGTCGGAGTGCTAGCACCTCAGCGTCGAGGTACCAACGCTTTGCTGCAGAGGTGTCAGCGTTTCGTTACCTAGTGCTCACATTTTTTGAGTAAAATATATTTGAAAAAGTAAATCTGACACTTTCTTAGAAAGTGAAAAGAAAAATACTTTAAAAAAACCTCTAAAAAAATTAAGAATAATGATTGCAATGGAATATAATTTTAACATATTTTAAAAGCTTAACACTAATTAGTAAAGTGAGTCTCATGTCACCCATCACTTCACAAAAAGCACGTTAAGTGTCGCACCCATATCAATTGATATAAAAATATCTCTACCCGAGGACATTTGACTCTTTCCCAAAATATGGCGGCACTATTGTTTTTTAAGCACTATTTATATCTTCTTCATATGCCCTCCTTATTACCTTATTTTCGATCATGATATTAAATTATAATATATTTAACAGATTTAGGCGTACTAACATAAACCTGATATCTCTCCCGCGAGGACAGGAAAGAAAAAGTTTCCAAAAATACCTTCGCCTAATCTGTCAGATTTCATGTATAGAAAAATTGATGAATTTTATCTCCATTTATCTTTATTTTATAACACCCTTTTTTTTCTTTTTCTTTTTATCCTTTACATACAAATAATTTCTTACAGTTGAGCTCAAACTCGAATAGTCTGAGTTAGACAAACAAATGATAGACGACCATTTTCAACGAAGGAGAAAGATATACATGAGGAGGAAGAGGAAGCAACAATAAAAATAAAGAACGCTGAGGTAAAAGGGCAAAGGTCCGTATGAATATACGATACCAGTTGGTACATTGTTTTTAAGAAGAAAACTAAGATACAAAAGAAGAAGAAAATGAAACAACCTATGAAGTACACAGTATTTGAAAAACCCGAGGGAAAAGGTCAATGACATCGAGGAACTTAGGAAATAAATAAATGAGATAAAGAGATTACATGACTTTTTCAAGGCGAAGTATTGCGCTTAATAAATAATTAAGGAAAAGAAATAGATGCGTTAAAGAAGGAAAATGTATCTTTATAATTAAAAAGGGATTATTAAAGAAACATGCCTCAAAAAATAAATATTTTAACAAAAAAGACCCGACTTTAAATATTTTAGAAAAATTGTGCTTTCATGGATTTTAGAACTTCAGAAAACAATGGAAGCATCATTTTTTTTAAACATTTGTAAAAAATAGTGCTTTCACAATTTTCTAAAGTTTCAAAATCTATGAAAGCGCTATTTTTTTAAAACGTTTAAAGTTGAGTCTTTTTGCTAAAAAATTTATTTTTAAGGCATTGTTTTCTAAAGTGCCCTAAAAAAAAATAGGGCATGTCTTTAAGAAAGAGATGGCATCTTTAAAATAAAAATCATACAAGAGTTCCAAGACAAATTAAATAAGGTATTTGTAATAGTCCAACATTCGATAGAGAAAAGTTCTGACTAAGACTATATATGATTGCGAACACTATATGTCATTATGTGTTTTCAATAGAGATTTAAGTCTATATCAGAAAGAAATTCAGGGTAGGGATTTAAGTTTAGAATCAGACAATATTATGACATTTGGGTTTGAGTCATCACTCTAATGATATTAGAGTCGAAACGACTCTTCTATAAGGTAAGAGGTTATAATAGTCCCACATTAGATAGAGAAAAATTGTGATTGCGGACACTTGTGGGTCGTTGGAGTATATTAAAATTTTTTAAATAAAGGCTTGTGAGTTGTGATTGCGACTGCACACGATGCACGTGATGGAAATTCCCACCATTACCTTTATAAATAATATAATATATCTATAATATGTCGGCAAAAGCAATATCAGCGTGAAAAATTGGAAGGGCACTCATAGATCATGTGGCTTACATTGTATTTGTTTTTTTGTCAGAGCTGAAAACCAAATATCCCCTCCTAATCAGAGCTAAAAACCTTTCATTGCTGTGAATTAGACGAGGGAGATCTTTATCAAACAATCAGATTTGGATTCTTAGAGCACACATCTCAAAAAGTAATCCAATAATCATATTTGATTTATGCTATAGTCATGTTTGTGGAATCTAAATCTGACCGGCTAATGCTAGGTTCATGATCTCAAGATCCATTGGGTGAAAGATTGGAACGAAAAATAATCTCCATCTTGATTCAAAGCAATCAACTGCATTCAACTGTCATTAATAGAGGATATTGAGTACTTTGTTGTTGGCTTACAATTTTATTACGCTGCTAACGCCTTATCAATCCACCATGTACCCTATAATTTTCGGGAAATTTACCGGATCGACCCTGTAAGGTACACCTTTTCCGTCAGAGGCCCTATATTTTCACCTTTATTCAAACCGACCAACTTTTAGCTAAGTCATTTTCAACTAGCACAAAAAGTCCGAAATATCTCTTCTTACACTTTTTTTCGTTTTACATGATTTAAAATTTTAAATATTTATACGATGTGAAATTGGATCTATGCCGTATAATTTGAAGGCCACATAATAAAATAGATTGCGTCAAAGATGGATATAAAAAAAAGGCGATATCGCCTCTTTAAAAAAAAATTAAAAATTTTAAACAATTGATGGTGACTCTTAACACAGTCGATACCGACCATTTTAAGAGTCGTCATCGACTGTAAAAAAATAAAATAATAAAATAAAAAAGTAGTGGCGACTGTGTACAGAGTCGATGACGACTCTGTAAACAGTTGTTGGTGACTCTTAAAATTGTCGATACCAACTATGTACAAAGTCGATATCGCCTATTTTTTCATATCTATCTTTCGCACTATTGATTTTATATTATGGCTTTCAAATCAGACGGTATAGATCTCATTTCACATCGCGTAAATATAGAAAAATGTAAATATTAAAATTTTTTAATTATATAGGTGTATCCCCTTCTTCCTCATTTTAATCTCCTACAGTCTCTGACGAAAAAGGTGTATCTGAGTCGATCCAAATAGCAGATCGGAGTAGATTGGATTGAGGAGAAGATGTCGTCACCTTCGCCACCTCTGACTTTTTAGAAACTGTAGCAGATTAAAATGAGGACGAAGATGATACTTTTGTGCGTTAAAGAAAGGAGGTAATTTGAACTTTTTTCTATCCTTAGGGTCGGCTAAGCTCCCAGCTGGTCAGTTTGGGTAAAGGTGAAAATATAGGGCCTATGATGGGAAAGGTGTATCTGACAGGGTCGATCAGGTAAATTTCCCATAATTTTATGATGCTGCTAACGCTTATTAATCCACCATGTAGTCATGTACCCCAGCACATGTCCGCTTAACAGTTGCACCTCACACTAACGAAGAACCTCGAGGAGTCTACACAGTCGGCAACTAGAATGAGCATAGAAGTGCTATGATTGGATGATTTGAATCTTGAATGGCCATATTAAGGGTGAGAGGGCGTGCTTGTTCGCTACGGCTTTGAAGCCGGATACCTATGCTTCCGGTTTTTTTTTTATAATGATGAAGCATGGTGCCTATGTTTGCTAGAGCTGCAATGCATCAAGTTGTTTTCTGTTTGCTAGCACATATAGGTACCTCTCAATCGAAAATTGCATCGCTTCTTGTTCAAGCGACGTGCTCACTTTAGCAAAATCCAATCTCCGGTCGATAAGTCAAATCTGGCCGAGATGAGCTAATCTGAAGTCAATAGCGTCGCCTTGGTGGTTGATAAGGATTTAATCTTCCTACGATGGGCTGCCATTTGGGTTCATGGAGCTACGGCCACATGTATAAACCCATCTAAAATCGGCTCATTGCCATCTTCCCGTGGGTGTATATGCATCCATATTGTTTAGCTTATGGGTGACAAATATGTTGAATTGTATATGCATCCATATCATCACTGGGCAAGGTGTCAAAATCGGTATCGGCCTCGGGTATAGATCCATGGAGGACTGATACGATTCGGCCAATACCGATACGTATTGGCCTATTTTCAATAAAGTAAAAAGTAGAGGTATCGACCGATACTGATAATTATCGAGGCTGCTACATATCGGTTTGCCGAGAAACCAATACATATCGCACCGATACGTATCGGTATTGGCCGATTTTTTATACCATGCCAATGGGGATTGAACTGTTGTTCCGGTGGTAACACTTTCAAATTGCATGCTTACTACTAGGGGTGTATTCGATTCTGTTTGGTCGGTTTTGGACCAAAATCACAAACTGAACTGGTACTAATCAGTTTCTAAATGTTCAAACCAAACCAAACCGTCCAACTGTTGAACCAAGCCAACCCAATTCGATTTGATTTTGGTTTGGTTTGGTTCGGTTCGGTTGGTTTCAACTTGGGAAGGACTGGAACGCAAACCAAACCCAAACCGAAACCCGTCCAAACCAGACCAAAACTGATGGTTTGGTCCGGTTTGGCCCAAAAAATGCACAGCCCTACTTACTACCCCAAAAATTGGACAGCCCTACTTGCTACCTATGAAAGAAGAAAACGAAGCTTGCGCTAGGCTATTGCAGCTTTTGCTTACTCCAACCCTATACAAACTCTTTAACCACCATTGGAGGCTATTTCTGGTTTGTCCATCAGAAGGTTGAAACTTGTGCACCACGTGTGATCTTAAGACTGCATTTAGTAGCGTGGGATTTTAGATGGGATTATACATGAGGCTGCAGCTCTATCAACCAAAACCAAACCCTCACCGATGAAACCCGCCAAGATTCTGCCGTCCCCAAGTAAACCCTCATTTTCTTCACGGCTCTCTATGCTCTGTTTAGTAATCACCAACGAAAACCTTGCAAAGAAAGAAGTTTTACAAGTGGGCTATCCTGCTCCATTTCTTTAAAATGAATTTTTTTACAAGAATAAATGGACCAATGACCATCACTGCTTTTGATCAACTTGGTTTTTTTGAGTGAATGTCTCACAAGGATTAAAGGACTATCATGGCTCCAACTTTTCACTCATCAAAGGGTGAACTGACATATTGAATTGGCTAGTATATATTGTTCGGAAAGTATATTTTTTTCATTTTCATTTTCAAGTTCTTCTTTTTTTTTTTACAATCACAGTGAGCCAGTAAAGATTGAATTAAAGAAGATTAGTTTTTTTTTTCCCACAATCATAGTGATAACTTATGAAATAAATATTTTCTATATACCTTATATAATTTTAATCATATTTCTTAATTTTGCCGAATTTTAACCAAGTAGATATCCACTACTTGCATCATGTATCAGCTGATAAAATATATTATGCACATTGATGTTTGACTCCAAACAAATGATCAATTGAAACTATGAAAAAAACTTTCAAGAGGTTTGAAAATTAGCAAAACAAAGACGGAATATATAAGGGTGTGTTTGGGAACATGTATTTTGGATTTAAGATAAGTATTTAAAAGCTAGTCATTTCCAATCCAGAATTTCAAATATTTGAATTTAAAAATCTACCATTTGGATGTAAGCACTGTTTATGAATTTGGCAAAAGAATTCGTATTGCTTTATTTGACTAGATAGATAAATATAGATTCGAATTTATAAATCTCTTTGAGGCTTTCCAGCGAATAGCTCCAATTCATCCAACAAAAACCTATTTACTCTCAAAGTATCCCCAACGCAATCTTTACCGTTCACTGAAAATGTCCATCCAAACACCATGAAAACTCACTGAAATTTTGTTGCCACCACCACCAAGCTATCAGAAACCACACCAGCAAAAACTTTTTCTTTAAACCCAAATATTGGAAATTCTAGTTATCAGACCCAAATTTTCATGATTAATAGATACCATATATCCATCTCTGATGAACTACAAGAACCTACATAAAAATAAACTACTTTGGATCTAGAACAATTGCATATAGGATTCACCAACCATAAATTAGATTTCATTTTACTTCACAACCCCAAATCCTCCACCCAGATCAATCAATCAAACTCAAAGAAACTGGGTTTCTCTATTATCTTAGAACTTGAAAAAAACCCAACAAAAATACAAACCCAAATCTGGCTTATAATTTTTTCTAGAATACAAATGACATCTAGGGATGTACATAAGTACTAGGGATACAAATCTGAATCATGAGCTGTCATTGTGATTGATGCACAGAGGCATTGGGAGTGAGACCCCTTATTTCTCCTCTCATAACTGAAAGCAATCGGTACAGATTCAAAATGATGAAGAAAAAGAAGAACCAGGCACCTAGGTTTTGCAGAGATTCTGTGGAAGAACCAAACGGCTAGGGTTTGTTGTGATGGGATTGGGTTGGGGGGGGTAGAACGATTCCAATTACTTTTTTTTTTTCCTTCTTTTTTCTCAAGAGACACATTGCCTCCAAATCAAAATATTTGGATTTCAAATAAAGTCTGAGAGGTGTTATTTGAAATCCCTTTGCTTTAGCCTATTTCTTGTATTTGCAAATTACTTGGATTTGAGAAATCCAAATCCATGTTTTAAATAAGGTATCCAAACGGAGTATTTGAAATTCAACCACCAAATCCAAATTCATCTCATCAAATGACGGTTCCCAAACGCAAAGTGAACATGATAGCTTAGAAAAAGATTTTATTAAAAGAAGACATCATCTAGTGCCACATTGTCATATATTTCGTTATTTATAGGCTCTATTTTACAATAATAGATGGTGGATATGAAGAAAACGTCTCAAATAGGATTATCGCAAGATGAATGAAATAAAGACAAACAAGCAGAGTATAGTAGAGTACTGTTTGATCTACAAATTCCACTGCGATTGAATGAGTGCTTTTATAGGATAGCGGTAAGAGTTGTCATAGTATATAGTCCAAAATATTGGCTACGAGGAAGCGACAAGAACAAAATGTACATGAGACTGAGATGCATACGCTATATGGATGTATGGGGTAACAAGAAAGGATAAAATAAGGAACAAATATATAAGAGGAAATTTAGGAGTAGCACCTATAAAGGAAAAAAGAAGAATGTCAGTTGAGGTGGTTTGAACATGTCTATATGAATCTAGCAGCAAATCCTATATGGAGAATTGAGATGCTACAAATACAAGGAAGTAGGAGAAGAGAAAAGTCAGTGAAGACTTGGAGGGAAGTAGTGAGAAGGGACATGAAAGATAGCGGCGTCACAGACAGCTTAGTGCTGATTGAAAACAAGTAAAGAAACTAGACTTGCTAAGCTGAACCCCTAATGGATAAGATGAAGTGATGATGATGATGACCACATTGGTGTTTCACTGCTGCTTGTTTGCCGGGGTCGATTAATGAAATATTGTAGGAATGAGAGCATGGTTGACCTCCCTAGTAGTTGTTTTTTTTGTGTTTTGGCCCACCCTCTTATTGCCCAGGGCAGTTTGTATTGTTTGTCTCTTCTTCTATTTTTTCAACTTCCTTTTTCCTTTCTGTTAAGCATCTCCCAGAACCTACATTTGATCCATTGCATCCTCATTTTTAATGAACATATAACTATATAATTTGTTTTTTTTTTAAAATGGTGTAGATTAGACAAATGCACAAAATATCAATATGCACCATTATTACCAGTATTTATTAGGGTAGAAACCGACCATATCAGAACTCAGTCTCTTATCAAAATTATCAATATAGCCTTTTAGCCACTAAACTTGACAAAAGCTTACTTCCACAGATTTTCAGTGGCCCCGATATCTGTGGATGACAGCTCGTGACAGGATATACTGTAGAAGGATCTTTGCAAGCTTGATAATCTTACGATGCCAGTGATGACCCACTAATCCTATTATAAAATGCAATTCCGACCATGCGTTGTACTGCCATTGAACCTAAAACATTGATGAAAATGTGAATCAAACAATAAACTACAGACCACTGAAAAAAATGGCAGTAGATTGTCATATATTTTGAACTAAAGCTGATATAACAGTGGGAGAACTTACAACGCACCAGTACAATAAACAGAAGCCATCACCTGCATCAAAACCGTAACACCAAAACTCAACCCCAATCACCTTATATCTGCGAGAAAATCCGAAACAGAAGGATAAGAGTGAACAAAATCTGAATAGTGGAAAATCATACATTTGAACCAAAAAAAAAAACTGCATGCCTTACAAATGTACCATCACTTAAGAAGAGCCTCCATAGCCTCAAAGAAGAGTGGTGCCATTTCTGGGCTTGGGGTTTTGATCGCACATTTGACTCCAGAGGTCCCAACAACAGCTGTGAGTTCTATTAGGAACGGAATATTCCGAGGGAGCTTTGAAGAAAGATATAAAACCTCTTGATTAGCATGCCTCCTCTTTGCTATGAAGAACAGGTTGGTTGCTGCCAGATGGTCAAGGGTAACTTCTACGCTGGTGATCACAGTGCCCGGTAGGTCCTTTGTGATCTCATTTGAATCAGGGAGCGACTTCCATGTCTGCATGAAACGAGAACAAGGGAAAGAAATGAGATTCAGTTTGAAACAATCACAACTCAATTCAACAGTGATCTGTTAGATCTACACATCCATGTAAGATGTGTAGATCTAACAAGTAACAACATCATAGAGAATTTGATGGTATTGGATTTGTAGCCTTGCTTAGCTATGTTCATGATAGAAAATACACATTTAAGAGATAATTGCAACAGATTTGGTACCTCAGCCTCAGAAGAATTAAAATGTTCTGGATGGTACTGGATTGTACCATAAGGTACATTCTGATACCGGACATACCCAGTATAGTACATAGGTGCATGAACACAGTGGGTTCTTACAGTCTGGATTTGTGAAAAACCCATTTGTACCAGGGATACCGGGCACTAAATAGTTTGCAACACCAGTAAACACAAACTAGTTTGTGCTATGTGGTTTCACATGGTTCATGGGGCCACATATATATCAGATTCAGCCATAGTATTACATCAAGAAACTATCTCTACCATGTGATTTGGGCAATTGCATGATAGTCATTCATTTTGTAGCGTGCTTTTAAGATCTTAATCACATCGAGAAGAAAGGTTTTCAATACAATCTTAGGATGAATCCAAACTAGACTATCACCTCATGCACCCAACTGGGGCCATGTATACAAAACCTTTTTTTTCATAGGTAAGCTGGGATTGAACTTGTGACGTAGAGGTTGCAATATTGTCAACCTTACTTTGGGCTAAAGACCCAATCCCGCCATGTGTACAGAGTCAATGAGTTGTTGACAAGAGTGAACAGATCGGTTATCTTATACCAACTCTTTCTTTACAACCCTTTTTAAGGATTTTTACTTTTAAGATCTATAACCACTTGGATATGGGTTTTATATACCTTTGCTACAGGGAGAAAAGATATTATAAAAACAAATTTAAATGAATAATTTTATCTTTTAAAATAAAATACCAATTACGTCCAACTCCAACCTACAAGAGCTTCAATTTTCCCACGAAAAAACGGGAGAGAGATAGAGAAACCCATAAGTGTAGGGCTTCTAAC
The DNA here is from genome assembly GCA_021018995.1 of Chloranthus sessilifolius. Classification (NCBI taxonomy): domain Eukaryota; kingdom Viridiplantae; phylum Streptophyta; class Magnoliopsida; order Chloranthales; family Chloranthaceae; genus Chloranthus; species Chloranthus sessilifolius. The sequence continues at coordinate 123,634,791 of CM037587.1, read as the reverse complement.
AACCATCATGTGATTTCAAGTATCAGCATCTAATTATTACATATATTTTATCTACGATAGTAAACACTGGCAAAAATATTTAATTATTACATATATATTTAGTTGTATATATTTAATTATTACATATATTTTATGTACGATAGTAAATACTATTTGTACTCCCCGGTACAAAATGGAACAAACAATATTGTACTGGTAACAAGGTGTCAAAATCGGTATCGGACTAGGGTATCAGTCCATGGAGGACCGATACAACTCGCCCAATACCAATACGTATCAGCCTTTCTTTTTTCAAAGAAAAAAAAAAGAAATTAGAGGTATCAGCCGATACAACTCGCCCGATACCGACACCGATACCGAGCTGAGATACTGATACATATTGGGGCTGAAACGTAACAGTTTTCCGAGAAACCAATACGTATCAGCCGATTTTTTATACCATCACTGGTAGCCTAAATTACCAGGGAATGGCACTGAGACAGTATATACCCTAAAAAATGAAATGTCGAACAGTGGCACGCATTTTAGAGTAACAGCATAAGAAGCATGTAGCTACAGTTACACCTAATTTTGCTTGTAAAATTAGTTTCTTATTCATTTTTTCCATCATATACATACAAATTAGATCTGTGCAGCACTGCAGCATGGTGTCTTTCCTTTTCCTGTTTTAATTTTGAGGAATATTTGCATGATGATTCACATCATGATACTCAAAAGAATGCTCCATCGATGAGCCACATCAGTATTACAACTATACATCTTCGACAATCTGAACTGCCCATTTGGAGGGCTACTTTAAGGATGGGTCAGCCCATAAAATCCGACTGAAGATATGATCCTAACCCTGTGTTACCTAGACACTACTACTTTTTGGATTTTTTCCATGCCTGACAATTGGTGGCATTCAGACACTCCTCAACACAAACACAAAACTTCTAGACATGTAGGAAAAAATACCACCAGATAACCATTCAAAGTGTGTCTTGTTTCAACATGGTAAGCCTACAGTTAATAAACTTCAAAAATCAAAGATTTTTGCTGATTTGTAGTACACCTTTGTGTCTGGCTATGTATATGGATATGCATAAAATGAGTTGCCATTTTATAAAAAAAATAACGTAAAGTTCAGTAATTATAAATGAAAAAGTTTAGATCTTTGAACCATTTGTATAAAATGACATATTTTAAGTTGGATTTATGACTACATTATGTATACTTTTCATCTTTCCATCAAGTATGTTTCTAAATTAGGTCTCTAAGATTTGCTTTTATTTTTATATTAGTATATTTTCAATTTTCTTAATGGCCACAACACAATATTGGAATTTCCAGAAGTTTCAGTGCTAAATACCTACGAGCCCTTGACATTTGGCACTCATGCTACGTGTCTAGGTAACATTTCCAAATGCCAATTCATTTGGGAATAGCTACCCATAAGGCCATAAAATAACAGACCGAAGTACGTAACTGATCAGACAGTTTGGAGCATCAAACCTAGAGGTGGCCTATCTCAAATAAGCAGTTCAAATCAAGGACCATGTACACCAATATGGCTCATTGGTGGGGCAAAGTATTCAACATAGTAGCAAAGGGTAATGTTGGCAGTCAACACTCGGCAAGATCCAAATGATGAAGTAGCACACCATAAAATTGCTCGAGGAGACAGCTTAATAGTTCTCTTCTTTTTTTCCTTTTTTTTATCAGTAGCATTAGAGATGTTTCGTTCCAATGTCCAGTTGTGATCACTCTGTGTGGTCTTGGATTCATCAGATCTTTCTGCAACGATCTATCTTATGCAGTAGCTCTGGAAATGGCGTGGACAGGAATTTGAGATGATTCCAGTCTTCATGGGTGTCATGCTTTGCCTGGATCGTGGCTTTGGGTAGAAATCTTATGGGCAACAACCTTCCCCGAGGAACCCAATTCCCAACCGGAGTTACGTCGTCTATGCAGCGAGTGAAACAATTGATCATGTTATTTCTCACTGCACATACTCATGTAGGGTGTGAAACTTTTTATCACATGCTTTGGAATCATTTGGGAAGATCTTCTTGGTGCTTGGAAAGGAAACTTTTTCCCTCAATGGCAAAATGTTATGGAGCATTTGCCCTTTGGCCACTATATGGAGCCTTTGGCTCCAAAGGAATGACAGGATATTTCTGTATTACTATTATTATTTAACAGTACGAGAGGATATTTCTTGATACGTGTATTGGTCTTGATGTTAATCGATCTGTACAACATTAAACGCAAGGTAAGAACATTACAAAACTACTACTACTACTTAATATATGATGCAGTCAATATGCTAGTGAATATCAGCTGTAATCAACCTTGGTAAAGCCTGGTCCATTAATAATCAACAAATGATCAAGGTCTCCTCCGAGAGACCTAACAGTGTTTACAAATGGTCTAATCTGTTCGAAAATACTGAATACAAATTCTGGATTAACTTTACATGATGCACACAAAATGAGTTAATGAAATCATCCATCAGACCAACTCTTTGTAGAAACGCAAAGATGAAAAGGAGGCCCGAGGATGCACACATGTCATCTCATATAACCGAGCAGTTTCACCTTTTGGATTGAAGTAATCCAAGATCGTCAGAAAAAAATGATGGCTACTTTCATGATCTCTAGAGATTCGGGCAAGCATCTTTGACATCCGTGTAAATAGGGTTTTTCATTTTGTATTATTTTGGATTCTTATTTGATTTTGAAGTACTTGAACTCTAAGCTAGGGCTTAGTAGGAAACTAACAATCCAAAATTCCTAGATAAGTTCATATTTTGTAATTCTTTCAATTTTTAACTTCATATGATAATATTTTGAGAACGGCGCTGCTGACCGCTTGTACACAGAGAGCCATGACAGCCCAGTTTTGTGCCATGTTATGCACATCTTTGATCGATCCAACTAGCAGCCCATCATTGGAACATGTATTAGCAAAAAATACAACTGAGAGGATTGAAACTATTCGAAAGGTGCTCTTTAATACAAACCACTGAAAACATATGCACAACCATCCATATTAGAGTGCATAGAATGGACGGTTCAGATCCTCCAGTAAGTGAATTTTTGGCCCATTATAGCTCTCAATAGGTGATGACTTGGATAGCTCAAAATATGTGCCACATGACCTAAAAGTGGGTCAGTCACGCCCAATTTATCCTAATATTTTCGGTTTATTTAGGAGTCTCTAGAAAAGGATATTGACCGTTGAGAATATGTTTAAGTGTTTGCTCTGTGGTGTAACAAGTAAAAAAGAATTCTCTATCTCTTATAGATATATAAGAGAGAGAGAGAGAGAGAGAGAGAGAGAGAGAGGACGAAAGAAAGAGAGAAGGTTCCGAGGTCCATGGGACCACCCCTTAGACTGTGGTCCCAACTCCATTTCATGCGCACGTGGCATTCAAACATGGTTTTGCGTGCCACATAGAGCAAGGTGACATTGCATGGATCAATTTAAAAATAAAAAGAAAATTAAAAAGAAAATCAAATAAATTTTTGAAATCTGATCTCTAACGTGTGATTTATGCTGTTTGAAAGTTGGACCATTCAATTTAGTCAATTTTTTCCCTTTTTAAGAAAAAAATAGTGTATGCAATGTCATCTTGCTCCACGTGGAACTTAAAAGTTAAAACCACGTTTGGATGCCACGTGGAGCGTGAAATGCGGTCGGGAGTCTTGGGACCATAAAACCAGGACACAAACATGCACAGTAGATTCATCAATTTTATCTTTCAACCAGCTAGCTTGGGAGATTCATATTTTTCCACTGCATCAATTGGTATTGAAGCATGGCCCCAGACAGTGACGGGTGTTAATAATTGCTTCCCAAGGGGTCCATGGTGCTTAAAACAATGTTGTGACATCCAATTATGTGGCGAAAAGAATGGGTCAAATATCTTCGACAAGTAGATCAATTGGCACATAATTTGATGATTCATGAGTAAGTGAGATTTACAGTACTACATATGTTGAGGTGGATCTTTGGAAAATCTGTGGATTATCAAAACTGCCTTTATATTCCCCCCACCCCCACTCCCCAAGGATGATGATGAACCATATAGTGTGATATTTGATGGACATCCAGCTAAGATGGTGAATTTGGAGTTGTGGGGAGAGCTAGCTCTCGTGATTATTCATGTTCTTGGTCTCCTGCAACTGAAATGGATTATAAATCTAAAAAATGATTGTGTGCAGATGACAGACTGGGATCAATCAGCGTTAATAACCTTGATCAACTTGTAACTAAAAAATATTAAAAACATCATAGACTTAGAGGAGGCTAAATGGTCCAAATCAAATTCTTAAACTCTTAGGATAACTTCTGGAATTTTACATGATGCGCATGTATAATGAGGTGATGGCATCATCCGTAGAAACACCTTTTATATAGACTTGCAAAAAAATGAAAAATGAGAGTACAGTCAAGTGTTTCTTTTCATTTTGAGAAGCTTTTCCCCTTGGATCGACATAATCGAAGGTTTCTGCAATCATGCTTCAAAATAATGCGATATGGAATTTCTATTCTAGAGTTGCATTATTTTGAACCCTTAATTTTATTTTTGAGGTATTTATGCTTTAAGTTATGGTTTAGAAAGAATTAGAGGCTAAAATTTTGTCATTCAATCCACAGTAAATCTTTTGATTTTTAAATTCAGATAGGTAGGATCTTGTGTATTTAGGATTTCAGAGTTTTGTGGATAAGATATTGAGTATATATAGGTGTAAAAGGGAGAGGAAGACTAATATTAAAATTGAAGAATTTCTTCAGGAGAACTTTTTGTTGCTTACCTCTCTTTACTTCGTACGATTTCAGTAGATTTATTATTGAGGGCATTTTTTTTATGGTTAGCTTGATGGATTCAGAACTTTTATGCTGCAACACCAATATCTGGTAACATGAATCAAAGAAACAATTAATATACTTGCACGCATGAATGTCATACAGTCAATCACCTAGGGTGCAAAAGAAAGCCCGTGAATTCAATTATTCAAAACTCTTGAAATCAGCTTACTTAAAATACATTGATCACAGCTATTCACGAAGGGCAGTGACATAAACAGGTAATGAAAAATGTAAAAAATATAATAAAATTTTCAAGAGACCAAAAGATGCTGACAGACATCCCTAAGGAGAGTAGGAATAATGATGTTCTTCTTAAAGCAGTGTAACTATCTAGTAGAACATTCTTCTGGCCATAAAAACCTCCACAGATAGAATTCTAAACATTACAGTTAAATTTTGTTTGGTTCTTTTCTTTCAGTTTGTGATGTTTGAGAATAAGCATCAAGAAAGTGGAAGTTCTATAGAGATGGAAATAAATTAGTAAAACTATAATAGGCCAGAGAAGGAACTGAATAGTCAGACCATAATTAATTACCTCAAGAAAGTTTGCACGCTCCATTCGACCATCCTCTGAGAAAAATGGTAGCAACGACATTTTATCGTTGAAATACCAGACTGGTTGTTGATTATTTTTCACTGCAATCTGAAGAAGCATGCTTGGAGGTCCAGGGGAGATATTCTGGAACAACACCATTGGCAGAAGGGTCCTTGACGATGATCCAGGTTCCAACGGTGGGACCTGGCCAACAAAAGAATGCCCATGGCCAAATCAGTTTGAGTAGAAAATTTTGAAATATACGAGTCAAAGAAACTGTAATCACCTGCAGAACACCAGCAGCTGCAAGCCCAAATGTATTTTTGTTGAACTGTATCATGAACCCATCAAGAAGAACTGCTGAGCTATTCTCAAACAGTAAATCATAAAATATTTGACCATCCCTACGTGTAAGCTGTCCGCTAATCTGCAGACCTTGACCAGTTGATGATGGTAGTAATATAGGAAGTGGAGGCCTGTATGGATGTTGATAAAACACATGCCTCAGTAAAATGTATGTGTAAGACATGCATTTGCATCTTTATCAAACTGAATTAGCACAATTTTATGAACATAAGAAAGCTTAGGCAGTTCATAACAGTGATACTTAATTCGCTGGTTTGACCAGCGATCTGCAAATTGGGTTCAAACGAACAAATTCGCCATACAGTTCGCCCCAATTTGGTGTGAATGAGCGATACTAGCGTATTGGTATGTTTGATTAGAGCCAAGGATCAAAATTTCGGGTAAATTTTCGGTTTCTGGCATGACCGACCAATAATTTGAACCAGAATTTCGGCCGAAATTTTGGGTCCCATACAAAAATGACCAAAATTTCGGTCCAAATTATTGTTTTGGTGGGGATTGAAACCGATAATTTGGACCGAAATTTCGATCATTTCAGCCGAAATTTTGATCCTTGGTTAGAGCAATAATATATTCAAAAGAAAAAGAGTACATGAAGACTTGAACCCGCGACCTTATTTCCAATACACCTAACCAATAGACCTACTGCTAGTTTTATGTTTAAAATACAACATTAAACCATTATGCTATAAAACGGTATGAAGTTTATTAAAAAATTAGCAAAAAAAATAGAATAAAAATAAAAAACTCATCCTAGTCGTGGCGAATCGGATACGCGTGAAAATAGCGAATTGGGAATTTGATTTCGAATCAATCAAATTAGTGAACTAAGTAACATAGTCCATAATCCTCACCCAGACGCTGCTATTGGCTGGTCTACAGGAACAAGGGCATTATCCAGACCCATCAGATCACCAAGTAAGTCCGGTACTGGAGCAGCAGGCGCAGGGGATACCGGTGCTGGCTGTCTTGTTGAAGCTTGGGAAACATTAGATGAACTAGAGGGGATTGATGAGCTGTCAACAGCATGGGCAGGTGATTCAGAGTACCCAGTTTCACTACCATCAGGATATTCCTCCTCTTCAGGCCTTGGGGTTGTTGACTTGACAGAGCTTACAAAGGCATCTGGGGGCTTATGATATACAGAGGAAAGTGTAGCAATGTTTGCAAGGAGCTCATCAAGAAGTGACGGATCAAGTTGGTTTGAATCATCACTGATCACAGGCTTCTCAGCTAACACGACATCTTTAGCAGCCTGAGATTGAAGTAGGGGAGTCATCATGCATCAGCAAACAGTGCAGTGTTTTACAGGCATCTTAGACTGAGATTGGGTTAGCTCTTATAAGAGCAGAAGCAGCTCTCTGGTTGCTCTCTGCCAGAGCAGATTTCTGGTCTGACAAAGAGCAGGCAGAAAGAAGTTTTATCACTTAAAACAGAACCCCGCCAGAACAAATGAGGAGCTGTATTAACAAATGTAAAAGCAGTTCCCTGCTGGAGCCAAAGAGCGAAAGAGCCGCTCTTTGGCCCGAAAGAGCTAACCCAAACACAGCCTTAAATACTCTTATATACCTCAGGATCAGTTGAAAGAAGACGCCAATATATGTATGCACGGTCGCGCAGATCTGGATTATCTGTCTCCACAGTAGCATTATTCAGAACAACCTGCAAACATGTAGTTGAAGCATATTAAAATGGTAAAAACTGCACACTAAGCAAAAGGTTCTTAAAAATAAATTGTGCAATATTCTTCCATCACAGGCAAGAAAATATGATTGCATAATTGCCCTTATCATGCTATTCATTTGCTCCTTTAGGCAGTGAATTTGATAATTAGCTTCATTAGCTATATAAGAAATGTTCTCTGCCAAATCGGTCCTTAGAGAAGATAGAAGTTTAAAAGGACTAATAGAAAAGAATTAGAGAGATTTAGAGATGCATCTCAACAAGTGAATGCCTCCATAGGTGGGAAGCTCTCCTCAGACAAATGGGAAAATTGCTAGTTTTTCTGGCCTGGCAAGGCATTTTTCAGCATGCCTAGTGTCAACTATTGACTATGTTTAAGTTTACGCCTAATTAATGCATTGGTTGATGAGACATCAATTTTTTCTTTGCCTTCATAGAGATGCAGTTACCCATAATCGTGATGTGTTTCATGTTGTTTAGGTTATGAATACATGGATTCCAAAAATAGTATGGGCTGAATATCTGTTGTTTGAATAGCCGATGTTAATCTGCACACCCTGTCATGGTGTCGGGCGTTAATCCATGAACCTCAGGGAGATGTTATGAATAAATGGACGCTGCAATTAGTATTTGTTGATTACCAATTGTCTGACAAGGACGTTTTCTCAGAAAGCATTTCCTTCATTGCGGCTAGGTTCTGTGGTTATTACTTGTTAACTTTCCAGGACTAGCCTACACATGAAGCAGATGACTTTATTGTGCTGAGCAGCTGAGGTGCCCAGTGACTCCCTTACCCTTAAATGGATGCTGCAATTAGTATGAATAAATGGACGCTGCAATTAGTATTTGTTCATTACCAATTGTCTGACAAGAACGTTTTCTCAGAAAGCATTTCCTTCATTGCGGCTAGGTTCTGTGGTTATTACTTGTTAGCTTTCCAGGACTAGCCTACACATGAAGCAGATGACTTTATTGTGCTGAGGTGCCAAGTGACTCCCTTACCCTTAAGTTATATAGACTGTTCACATGCTGCAATTATTCTTTTTGAAGAAGGTAAATCTTTATTAAGAAAAGGTTGGGAAAAAAAAATTTCATGCATTCATGCACAGATGAAAAGAGAAGGTTGGGCCTGTAACACAACGGAAGATGGACAATACTCCAACCTCAAGGTCACAGGTTCGAGCCCAGCTTACCTATCAGGAAACAAAAAAATAATAATAATAAAAAAAAGAAACACCTTTCCCATACCCAGCAGGAAAAAACAGGAGAGGTTGACACAACTCTCTAACTTGATCAGAAGACAGTAACTATAAAACAAAATACAAGATTGGATCAGATTAACGAGGGAAAGACGCGAAAAAAAAGAACCTGAATCATTTGCTGTGGGCCTTCGGTTGGCTTTTTAAGAAACAATTTAACAGTTGCAGTCAGCAATTGCAACTGGACTAGCGCAGGCTCTTCTGGAAAACTCTCTAAAAAGCTTTCAAGGAGTTCGTCAGCATTGTCGATTCTTTCTGCGTATTCACCAATAATCCAGATCATTGATGCCTGGGACAGCCACGCATTTTAGTAAAAATAAGGAAATGAAAAGAAGATCGGGAATTGAAAGCTCAACCTCTTCAGCCATTTTCTTCAAGATAATAAAGAGAGAAAATACCTTTGCCTCTGGCTCATCTAAAGTGTCTAAGCTCTCACATAGGGTTGCTATAATAGATTCATAGCTGCAGATGAAGATGGCAATGAAGAGTAAGCTTTGAATTCATAGAACCATGTAATTTCACCACTAAAATCCTTAAATATACCACAAAGAATTTTCAATTGATCAAAATAGAAAAGGAAAACAAAGAAATCACCAGAGATCTCATAACTCACGTGTTAGGGTATCGTCTGAAAATGTCCTTTATGACTATAATAGCTTCCTGTACCACATAGTTTACTTTTATCTTTATCAGCTCAAGCAAAACACTTATACACCTTTCAGCTGCTCTCTCTAACTTAATGGCACAGCGGCCGATGGCACGGACAGCCTTTCTCACAAAATCAACATCTACTTCTGTGGCATACTCTTTGAACTCCAAGAGAACCTGCAAAATATCAATATTTCAGCAGTGGGAAGTTCCCATTACTCTTTCCAAGTCCAAAGTGCACCAAGACAGGATCCCAAGCCCAAAATAATAATAATAATAATAATAAAGATATCAAAACAGTCACATAAACAGGAAAAACTATCGTATCCTCTAAAGAACATGTGCGATTATAACTCACACTTCAATGTAACCTACATACATAATTATAAAAATCAAAGTAACAACCCCATTTTGCTAGGAGAGCAAGTAGCATTATTTTCACAAACCAGTCATAAAATTATTCAAACACCTCATTAATCCAAAAAAATATATTACTGAAACACCTCATTGCTGAGAAGACAGAACAGGGAAGTAAATAATCACTAGCACAATAAGACAAATATAGACATAGCAAACTAAACAAAAGGAGCAGGTGCTAGGATTGGTGCCCTGGAAAACCAATCGTAATTCTTTTATCTCTTTGATTACTTGATTGTGTTGTATCTGATGTGTGGTTTCATTAACACATTTATTGCTTCCATTTTCCACATCAAATTATGTGCATGAATGGTTTTTTATTTTTGTATAAGATACAAGATACGAGTTTTCTCTAAATTATGGCATCGGGGAAACATGGTTAGGGAGTTAGGAGTCATGATTGGATCATAATCTCAAGGAGAACAGATCATCCAGATCCATGTAAGTAAGCAAAAGTCCACTATTAAAAGTGTGCTGGGAGCTCACTTATACATTTGTTCTATGTGACTCTGACCACCATGCACGGATTGGAGGTCTTTCAGCAAAAGGTTTGAATGCCTAACCCATATAGGGGCATGTGCACATTACACTAGGCTGTTAATGAGTTGGGATGGGCCATATATATATGTGTGTGTGTGTGTGTGTGTGTGTGTATATATATATATATATATATATATATATATATATATGAGTAATGATCTTCTCACTCGAGTCATGGGACAGAAGCCCATGACTCGAGCTACCATTGGCTCAATGTCACGCTTGGTTGACTTTTTAAGTCATGCAGCCAATAGGAGCTTGAGTCATGGGCTTATGTCCCATGACTCGATTCATATAATCCTTTCCCTATATATATATTACACTAAGAGAGACTAGAGACCCTGATCTAAACCGTAAACCTTTTTTTAAAAATAAATTTTAGCTATTACCCTAACTTAGAGACAATAAAAAAAAAAAGACCATTACCCAGTGCTGGCCCTGTTTGTATACAGTGCTGGGAGGGGTGGACGGGATATAGACCTAACCCTTGGTTTTTTCCACACAGAGTGGCTGCTCTTTGAACTCAAACCCGAGTCTTCATACTTGATAGCCCGAGCCTTTTACCATTGCACCAAGCAATGGCCCCTAAATAAACAACATAACCAAAAAATAAAAAATTATAACCAATTTTACGAGGCCTGAAAGCCTGAGCCTGGCCCATTGACAGCCCTACGCTACACATCAAACTAGATCGCATCACATCTGCACTTGGGAAAGGTCAGTGTTACGTTCAAGTGTAATGAGTGTTATACTCTAATTTATTAGTCCCATAACTTGTGGATCTTATAAAAATAAAATATAAAGACAAATAGAAAATAAAAAATGATTTTGGGAACTTATAGGATTTCTAGAAATTGAATGCGTTCTTTGATTCACCAATCATTGATGTCTTTCAATGAGCATAAGAGGGTGTTTTAGGAGCGAAATTTAGTTCTCTAGAGCCTTATGCAATCAATATGGGATCCACTACCTATATGACATTGTGTAGTAAATGTGTAAATCAATTGGAAAACCTAAATCCAGGACTGGTCATCAGATTTTTTTATTAAATGTCTTCTATAAAGCAATTGATACGTTAGGATAGTTTATTTTAAAAAGCATCCAACACACTTTCCAATTTAATGAAGATCCAATGGTAGAAATATTGGAAGCCTATGACATAGTTAAATAGTGAGCATTATAAAAGTGAAGGGACTTTCATGCAATTATGGAGAGAGGAAAAGATTATTCGGTGCAAAGAAAACTTGGAAGTGAATTTACAAAGGGATACCAAGGTATTATGGGATATGTTTGGTTTTAATATTGATATACTTATTTTTTGAAGAAAGACTCCTATATATCCCACACCCCTTCAATTTAATCATTCTCGTTATCCCCTTGCCTTAAATCCAATCATTCTGGGGTTAGCACCGCTCGAATTTAAACTATTATTCCCAAATAAAAAGAATTCCCAAGCAGGTACCTATAATTCTCGAATTATAGTGAAGAAGGCAACAAAGAGGATCAGATGCATGCACCTATTAGAGATTCAGAGATCGACTGTCTTTATTGTGGGGCGAGAGCATATTTATTTATTTATTTTAAAAAGTCAAAAGAAAACGGAAAAAAATGGGAATAATAAAAATTTACAAAAAGTTAGAAAAACATATAAGGAAAAAAGTTCTAGGCTAGTCTCTTTATACATTTAGGCAATAAAAATGAACTATATCAAGCATCTAAATATCAAATCAAGCCGATCCACAGATTTTGGGTACAAACCATTTGAATAATATGGCCTTTGCAGTTCGACATGTCTATGTTTTCTTTCAGCAATTCCATTTTATTCTAATGTGTATGCACATTATGATGAACTATTTTCTTCAACAAAGGTGGAAAACTCACTAGCACTAGATAGGTACTCTCCTCCACTATCTGATCTGAGAATTTCGATTTGTTGTTCATACTTCATACCTTTGAATCGCCTCCAAATTCCAAACACTTAAGACTTGCGCTGCATAAAGTCAATCTCTCTCTCTCTCTCTCTCTCTCTCTCTCTCTAGATATATATATATATATATATATATATATATATATATATATGCATGTAAGGAAGTAAACCATAAATCATATATAATAAAACAAGTTTCTACTTTCTAAAAGACATTGTTTGATCAAACATCACATGTATATGTAACATTCTCAACAGCTTGAACAACATCAACCATAACCTCAAAATTACAGAAGTTAAACAATGAGTCAATGACCAAAATATAAAAAGTGTCATGATCAAGATTATCATACAGTATGCTATCATTTTTTATTTTCTTTAACTTAATCCATTAATCGGAGAAAGTTGGAAAAAATCAGCAATTAATCGGGAACTCCCGGGTGATTAATCGGTTGGGAAAAAATCGCAGATTTCCAATGACTTTTTCAATAAATCAGAGACTTTAATCACTATGGTGGAGAGGTGGTGGAGGTGTTTGTGGTTGCAGGGGAAGAGAGTAGTGGTGGTCTGATGGAGGAGGAATTGGTGGTGGGGAGGCCATGGTGGTGGGTGGTAGTGGTGACGGGGAGGTCGTGGTGGGAATGCGTATACAGATAAAAGTTACTTTTATATAAAAGTCAAACGCAAAACTTTTTCGCTTTTTTTACTCAACTTCAAGTAATATACTGAATCATCTTTTTGGCAATTTTGCTTCAAAAGCTATAAGCTGGTTCTTTGGCATTCCAAACAGGCCCTGGAATTATCAACTTTTCTAAATCTAGTGTTGATGAAGCTTAAGCAAGGTGTCGGAACGATGGCTTCCACCCCTTTGATCTTGTTGGTTATTGATCTTGTTGGTTAACCATTACATGATGCAAAGATTTAAATTCTATCTGCAGCCTGTCTAATGTCTTTCTTAAGATCTTCAGTATTGCTTCCTGATTTCTCAAGTGAGGTTTCTTCACAATGTAAGCCAGATATGGGATGGATGGCTTTATTAATGAGTCTCCTTTCGGAAGTAACGTGGGAAATGTGTAAGGAACGTGTAACCTTAAGAATCTACAAAATAATAAGGAACCAGCATATCAAATGCTACAGTGTAAGAACAGAGTAATAAGAGGGCTTTTGAGTCAGACAAGATGGATTAGAACCGACAAGTTTTATTAAAATCGCATGAAAGCATCTGTACCTGGTCAATATTTCGGTCGGAAGCAAGCTTTATCATGATCTCTAACTTTTCCATCTTCACATAAATTGGATCATTGTACTTGCAGAAGAATACCTTCAACAGACAATACAGGTATAAAATCAAAGTTTGCATATGAACACTAAATGTGGCAATGCTGATATCATTAAAATAAGGAGTCCTCCTTTCAAATACCTTAATTTCATGTGCAAGGATCGTTGGGCGCCTTTGTACAATAAGGTTGATGTTTCTCAATGCGACATATTGTATCTCTGGTTCTGCAGAAAGTAGTGTTACTAGAGGTGGAGCCATTTTCTTGCAAAGATTTCGGACAACATCAGTGCTAGTGATGAGTTCCATTTGTTGAAGAATCATCTGCAAACAACCAATTCATGACATGATAAAATGTAACAATCCAAAAGAAGAAATTTTGTATCATTAATTTTCTAAGTCAATGAGGAGATGATCATTGAAAGGAAAAATAATAAAAATGAACAAAACCAGCAAAAGAAAGGTATTAGTATGCTCAGCAGACCCTAAAAAATAATATGATTATATCAATCCAAACGAGACCAAATTAACGGCATAAGACTATGATGTTGAAGATGATGAATCCAAAAGATGCAAGACAGTAGAAACTAGAAAATGAGCATTAAAAAGTTTGATAAGGTTTTATTTTAAAGACCACAAAATTTCTTTAAACTGAATGATCAATATGACCATCTCTCCACTTGAGATCTGCATATGTGACATTCAATTCAACTGGTATATAATTTACATGATGTCGTTAGATCTGTAATTTTGAATTAGAATTCAAGAAATGCCAGCAAATTGAAAGGTTACAGATTCATTAGATTATTTAGCTTGTTTTATCAGGGCTTGCATACGGACAAGCATCCTTCCTATCCAGGTTGTTATAAGAACTAGGTAGGGCCCGTGCGGCAAACCCCCGGGCACAAGGCAGGGGCTAGACGAAGCCTAGGTAGTGAGGCCCAATGATGCTGTAATTTTTTCATATGTCAATAAAATGTAGAGGATCCATAACATATGACACAAGCAAACAAATAATGCTACAGATGTGATTACCTCCACATCAAACATCAACTGCAATATAACCTGTACACGCTGAAAGAGTAAAGTAAAAACTAAGAACTAGCAACCAAGGACTAGTACATTAAACAAGCAAAAACTAATAACAAGGATATCATTTAGTTATGAAAATATAATGATTTTGATAAATTTTGATATTTCCAAAATTTATCAGTTGCAAGACATCAACTGATAAATAATAATGAGAGCCTGAAGGACGATTTGGTCAAAATAGAAAATCGACGATCTCATAAATTTTGATATTTGAGTTCTACAATACAACTAGATGGCGAGTTCAAGGACATCACAAACAGGACCGATGAAGGGTGGGTGAAGTGGGGTGTTGTGTGATCGACAAGCACCACTTTGCTTGAACGAATGTTTTGCAAAATAGAGGTAAGATCTACAATACTCTATGGCGCAGAGTGTTGTGCTACGGAAAAGCGACTAGAAGACAGAGTTCATGCAGTTGAGATGTGTACGCTGAGGTGGATGCATGGAATAATAAGAAAAGAAAAAACTAGAAACGACTACATGAGAGGTAGTTTAGGAGTGGCCTCAATAAAAGAGAGTTAAATAATTTCCTTTGAGATGGTTTGAGCATGTCCAACAAAGACCCGAGACAGCACCCCCCAAGGAGGTTTGCAAATAATAGAAGCACAAGGAAGGAGGAGAAGAGGAAGACAAATAAAGACTAGGAGAGGAATATTGAGAAATGACATGAAAGATTGTGGATTAACAAAGAGTTTCCCCTTAAATAGGATTGAGTGTTAAAATGAGACTTACAAAGCCGCCCCAAATACATGGTACAAGGTGTTGTTGCTGATGCTGATGATGATGAACAATAACTAAATCCAATGTCAATTAGAAATTTACTAGAAAAAATTTCAAAGCAATTGGATCCAATCTCATTATGAGTTATGACACTCAAGATAGGTTAGATATAAGTCAACCCCCCACCCCCTCTCCAAGTGGCACGTAGGTACGGCTTTTGACAACAAAGGTTTATATGGCAAAGCATATTGATGTATGCTTAGACTTTTACTGTGGGGTGATGTTTTGTGTAATATTAATCCTTCTTTGTTGAGAGTCATGTCAGATAACTAAGCTTTGGTTGAGAAATGTTTTGAGAAGAGAGCGGGTCAGATTGTGCATGTCTTAGATTCTGTAAGAGTTTTAAAGACAGGGACGTTAGATTGTTAGGTATGTTGGAGGAGGTGTACATATCTAGGAATATTGTTGACAAAATGGTTTGGTTGTATGATAGCCTCGCTCAATTTTCAAAACATATTTTTTTTCGGTTCCTTACAACTTCTGATGGGATCTCAACTTTATTTTTTGGCTTCAAGGATCTGCCAAGAGTTGAATTTTTTTATGGGCAACTATGACAGAATTTTTTTTAATGTTGGATCGTATCAAGAGGCAAAAGCAACAGTTCCCGAATATGTGTAACATGTGCAGGGAGGCCTATAGGGAGATGAAAGAATAGGGCCATCAACTCTTCCTTCCTTGACAGGTAGCAAGATGTGGTCATACTTACGCACTTTGAGCATATCATGAATATTCCCTTGTCAACTTAGTGAACTTCTTGAAAGTTGGTATCTAGGAGTTTCGAGCTCCTTTTTATTATTTACGCATTTAGAATAAACCTTTGTGATGAAAACACCATGATATGTAACAAAAAAAAAGACAAACAAGTTCCAACAAGAAACATCTATAAAAAGAAAACAAGTGAATTAAGAGCAGTTAAGCAAAATGGCAACATGATCTTCAGAATTGAAAAGCAAACAAGGGAGCGGGAGCTAATTAGGGAAGCTGCTTTAGTCGTTAGATGTACAACATACCCCTGTTTGTAAATAACAGATCCAGACTTACAAATTGAGAAAAAAATTCAATATTCATGAATAACATATGCAATTATGCACGGTTACTTTTATTGATAGATACAAGCAAGGAGAGTATCTACACGTATACAATCCAATATTTTATTTCCTGGGTAAACATGAATGCTCTCTATGGTGCTTAAGGTATGGGCAACCTTAATCATTGCAAATGTATGTGCACCAAGTTTGGTACTGGATTGCTCTGCTGGGTACATTCCGGGACCAGATGAGAACGGTAAGTACCCTAAAATGGTTAATAGTTAATATCGCCTGGTATTGATTATTTTTTAATGCGAACTGTGCACAATAGCCACTTGAGAGGGTAATAGTTTTGACACAAAACTAGCAAAACCTGCAGAAAGGCTGAAACTAGTCTTCCAAGGTAGTTGAATTGAGGAATATCCCACCAAAATTCCTCTGCCAGTGACCCCCACAGGAACCTAATACTAACCGCAGCTGGTCGGGCTTCAAAAGCTCCAAAACAATATATTTCATTCAACTCCACCATTAAATTCCAGCACTAATGGGGGGCTTAAAACTATTGCAAAAAATTAGAAATCCTAGTCTAAGACTAAGTCCTAACTCAAATAAAAGAAATATCCTAATTTTCTAAAAGAATAAAATAAAATCCTAAAACAATAAGGAAACTAGTCCTACTTCTAATAAAAGAAACAAATTCTATCTGCGAGAATAAAATAATAAAAGAAACTAATCCTAATTCAACTAGGAATCTTGAAATTCGTTGCTTTCAGTGCAGCCACCAAGAACTGACCATAACTTCTTCAACATTTGTCGGAATTGTGCGTTTCTTGACTCGTTGGAAAAATACTTTGATAAACTTTCAAATAAGACCAATTTTGTATCAATCTCACGTCGTTTGACCCTTCAAAATAGGCCAAACATAAAAGTGACGGGATTGAAGGTTGAAGACTCCGTGACCCTCCGATGAGAAACTTTTCGGCAATAAACTTTGAATTCTCCTTTTCTTTCTTCTTTTCTTCCACTTCTTCCCACTTTCTTCAGTCAATTTTCTAGAAGTTGAAAGTCTTCTTCGAATAAGTCATAGGCACATACCTTATTTACGAGTAATCATTGTTCTAGGACCAATAAAAGAGTAATGGTGACGGTTGGAACCTCTTTAGCATATCCTTGTATATGGGATACTCATATACCATGCTCCACACATCGCTTGCTTTCAACTTGTAGTGTTGATCACAATTGCTTCAATTTGTTGATCGGAGGTTCCCACGTTGGATCGAACACTCTCTGATACCAAATGATGCGATACTTGCATGATAGCCACTTGAGAGGGTACTAGTTTTGACACAAAACTAGCAAAACCTGCAAAAAGGCTGAAACTAGTCTTCTAAGGTGGTTGAATTAAGGAATATCCAACCAAAATTCTTCTGCCAGTGAACCTACAGGAACACCTAATACTACCCTCAACTAGTCGGGCTTCAAAAGCTCCAAAACAAATATTTCATTCAACTCCACCATTAAATTCTAACACTAATGGCCTTTAAATAGGCTTTTACAATGCATAAAATTAGAATCCCTAGTCTAACACTAATTCCTAAGTCAAATAAAAAATATATATATCCTATTTTTCCTAAAAGAATAAAATAAAATCCTAAATCAATAAAACTATCCTACTTCTAATAAAAGAAACAAATTCTATTTGCGAAAATAAAGTAATAAAAGAAACTAATCCTAATTCAACTAGGAGTCTTAAAATTCGTTCCTTTCAGTGCAGCCTCCAAAAACTAACCATAACTTCTTCAACATTTGTCGGAATTGTCCGTTTCTTGGCTCGTTACAAAAATATTTTGATAAGCTTTCAAATAAGACTAATTTTGCATCAATCTAACGTCGATTGACACTTCAAAATAGGCCAAACATAAAAGTGACAGGATTGACGATTAAAGACTTCGTGATGCTCAGATCACACACTTTTCAGCAATAAACTTTGAATTTTCCTTTTCTTTCTTCTCTTCTTCCACTTCTTTTTCCCACTTTCTCGTCTTCTTTCTCGAATTTTGCAACATATTAAAATTTTGCACTGCATTATTTTTAGGTACATAACATTCGTATTGGTACAACTCATGAACGTTACTAGTATCGGCGCCAAGTTTAAACCTTGACGCACCACCACACCCACCCACTTTTTTCCAGAAAAGGCCCTCCATGTATTCTAGAGCCTTGGGAAAAAAGGACTCTCCTTCTTGTTGTCAAATAATGACTTATGAATATCTAGAAGGACCTGGAAATCCATGATATCTTCTTATAGCATTTCCCCCACTCGGTTCCATTGGGTGATGCGATCCTTCGTAAATTTGCGGAACAAATGAGTTATGCCCTTTCGGACTTCCTTATACGGGTCGCATTGGAGCTTGTCTGGCTCCTTTCGGC
Source organism: Chloranthus sessilifolius (assembly GCA_021018995.1). Taxonomy (NCBI): domain Eukaryota; kingdom Viridiplantae; phylum Streptophyta; class Magnoliopsida; order Chloranthales; family Chloranthaceae; genus Chloranthus; species Chloranthus sessilifolius. The sequence continues at coordinate 123,615,953 of CM037587.1, read as the reverse complement.
ATTTGTTTGGCTTTTCGTCCTTTTCATTCAAAGGCTCTCCACTCGAACTTGTACCATTAGTGGGAACCCCCGGATTCACCACCCATACACAACTATGTGTGTGCCCCATATTCAATCATTCACCCACACGCACACATGTGCACACGTGCGCATGCACGTATAGAGAGAGAGAGAGAGAGAGAGAGAGAGAGAGAGAGAGAGAGAGAGAGAGAGAGCAGCAGCAGCATTTACAGCAATTGAATAAAAATTTAATAGATGGCAGATATGACGACGGCCTCTGTCAACCAGTATAGAACTTTCAGATCAAGGACCAAAGGATTATGAGATGAATAAACAACACTACAAGAGTAACTATCTAGTCTAGCATATTAAAGCCAAAAAAAATTGTCTTCATGAATATTAAAATGGAGTTTCCAGAGGTACATCAACCTTTATGCTTAAAATGAATCAGATCATTAAGATTCATGAGACCGGAGCAATGACAAACTCACACAGAACATCAATTTCCAAATAACTAATCATCCTTCTGTGCACAACCTTCATTAAGAATGTCATCAAAATCCATAAACGGACCAAACATTTTACCTTGACAGCCGAAAGTACAACTGCACAGTTTGCATGCTGAAGACGTGGAGTAACTCGTTCAACTATATTTTCAGCTTCACGGGCATCAGATGCCTTGTACTTTGAAAGAGCATCCAATATGAAAACTTGACCCCATCTGCACAATATTACACCCTATTCAGGACTCATATATATACCGATTAAATAGGACCATCTCTCACTGCCAGAAACATCAAAAGATTTTAATGTTTCACATTGACCGTCTTTTTTCAGGTGTAATATATATATATATATAAAATACTATGCAGCAGTTTGTTTCAATCCTATTGTTATTAGATCAACGCATAGAATACAAAAAATAAACAATTCAACATTATGTGCACTAAAAAATGCAAATTACCATACTAGACTAGTGTCAATTTAGTTAAGTAACAACTAGTGAAGTAACAAGCTAACTAACAATCAACAAACATAAAATATAAAAAATAAATCAGTCAAAACTCGGGAGATGCACATAGTATAAGAATCAACAAATATTACCCACAGTCCCGCCTATTCTAAACAAAACTAAGAAGTCAAAACTTGACAATTGCATATCTATGTATGAGCACAACAGGGGGGGAAATGTGAATTGAAGTTTTCTTTTTTGTTTGATAGGGACAAAAAAGTTGCAGGCTACAATAGGAAGAAGAAGAAGAAAAGAATTAGAAAGAACAACAATAATAATATGATAATACAGTCTGTTTTTTTAAAGAAAAAAAGAAGGGCTGCAGGAAGAAGAAGAAGAAGAACGAAGGAACGAATAAAAGAATAAATAAAGAATACGTGAAATCATGGTTTATTCCAGGGAAAAAATTGCACATAGATGTTGTGAAGGGATAGGTGCTGACCGTCTCTTCTTCTCTTCTTCTTGGCTGAACAAATGCCCTAGCCCTTTTTTCTTTGCTACAGTTACGTTGAAAGTTATAAAAGACACAGAACTTTATAATTTCCAAGTTATAAATTATAAAGTTTATAGCATTATATATATATATTAAGCTTATATATTTCAACTAAGGCGAAAGCCCAGGCATAGCAGGTGACCTTGTGCCTAGACATGTGCCAAAAATCATGACCTTACAATAATACAGATAGCCCAACCTCTGTCTTAACAAAAAAGAATCTAATATTGAGTGTAATAATAGTTTAGGACCAAAGGGCTTGTAGGTTCATAAAAGGGTATGTGTGTTATAAGTGATTAATGGGTGTGTGATGAAGGAGCAAACTGCTGTGGACTTATTGAACATAATAATAGGTCTCCTATGTCTACGTTGAATGCATGTAAAAGATCCATCTGCTCCTAGACTATGAATACATACATACATACATACATATATATATATATATATATATATATATATATATATATATATATATATATATATATATATATATATATATATATATATAGCACATGCACACAAAAAAAATACCACATGTACAACAAATGAAAAAGTGAATGGATGGTCGTGTCATTAGGAAAAAAAAATATAAAGAGTAAACGAAATAGTGCAATTCTCAGAATAGGAGAGAATATTAACAGTTGTAAACCAGGTACCACAACATACTAGAGATTGTTTTTAATCTGCAATCATGTCTTTGAATTTAATTATGAATTTCCTTCAGAATAAAAGCCCATGCACAAAATCTTATAATAAATCAAGCGTTTCAGCATACACTCACTCAGTGCACTCATTTAGAGCAGTAAGGAGCTTTGAAAGTGTGTGACTGGTGATCTCAAAAATTGGTCTGTTACTATTTTCTTGGATTTCTGCAAGTGCTGCAACTGCATTTGCAACTACCATTGGATTATTATCTGAAATCAAATCTTTGAGTGTCTCTAGAAATCCCCTATCTTCCACTAGCTCAGCATTTATATCGTAAAGTTTCGCCACGCATATAGATGCTGTCTTCCGAACATAAGGATCGTCATCCTGTTGGTGAACAAAAAACAAAGAGAAATCATATTTTACATGACAAACTTCCCAAGAAGTACCATCAGAATGCTACAGCAGCTCAACAACTAAAAGGCATCCTAGTTATTAAAAATGAAAAACCATTTGAGATATTGTAGCCAAAAAAATTTATAATAATAAAATATTAACAAGCAACATGAGTAAAGTAAATACATAGTTGGGATAAAACAACCTTGAGACATCTCTGAAGGGGATCACATAAATATTCCGTGATTTTATCAACACGGATGCATCCCATTGTCCGCACAGCTAAAGCACGAATCAATGGATTTGGATCCTGTGAGTCCTGCAAAGATTATCACAATTCACAACTTACAAAGTCAATAGTGCTATCAAACAATTTTCACGACTAATAATTTTAAAACCACATGTGGATAATATTTTGTGACATTGAGAAACAGAAAAGTAAAAGAATACCTTACTTGAGGAAAGTCCTATCTCATTCAAAAGAACATAAAAATATATTAAATCAAATATACAGTAATCATAAATTTTTTATATTTTACCGTGCTAAGTCCCAACTCGTACAAAGTGGTTAAATATAGAATAATCATAAATTTTTATATGTGACCATGCTGAGTTCTAATTCTTAAAAGTGGTTATTGATTAGTGACACCTAAGATTGAATGAACTCAAGGCTAAATGTACGTAGCCCAAGTTGTTTAACCTTGGTGTAAATTTTAGACCACAAATGTGATACTCGTTGAAGTATCCTGCAATCTACACAACATGTATAGTCCATTTTGCTGTTTAATCCAACGTTCAAAGATAATAACTGGAGGTTTTACCTTCCATGTTTTGATCCTTGTTGGATCCAAAAACTTTTAACCATTATCAGTTCCAACAAGTTGTTAATACTGGACCAAGAACAATTGTATGCATAAAATATTTGGGGTCAAGTTTCCAGCAGTTCCTCAAAATTGAGAAAAAAAAAGTTTGTTTAAGAAATAAATTAAGTACATATGCCTGAAGTTTTTACATGCAAATCCGTACTTACAAATTCTGGAACCAAAATATTTTATAGTTTAGGAAAGAGTAATAATTGGTGGAAAAAACAGAGTGCAGCCTCTGCTTCTCCATACTAGAGAAGAGATATACCAACAAATTTTCTGATTTGCAAGGCTAAAAGGATGATTAAGATAAACCCAATAGATAGATGCTGCATTGAGGATTTTACCTTTACGAATGTATTTACGGCAAGAATGGCTAGGTCAGGTTGGCTTTTAGCGTAGTTTATAAGATATAAATAGACAAGTTTCTTCAACTCCAAATTCTCTGTTTGCATGCAGTTCACAACATCAGTGAACAGTGACGAAACATCCTTTCCAACAGTCATTGCAGCAATCACCTTCTTCACGGCATCTTTTTTCTTATCCTACAAAGCATACGTTATGTAGTCAACCAACTAGTACGAAAAAAGCAATTATACAGAGGCTTAGTAGTAATGAGAGAATGGTTGCGCCATTAATTATCGTGCCTCAGTACATTAATTTAAGAAAAGAATTCGGGTCCGGGCAGTAGTGGCGTAGCCACATAGAAGGGTGTGGGGGCTCAAGCCCCCATTTAACTCTGGAGTTTCTATGAGGTATGGTTCTTATACAACCTTTGTTTGTATATAAGCCTCCAAATCTATAATGTAGAAGCCCCCAAGTCGATGGTAAAATAACTTCTAACATTATATGTATAATTTGTAGCCCCCACCAACAAAAATTCCTGGCTACACCCCTGGGTACGGGTTTGCAAATGTGCATTACAGGCAACAGAACAAGAGGTAAACTAGAAAGTTTTCCATTACAAAATTCACAAACACAGAACTTGCATCCATTCAAACTGAAAACATGAAATTTATAGAAACCATGATAGAATTAAAGAACAGCAATTCATTATATAAGCATCCAAAAGAAGACAAAACAGTTTGTCAATAGAATGGCCGAGCAGCATTACAGGCAAGGGTAACAAGCACGTAGAAAAATATCGAGTAGGAGTAAATGGTAGGCAATAAATATTCCAGTATCAACAAAGGCCACAATTGAATTACGAGCTAGAAGTACAACCTTCTCTAAAAATGGCTGGTCAAGAAGTTCTCTTCTAAAAGCTAATGACCATCTAAAGTGTTCTCTTCTAATATCTATTGTCAAGATAATGGTTTTCTATGGAAGAGGAGAGGAGGGACTTGGCATAAGAAGACTAAAGGAGATGAATTTGGTTTTGCTAGAAAAATGGCTTTGGCATGTTGGCAACGAGTTTGATTCATTTTTGGTGCAAGCTATCAACTTTAAATCTGTCTTTTTGGAAAATGGATGGGAGGCAGAGTTACCTAGGTACGTGACACGGGTGCCAAGTCCAAGATGCCCATAAAGTACTGGCACATCAACTTCTAAAAATATCAATACGGCGGCACTGCCGTATAAAATTAATGATAACTCCTTTGAATCAAAGGACACCCTTGATGATAACAAAATTGTAAATCAAGGGTGATTCTTGTCAAATTAACTGCCGCCCACGTTATACAAATCTTAAAGGCTGGCTTTCCAGACATTAATCCCATCAAATTCATATCCACTCATTAATCCAGTTAAAGGTTGGCGTTTCACACATTCGATGGTCTCAAAGTTTGTGAAAATCAGCCTACACGAGATATATTTAAAGTAATGGGGTTAAAAGGCTTGGATCACAATGACTTCAACCTGTCTTGGCGATGGCTTAAAGGCGTCGTCCAAGTAAACACTTTTAAATAATATAAAAGCCTCTTCCGAAGAGAGAGGGTTTACAAAATCAAAACCCTCGTACTGTTTCAAAAAATAAAAAATCAAAACCCTCGTACCGTTTCAAAATATACAATCAAAACCCTCGTCTTCAGGGTTTAAGATTTTAAACCCTCTCCTTTTAAAGAATTTGTCTCTTACAGAAAAGGGAATTTAAAAAGGTAAACAGGAGAGACAGGGTTTTGCACTTTATACCCTCTGTCTTTATTTAAAAATTCTCTAAAGAGATAGGGCTATAAAATCAAAAACCTATTGAAACCACTTTACTCTTATATAAGCTTTCACAGGGACCACCTCTTAAACCCATTAGAAAAGTTTAAGAGCAGAGAGAGAGAGAGAGAGAACTCGGTCGCACGAAATTTAAAGAAAGGTTGGGACGTGATCAGTGTTCCTTCTTTGCTTTGTCAAGGATGCCGAAAATGTGAAATTTAAAAGAAGAGATGCAGGGATAAAAACCTAGCAAAAGGCCTCCTATTTCCTGAGAGACTTGCAAGGTGCGTTTGAAAGGGTTTTTGTTGATTTTGTTGATAAATAAAAGTCTAAATCCCAGAAGAAAGGGCACTTTTTTCCTTTTTTTCTATTTTTAGCAAATGAGTTTGTATCGAATTTTTTAAAAAGAAAGACATGAGAGTTTTACTGTGCCACGTGCCAGAACTTGGGGCTGATGTCACCTGGCACGGCATCGGTACGTGCCAAGCCGTTCCATGCCGTATCGTCTCATACCAAGGTGCAGGCATGGCAAAAAAGTGGCTGTGCCTAGGTATCACTGATGGAAGGTGCGTACAAGTAGAAACCGAAGGGATTTGACTTGGTAGAGGGGAGTTTGCTCAGTAAATAAGTTATTTGATAGGCATATCACATTTGAGTGGGGCACAATCAGTTACTACGGTATTAGGAGGATCCATAGGTAGACAAGACTCCTCTTTGAAAAAATTATGTGACTCTATATAAGTTAACTGTTAACATAAAAGTAACAAGTGTGAAGGTGCAAGGCTGTCAAATGCGCAAAGTGTGGCCTAGGTGGCAGACCCCCCTAAGTAAGCGGCAAATTTTTTTTTAACTCATATATATATATATATAGTACAACATTCATGCAAAGTGTAGAATGAAAATAAACAAAAAATATTGATAATTATGACATTACGAAATACCAACATACTACTTAGTATCACTACCAACTATAAGTATCAAACAATGCAGCAAAATGTCTAATAAGTAACAACTAACAACTAGTCAACTAACATGTTAAATGTTAACAAAGAAAAAAGATAAAAACTATTCAACCAAAATAATAAATACTGGTCGTTTCCTCTCGGTACCATATTACCATGCTCCTTCTACTTCTTTTTCTTCATGAGATAACCGAGAGAAGAGGTAAACTGTGAGAGTCAAGAGATTAGGGCTTCGCATTTCTTAGGATAAAATTAGGGCTTAAGTTTATCTTGCAACCTATATAGTTTTTCAACTTAAAAAAGATCTCGGGTTTCATACATAATTCTAAATAAAAAAGAGCTTTTAAAGTTTAAAAAAAAGTGGATTCCAAAAAGTCCCTTCTTTAAGGGCTTTTTCCACCTAGGTGACCGCTTCGGATTTCAAAGCGGGAGCTTTTAGTAATCCGCTGTAGGCGGAGCGGCGCCCTTGGTAGTGAAGCGGCCACCAAGGTGCCACATTTGACAACAATGAGATGGTGCATGGTTGTTTTCGTAGCAGAAGTTTTGGGACATTCAGCTATTAATAAATCGGATCTGATGCAGGAACTTGAGGGGTTGTAACCGGGTAAGGGGGGAGGGGGGAGAGGATTATAGGATTTCAAAACTCGAGAAGAAAGGTTGTTTTACCACTTCATTGTGCAGGGCAGCATCCACCTTTTGCTCAGAGTTGGATGTCAATTGGAGGACTGTTCTTCCTAGAATAGATTCTTTTTGTGAACTGCCAGTTGGGAAAGAATCCTCATTATCGATCAGCTCATCAAGAGAAGTATGACATCCTGAATGTGAGGTATTTGCAGGGTGGAGGCGGAAACTCAAGAAGAAGAAATGCTGTAAATTTAACTTATTTTACCACTTCAATCGGCAGGGCACAATCCACGTATTGCTCAGAGTTGGAAGCCAATTGGAGAACGAATGCTCCTCCTAGAATAGGTTCTTTTTGTGGACTGTCACTTGGGGAAGAATCCTCCTTATCAATCAGCTCATCCAGAGAAGCATGGGCATCCGGAATGTGAGGTATGTTCAAGGTTGAGGCGGAAAGTGTCAACCACCTTCTTATTCCTGCTCGGTTGCTACGATTGTGTGGGAGTTGACTCTCTCGGTGTTTGGTTTCATGTGGTGCTTCCCTATATCATGTGTGAGGTTTTGCTGTACTGGGAGGGTATTCAGCTTCATGGAAATTGTAAGTTTTCTGTAATGTCGCTTATATGGCAGTAATGTGGGCAATATGGCTGGAACACAACGGAAAAGTGCTTAAGGGAATACCATGGCTTAACCCATAGTTAAAAGTTTTCTAAAGGTTGTATTGTGACTTGGATAAGATCGATAAACGTATGGCTGTAGGACAGAGGTGTACAATGGAAGATTTTTAAGAAAGCTGTAGGACAGAGGTGTACAATGGAGGATTTTTAAGAAAATACGGGGGAGCTGCATTGAACTCTTTTGGTGACAAGTTCTCCCTAGCCTTGGGGCAGCATGGGGTTTAAGTTTTTTGTTTGTATTGCTTGTTGTTAAGGTAGTGTGACACTGTGCTCTTTTATTTTGCTTGTGTTTTTATAAGCATCTCACTTGGTATAGCTGTAACTTTATCTTTTATTTTGAATAGAATTTGTTTATTAATGATAGCAATAATATTAATAATAATAAATTAGGTAAAAGGGGGTCTAGTAGAGTGTATCCACGATTCATTTCTCGATTTTTTATCAATGGTGAAAAAAGTAAAGTGTAGGGTTCCGAGGGATCTATATCAACTTGGCCTCCTTTCACTTTCTCATTTATTTACTCCTGTGTTGTAATTGGAGTACTGAGGTGAGAAATGCATCCCATTTGTCTCCTTATTAACTTTTAAGTACATTGACGATAATATATATGATCTATTTATGCAAATCTAGTTAACACATTAGCAATGGGATATAAAACCATTTAGTGTTGCGGATAGATTTCAGTATTTGGCTCTCCTTACAACCTTTTGGTGATTTTGAGTATGATATCTCAAACAAGATTAGTGCAAGGTTATTAAAGTGGAGATAGGATCAAATTGTATTGTGAGATCAAAGAGTGCTGTTTCAATTGTATTGTGAGATCAAAGTGTGTTTTATAAGGCAGTTGTAAGACATGCATTCATGTATGGTGCAAAGTGTTGGACTATAAAGAAGCAACAAGAAAACAATACTTGCCGTTGAGATGAATATCATACAGTGTATATGTGGATTCACAAGAATAGTTAGAATTCCAAAAGAGTACTATGTGGAAGTTTACAAGTAGGCTAATGAAAAGAAAATCAAGGAATTTTGTATGATAGGGTTTGAACAAGTCCATCAAAGACATGAGGCAGCCTTGTGCAAAGGATTGCTATCATAAAAATACACGGAGTTGAAGGAGAAAAGTAATAAAGACTTGGAGGAAAGTATTGAGAAGCGGCGAGAAGGATTGCAGAGTGGCATAGTTCAGCCCCAAATAGAAACAAGAGGAGAATTAGGATTCACAAAGCCAACTCAAAAAAATATGAGATAACACAGTGATGATGATGATTGACAGGACCACACACTAAAACCCTAATATGCAAATTGCTGAAGTTAATTTGAAAACAAAAAGAGCAATAAAAACAAAATTCAAATTTGATTCAACGGAGATTATCGCAGAATTCAAGATAAGAGAACCACAACGATCCAAAATAAGTGTTAAGTCCGGCACGATAGTCCCTACAAGATTCGATCGTGGGTTCCCAAGATAGAACTTGACTTCCCTCTAGGCTAGGGCATCAAACGATTAACCATGATGGAGTCTTTTGATTTAAAATAAATAAATGATTTGGAATAGAGGTTTAAAATCATAGGAGGTATTCTCAAGGTAATCTCCAACAACCATGAAGCAAATAGTAATTCAAAGGAAATAATCAACTAATTACCTTGCACCAAAGAACTAAGAAAATAGAAGATAGGATATTGGAAAATCACTGGAATTCGCCAGCGAAAATATTGGCCTCGCACCAAACCCTAAACTAGGGAAGAAGAAAACTCTCAACAAGTTCTCCAAGAGTGTACGAAGCATTCAAATTCATTAATGATCAAGCAAGTAATTAAATTGTCTTTACAATGCCTTTATATAGGCTTAAACCCTAAACTAAGGCTAAACTACCGAAATAGAAACTCCTAGTCTAACTAAACTTGAAAAAAGCAACTTTGCTCCCAAATTCGGACTATCGCCTAAGATCGGCTCAATCTCGAGCGCACGAAATTAAGACTTGGGCGCATGAGTCTGGACATCTCGCGTGCGCGAGTCTACACTGCCAAAAATCGTTGTTGCTCTTGCAAACTCGCGGGCACGAGTCTGCTGCACCGCGAACTTTTTGGTTCTGTTTGATTTCTCATGCGTGCGATTCTAGACAAAACTCTCTTTTGCTCCTCCTCCCTTGCTCTCTTCAACTTACTCATCTTTCTTTCTCTCCCTATGTGCGCATCTTCCAAGTATTGGGTCTTCACGTGCACATAGGTTTTCAATCGCTCATCCACGAGGTTTAAGGTGCTTTCGATCGCTTCTTGCACCTCCTATATACTTTGTAGTTTGTACACTCATGTGGGTGTGCGATGGCCCCATCAACGATGATGATGTAATGTTGCTTATGCAGACCCAAGCTCAGATAAAAAGGAGAGTTAAACGAGAAGTGGGTAGTCGGTTATAGAAATCTTGCCAAATTAGTATCCCAAATAGATTAGATAAGGCGACTGTGGCTTTTATTCTCATTTGGCTCCTTTAACAAAATCATTTTATAAAAAGGAAAACAATTATTTTCATCAATTTTCCCTTTGTCCATTATCAAGCTATAAGCAATGTATAAAACTTTGTTACGTGCCCAACACGTTTTACCTAGAGTTCTTGTAAATAAGGCATATTTCCACATTTGATAAGGCATCTTCCATACTAGATGGGATAGCCCAATTAGTAGTTTTATTATTTCAGGACTATTGAACTTTATATATGGTGGTGACCGATAAACAAAAATATGGAAGAGATTTATTGTTGAAATCGTGTCTCATGCAAGAACGCCCTTTCCCTCTTCCCTCTTGAATCATGGGCTAGATAGGTTAAGAACCCTATCAAGTGGTATCAGAGCGGTCATTTTTGAGTCTTCCAATGGATCGGCACGTTGAACGGCTTGAAAATATTGATGGGCCAAATCAACATTAAGATCAAACTGATCCAACGACCTCTCGAACGTCTTGCGGGGCGTTTTTCCCTCAACAACAATGAGGATGATAAAGGAATGGGAAATTCAGGTGTTAAGAGTAATTGATGCTACATCTTCGAAGAGAATGGCTTGGTCCCAATCGTAGAGATGGAGATCCTCGTCGAAGAGACTTCAGATGTTAAATCAATATGCGGGTTAGTTCATAGTGTACTAGTCCCACATCGGATAGGGAAAAGTCCTGACCCTGGACTATATGTGATTGCGGACACTACATGTCATGACGAATTTTGGGTGGGAACTTAAGCCCATGCCAGAAACAAAACCGGGGCGGGGACCTCAGCCCATAACCGAACAATATTGTGGCATGTGGGTCTAGGTCGTCACAACGGTTTTGTTTTTGGCATGGGCTTAAGTCCCCACTCAAAACGCGTCATGACTTGTAGCATCCGCAATCACATATAGGGTCAGGACTTTTCCCTATCCAATGTGGGACTATTACAATCCCCCCACCTTATAGAAGAGTCGTCCTCGGCTCTGATACCATTCAGTGACTACCCAGACCCACATGCCACAATATTGTCCGGTTCTGGGCTTAGTTCCCCTCCCCAGTTTTGTTTTTGGCATGGGCTTAAGTCCCCACCCAAAACGCATCATGAGATGTAGTGTCCGCAATCACATATAGCTTAGGGTCAAAACTTTTCCCTATCCGATGTGGAACTATTACAAATAGTGTCTTAGATATCACCCATCAATGGAAAATTAAGTGTTCAACAACTCATCGAGAAACCAATGTTGACGGAGGCAAAAGCGGCTAAGGCCTTTGTAGACAAGAACATTGAGGAGATCTCAGTCGTAGATTGTCTAGATCTCGACAATCTCAAGGTCGACTTTTCCTTGACCGTAAGAAATGGCTATAATGCTTTTGCTTTCATCAAACATAGCCACCCCTTCAAGCACTGGATAAGGGATGAGAAGTATAACATCAAAGTGAAGGATGTGGAAGGGTTTCCTTCTTTTACTTTAACTAACAAAACTAAGTTGACTCTCTTTCCAAGATGTGCACTCAAACTAAAGACTAGTGATTCTACTCTACAGAAATTGGCTCGGCTATGAATCAACGGCGTAAAAGGACAACTGACCAACCTAGTAGGCGGATCTAGACCTGGACCACCTAAGAATATGGAAGTGCCAAAACATCTCAGTCCTGGGAGATGACTCGTTTTAAAGGAGGCATTGTTACGTGCCCAACACGTTTTAGCTAGAATTCTTATAAATAAGGCATCTTTCCATATTAGATACGGAATCTTTCCATACAAGATGGGATAGCCCAATTAGTAGCTTTACTATTTAGGACTCTTGGACTTTATATATGGTGGTTGACAATTAATAAAAAAATATAGAAGAGATTTATCGTTGAAATTGTGCCTCGTGCACAAAGGGGACGCCCTTTCCCTCTTCAATTGTGGGCTAGATAGGTTAAGAACTCTATCAAACTTCTGAAAAAGCGCAGCTGTGTGAATCAGTGTGAATGGCTGTGTGAATCAGTGTGAATGAAGCACCTGTTTAGAAAGTTATCCATGTCTGTCAGTGGTCATTTCCCTCATATACAGAGTGCTCCCTTTAAGAACCAGTATTTATCAGATCAACATTATGATCTGGTATTCGAAATTTTTAGATCTCTTAAACAAGTTTCAAAATGCTACTAAGTGGTGAATTCCTGATCAATTAAAGATCCATAAAAACAATATTACCAACTAAACGTTCATACACAGGTTACAAATCTCAATTAGAAAACATTAATCGCCAATCCCGGATTCACAACAAAATTTGCAAAATTTAACCCCAAGCACAAGGTAATCCCCTCGTGAAACATTGAATTAAAAACAAAATAGAAAGAGATACAGTTCCGTCAAGTTCGATCCCCAAGAACATCGACCTCAAAATTTTCCAACACAGATTGAAAAAGAAAACAGAAAGAATCATTCAGCCAACTAACGATTCCACGCAAAAAAAAAAGTCCCAAAATTAATGAAAAAACCATCGGATCTAATGAGATCCATCTTAATTTTCTACCAAAGACGGCGAGATTCGTGAAAAACAACCCTAATTCAAACAGATCAGGGACAAAATTAGAGACGAAATATATGAGGTGGATTTGAAGATGAAGAAAGAGATCTGACCTTATACTGGGAATTGAGCTCTTCTTTGAGCTCAGGGATCTCTCCCTTCTTGGTGGTGGAGAAATACTTGGAATCGTGCCCGCTCATCTCTCTCGTCGGTCGTCAAAGCAAAAACCAGAGCAGGAATGGGGCGAAGTGACCACGACCCAATTGTATTACAAAGCTGGAGTTGGTTATCAGGTGTTCAGCCCAGGTACTGTAGCTTATGTTCGTGTCATCTCTTACCAACCATATGGAAGTGGTGTAAAATGATCTAGACCGTCCACTAAAAAATCGGCGCGTAGATTGGTTGTGTCCCAGAAGCCACGGCGTCAAGGCTTAGTTGGGACGGAACTTCGGAATGAAGTTGAGACTATGTCCGATAGGGAAGGTGAAACTTAGAATCACCTGGAAAAAGATATCTACCGTATGATTGAAAGTAACCAATGATTTTTGCAAGTCAAACTTATAGTGGCAACACAAGATTCTCTGGTTGCAAAAACTTCTCTGGTTGCAAAAACTGGTACCCTTAATAAACAAGCCAAAGCGGGCAAGGTAATCAGAAACGTTTAAGCTCGAGCCAAGCCAACCAGACATTTAATTTGTGCTTTCTTAATATTTCACGAATGGGTTGTTGCAGCCCATGATTAGGCCTCGCAACTGATGATTCCACCATTAAGAGCATTGACTGGCTTGAATCGAATGATGGATATCATTTTTTGTCCTAAGCATTGACCCAATAGATCTTGAGACCATGGCGCACAAATCAGACGATCAGATGCTGATTCTACACATGGCACACATCCAAAGTCATCATAATCATGGCGTACTATATATGAGAAGAACTCTTAACTCACTTTTGGGGATGTGTTACAGGTGGAATCAATATTTGACCGTCTGATAGGTGGGCCATGATCTCAAGATATATTGTGTAAAATATTAGGACAAAAAATGGATGAAAAATGATCTCCACAGTTTGATTCAAAGCAATCAACATCGTTAGCAGTAGAACTATCAATTGCAGAGACTAAATTTTCGATTGAAAAAGCCCGTACCCTAATATTTTAATCTCAATTAGTTGATAAGCTACAGTGAGGCTAAGCTTTTAGAACTAATGAGGGTTGATATAGTGGTCAACCCCCATTAGTTCTAATGAGGGTTGGCATAGTTGAAAGACCAGCCTCGAGCACCGGAGGTTCTAAGGTCAAATCCCATCCCTTATTGTCCACTCGCAAGGATTTATTCTGAATGATTCGTATGTGTGATGTGTGAGTGTTGCAAGTACCCGAGGACTTAGTTGTACACTCTAAAAAGCCTCTCACGTGGTATCAAGGACAAAAATTTTGGCCGAAATGACCGAAATTTCGGCCAAAATTATCGGTTTTGGTCCCCACCAAAACGATAATTTGGACCGAAATTTTGGTCCAAATTTGTATGGGACCCAAATTTTTGGTTTCAGCCAAAATTTCGGTTCAAATTTTCGGTTTCAATCAAGCCCAAAACTGAAATTTTGATCCTTGCCTGGTATTAAAAAAATGCTTTTAGGCTTAATTAAAAAGAGAAGTCTTACTGCCACACCACTTAAGCAAAGAAATAATCGTTGATTGCTTTGAATCAGATGATGGAGATTGTATTTCGCCCCACCCTTCCACACAATAGATCTTGAGATTATGGACCTACCATTAGATGTTCAGATATTGATTCATCGTGGCACACATCCCAAAAAGTGATCGTGACTAAGGCACCATCAAACATGATTCATGTTCACTCTTTAAGTGTCACGTGGAATCATCATCTAACCGCATGGTGGTAGGGCCATGAGCTCAAGATCTATTTGTTTGGAAGATTGAGATGAAACCATCGTCTAGTTCAAAGCAATAAATGATTTTGTCTTTGCTTACGTGGTGTGGTTGGAACAAAAAAAGGGCGCGGGGGTAACATTTCTCATTAATATTCAGGTGGTTAAAATTAGGGATCTAAATCGGCCAGACTCAGGTTGGACTTTAAACAGGCCGATTTTTAATAGAGCTTTTTGAGCTAGCTCATAACCGGTCTACTAATCGGGTCATGCCGGTCCTATTTTATATTCCGGCCTACTACCTCAGCCTATACCCAGCCCATTTATTAATCGAGTTTTATATAAATTATCTCAAATGAATGGGTCGGGCCGAGTTTGAGCCAGACTTTAAATGAGCCAATTTTAATTGGGCTTTCAGAGCCAGCCCATGCCAGCCCCACTTACTAATCAGGCCGGGACAGGTCTATTTTTTATTCGGGCCTACTACCTCAGGCTATAGCTGGCCCATTGAAACTCCTAGTGAAAATGTATCTTACACAGGTTTTGTATCCCCATCAACCCATGATAGTCAAAATACTGTGAAGAAGTGCTTCATAAGTGATGATGACTCTTCAGCTTTCTTCAAAGTATCAAGTTTTCGCTACATTTCCCAACATGAGTAGGTTGCTCCGACTCCACCAATACAAGCAGTACACGCCACTTTGAAAGTACAAAATTTCCTCTCTCTCTCTCAAAATGTACTACTTAATGCTAGTACATTGAGGCAGTACAGGAGAGTAATAACCAAACCGATCGAATTCCTTATTAAACGCATATACTTTTAAATCTATACGCTATTCTCATACCCCACACACTCTAAGCCGGCTCACAATTCTGACTCTGCTTATCTCCTTAATTGTAGTAATTTCCATCCCGATTTTCTTATTTCATCCTCAAATTTTAGAATCCCTAATTCTACCCATCACGAAAACACTAAAACGTCTATGCGATTTACAAGTTATATTTAGTCGGATTGGACTATAAAACGGAATGCTTGGGCGTGACCAGTATGGAAGGCAACAAAAAAAAGGAAAGATGAGGGTCTCAACAGGAGCGGCATGGGAGCACATGAGAACTCTACCACACCACACGCTATCATAGCCAATGGGCCTTGGTTTTGTGTTCTATGTGTTCACAGGTCGCCCCTGGAGGGCCTGCCTCCTCTCTGAATCTACTGCGGTTCATCTTGTTTAAAAACCTCACGTCACCTCTGTTTCAGTGCTTTGCAGTTGCAGGTAAATGTGAATTTGGCAACGAATGGTGAGAGATCAATTGGTTGGATCCGTTTCATGAGGTACCCCGGGATCCGTGCGATCCGTTAAGCGCTCCATTTCTTTATTTATGTGATCTTGTTTCTTCTCAAATGACTTGTACTGACCGTCTGCATTAAGATAGCCATCAGATCGAATTCAAACATTGAACGGTTGGAATCAATGTACTGATCATCTCCGACTGACCACAATAAGAAGTCCAATCTCAAACCGTAGACACCTCTACACGCTTCCCAGCTCCCGATATTTGCAAAAACTAATCAAACATTCATTCTTCTTTATCCGAAGGTTATTACCACACCAATACAGTGTATTTTTATTTTTATTTTTTGAAAAGAATAGATATTTATTTATTTATAATTAATGGGGTTGGAGGGACCCTACCTTTTTATTGAAAAAAAAAAAAAGAGAAGATTACATACGATAATGAGTACAAATCAAATCCTCTCTCATGCGAGAGTTAAGAAGGGGAGAAATGTTAGAACCAAACTATCGGATAACATCATTCGCATCCATTTTGATACAGTGAATGGCAAGGAGAGAGTCATATTCAATTATGAGAATTGTAAGTTAAAGAGAAGTCTCAAGATGAAGTCCTTGTTGGATCGCATTAATTCCAACATGGGTAATATTGTAGGCTATAGTTGGGCCATGAAACCTGACAATATAGTTGCCACTATGATCTTTGAGAATGCCGTCGATGTTATCTTTATCTCCCATCATTGATGCGTCAAAGTTTAACTTTATAGAACCAATCGGAGGAGTGGTTCATTGATAGCAAACAGGAACATTACGACTCTTTAGAGCACATACCCATTGGGCAGAGATGCAAGATTTAGGAATGTTAGTACTATGACTTTTAATAGAGACATCATCAACAATTCTTTTCAAGATGACTCGTTTGTGTAAAATTGAGTTTCAAAAATGCGACTATTTCTTTCTTTCCAAATATGTCAAATTGATGCAGCGAAGGCAATCCTTATCAACGAGGCGCGATTATCATTACTTTTACATTTCTCCATGCAGTAATCGATTTCATCAGAAAAATTTCTGATTGTGCTTTTCGCGATTCGAAGCCTATGTAGAATAGAGCGTCATATCCAACTAGAGAAAGAACAATTGAAGAAGATATTGTTATGATCTTCTGAATGAGACCAACAAAGGACACATCGCGATGAAATAGCAAGGCCTCTTTTACCAAGATTGTTAATGATAAGAAGTTTTTCTTGGATGACAAGTCAAGCACCAAAGGCATGTTTTAAGAATTTTTTGTGGATGTCAAATGAAAGAGTTCCAAGGAACAATAGGAGAGTTCGATTTAAATCATTTCCAAGCAGCTTTGAGAGAGAAATTACCATATAGTGTAGATTTCCATATAATCTTGTCTTGGGTGTTGGCCATCAGGGGAGGGTGCTTAATAACATCTTTCCAAACATCTTCTAATCTTCTAATATACGGGATAGGGAGTGTCCAGCCCCCAATATTATAGAGATCCGAAACCAAAGCATCTTCATTAATACTCAATTGGATCATGGAGCGTCGGCCGTATTTTTGGATAAGAGTACCATTTTCTAGCCAAGGGTCACTCCAAAATTTGGTAGAGGTGCCATCACCAATGATTACTTGGAATTGAGATTTTATAGTATCCCGAACCCTCATAATACCTTTCCAAGCATCAGAACAACTGTTAGGGAGAGAGCAACTCCAAACATCAAAAGGAACAATATATCTTTTAGTGCACCAGTTAGCCCATAGAGAATTTCTAGAAACAAGATTCCAAAAGAGCTTTGAAAAGGTCTGCGTTGTTTCAATCAACAATTCTACGCAATCCAAGATCCCCTTCATTTGTCGGTTTGCAAATGCGACTCTAACTAACAGGGTGAAGTGAATGGGTCATAGAAAGACCCTTCCAGAGGAATCTACAGAATAATTGTTCTAATTTTTTAATGATTTTCCTTAGAAGATAGAAGGCCTCGGACCAGTAAATCTGATAGCTGCTAAGTACTGATTTGATGAGCACAACCCTACCTGCATAAAAGAAAAGAGTACTTTTCCAGCCAGTCAGTCGATTTTGGATCTTATCAACGAGCGGAGTGCATGTAGAGAATGACATCTTGCCAGAAAACAAAGGAAGACCCAAGTACTTGATCGGAAGAGATTCTTCAGAAAAGCGAAGCACAGAGATGATTTGACTTTGGAGGGAGCAAACTTTACTACATAGAATGGTACTTTTTGAATCGTTCACCTTAAGGCCAGAGATGTGGTGAAATCTATCAAGGAGACCTCGAAGCGTTGTAGCAGATGAAATGCCCTCCTTCAAAATAATGAATAAATCATCTGCAAATATTAAGTGTGAGATCAAAGGGCAGTTAGCATGCTTCAAAGATAAGATTATCTTTTGTTCAATCTGTTTTTTAAGAAGGCATGTGAAGACTTTCATTACAAGAGTCAATATCAGGGGAGATAAGAGATTTCCTTGTCGAATACCGCAACTGCTTCCAAAGTAGGCTTGAGACCAGTTGTTGTTGATCAGAAGAGAAAACATCGGAGTGATAACACATTCCTTGATCCATTGCAGCCATATGTCATCGAAGCCCAGTTGTTGAAAGATAGAAATAATAAATTCTCATCTAACTTTGTCAAAAGCCTTTTGGAGATCAATCTTTGCGCAGAAGGCTTTTGGGCCATAATTAAGGTGAAAGTTTCTGACCAACTCATGTGCCATCAAGATGTTCTCTGTAATTTTTCGGCCTTTGATAAAAGCTGATTGATTCTAGCTTACAAGAGATGGAAAAACTAATGCCAAGCGATTAGAGATGATCTTTGTAATCACCTTATAAAGAAAATTACATAAAACAATTGGACGAAATTTGTCAATGGTGTCAGCTCCTCTCTCTTTGGGAATAAGTTTAAAAAAAGTAGAGTTTAGAGATTTCGGGAGCCGTCTTTTGACCAAGAAATAGTGTACCGAATTGATGACATCGGCGCCAACAATATCTTAGAAAGTTTGAAAGAATTTTGCAAAGAAACCGTCAAGTCCAAGAGCTTTGTTCTTAGGGGAGTTGAAAATAACATTTCTTATCTCCTCATTGGTAACTGCTCGCGAAAGAATAGATGCTTGTATAGGGTTGAGCTTATTCTTGAATGGAATAATAGGAATAGGATCCTGAGATGAAGGGGTATAGATATTTTGATAGTGCTTGATCGCAATATCACCTATACGTTGAGGATCAACGATTCTTTCACCAGATGGGAGAAGAAGCTCGAAGAAGGTATTGCTGAAAATCCAAGAGGCGACTATGGAGTAGAAAAATTTTGTGTTCGAGTCTCTAGCATCTAGCCATTGAATTCTAGCTTTCTGACGAATAAAACTCTCTTCAATAGTGAGTTCCTTATTTAGGCTGAGCACTGCTTCCTTTTCAGTTACAATCAAATCATCATGTGGCTCCATAGGATTGATTTGATGTTGAATATCCTAAAGGGCACTTCTAGCAATATCGATTCGAGCATGAATGGAGCCAAAGGAAGTATTGTTCCAGATTCTAATATCCGAGTGCAAACATTTCAGTTTCTGCTGAATTTTGAAAATCAGATGCCCCTTAATAGGATCAGCCCACCGCTTTGCAACAAGGTCACAGAAGCCATCCTGGCCACTCTAAGTATTAAAATATTTGAAAGGTTTTGGACCTTTCGGATAGGAGTTATTTCCTTGAATGAAAAGAAGAGAATGATCATACAAGCCTGATTCTTTATAATCAATAGTCATGTTCGGGAAAACATTCTTCCAGTCATGATTAACCAAAATACGATCAAGCTTACAAGCAATGAATCGGGAGGAGCTCTTTTTGTTTGACCAAGACCATGATTGCCCAATGCTTCTTATATCGAAAAGATTGCAATTATCAATGCAGTTATTGAATTTAGAGAGGGTTTGCATAGGAATGCTGCGACCACCGAATTTTTTCGAAGTATAACGAACCGTATTGAAATCGCCCCCTACGATCCAAGGAGATCGAATAGTAGAAGAGAAGTCTTGAAGATCATTCCAGATTAAGTGTCGGTCAGAAGCTAAATTGAACCCATAAACAATTGAAAGGTGGAATTCGAAGCCATCAAGCTTCCTAAGAACGTGACAATGGATGGCTTGGCTAGTTTCACAGATTTTAGTGATGGCGAAAAGCTGGGAATTCTACAAAATCCATATTCGTCCAAAATTATGAGATGCATAATTGTCAATGATGGACCAGTAATGATTAAAACATTTTTTGATCTTATCCGCCTTTGTGAGTTGAATTCGAGTTTCTGTAATACAAAGGATTTCGATATCAAGCTTTTTCGCAAGATTTCTTAATTCTAGCTGCTTGTGGATATGACCCAGTCCCTGAACATTCCAAAAGAGGTAATTTATTGTGGATTGGAGGATGATTTGCTAGATTTCGGTCTAGCCTCCGAGATTTTAGGTTTCTTCTTAGAAGTTTTTTTAAGAAGATCATTTAAGGAGATTTCCTTTGAGAATGCCCAATGATACGGATGCCTTTGTTTTTGAATTGGTCGCCAGTCAAAGGAGGATTATCATTAGATTGGTTGGCCATGATTTCGAGCTGGTTGGTTGTAGGAGCCCCTTGTGCTGAATTAGGAATCATTATCGGCTGAGGAATAGCCAAGGATCTAGCTGAAGATTGATGGGCTTGCGCAGAGTGGAGCATGAATTCAGCAGCTGGAAGTTGTTGGGATTGCTGGAGCAAGATTTCAGCGGTTGGAAGTTGCAGGGAATTCGCAGATTGGAGCAAGATTTCAGCAGAAAATTCAGCGGCTAGAGATTGCAGGATTTGAGCGGCTGGAGACTGCTGGTATTGCTGGATTTGAGCAGTTGGAAATTACAGGGGAGACATGATTTCAGGGACTGGAGACTGCTAGATTTGACTTGCAAAGGAAACAGCGGCTATAGATTGTTGGAGATTTACCGGTTGGAACTTTCCTTTTGAAATAGAATCCCAAAATTCAACTGAAGAAGACGACAAATTTTCAGGAGAAGGAATAGGTAAGCGCTGTTGGGATGGTGTAGGACCCCGATTTTGTAGTGAAGAGTTTGAATTATTTCCGAAATAGGATGGTGCCGAACCCCAATTTTGTAGTGGAGAAATTTGAATTATTTTCGAAATAGGATGGTGCAGATCCGAAGTTTTAACAGCTGATGTGGAGAAATTTGAAATTACAGTAGCTAATGTGGAGAAATTTGAAATTGCAACAGCTGAATGGAAGGGATTATCCGAAGACTACATGGCACATGGATCATGAGCCTGGTCCACATAGGCAGGAGAGAGAATGAGGCTCATATCCGACCCATCTTTTGGAGGGCACGGATCTCAGGGACATTGGTGACTCCATCCTGACCAGCAGAAATTGCAGGATCGTCATCCTCGCAGCTTGATTCCATGGGCTCTGAAATACAAGTAGGCGGAGGACCAACTAGAGGCGCAACATTTGAGGTCGAAGGATCAGTAATAGATCTCCCTGTTTTGCTCGAAATTTGTCTAGGTTTCAATTGAATCTTGGCTTTGGGGCATCTATCTTGGGAGTGGTTGAAAGTTGCGCAAGGTTTGCAACTGGGCGACTTCCATTCATAATCAACTTTCTGGTAGAATATGTCCCCATCCTCGCGCTTTAACTGAATAACAGATGAAAAATCAAAGGATGTGGAGACTTCAACGTAGAGTCTTGCATACGATAAACGAGAACGCGATGTTGTGGGTCCATCAACATGAATAAGAATACCAAGTGAACTAGCGATTCTGCTCAGAATTGAAGAGGACCAAAACTGCAGAGGCAGTTTGGGCAGTCTAATTTAGACAAGTACGGATTGGAGTAGTTCTCTTTCTGGCTTTAATTCAGGGGTCCATTTGCGAAGAATAACAGGTCTCCCTCCAATAGTCCATATACCCGCGCCAAGAACCTTATTCATATCTTCCTCAAGATTGAATTTAAAGAGAA
This sequence comes from Chloranthus sessilifolius, assembly GCA_021018995.1. Lineage (NCBI taxonomy): Eukaryota > Viridiplantae > Streptophyta > Magnoliopsida > Chloranthales > Chloranthaceae > Chloranthus > Chloranthus sessilifolius. The sequence goes on along the minus strand of CM037587.1, from coordinate 123,593,954 downwards.
AGAAACCATCTTCAAAAGAAGTGATTGTTACAGAACGTTTGATGCGCCATAATCTCTCCACTGCCGCTTTGAGTCCCAAGTAGTAAAGTTTCATTCATAGAACGTAACCTATAAGAGTATTTTCCCACTGAAGGGATTCTTCTTGAATGTCACATTCATGACAGATGATAACTCCATTCTCAGAAGCATTAGGGATGAAAGATAGTTTGAAATAAGAAAAAACGATCTGGCATTTCTTGAAAAGTGCAGCCCATTTGCTAGGGTTTGGGGGATCAGGAGGTTTCTCCATGGAGAAACCTAGAGGAGAAGAAACAAGTCTCACGAAAATCTGGGGCCTAGAGCTCTCGCTGTTACTCTCCTATTAAGAATATAAATTTTTTTATAGACTTATAGTCTTCAAAATATCATAAAACACCCATATTTAATTAGATGCTTCTTTTTAATGGAAAGAAAATATTTTAAAATTAAGAAATAAAAAATTTTCAAATTTGATAGGTGTGAGCGGATACTAGCATCGGTATCAATTCGCCAAAATATTGATAATTGGTATCGGTCAACCCGATATATATTAAATGATACCGATATCACCCGAAACTAATATCGGTATCAATTCGCCAAAATACCTATCCGCATCCCCGACACATAGAGGTATCGGCCATTCGGCCTATACTTGAGACCTTAGTTAAAACACATATTCTGGAGGTGTAATGCGCAAGCAAAGGTGCCCCCTCTGTCAGCCGCACAATTATTTACGCAAATAAGTGGTCAATCACCTTTGACCTTTTGCTTTGGGGTCGTAGGTTACAAACGTTTACTAATTCTACAACAGGCAGGATAGGTATCACACGAGCCAACATTTGAAACCCCTTTAAACTTATTGATTTCAGGCGATTAAGATCATATCTCATCCCAATCCTCAGCACAATAGATCTTGAAATCATGATCTTATACTGTACGTATAAGATTACACGTGTCACAAATTACAAAAAATGACCTTAAAATTAAGTTTGAGTGTGATGTGCGTTATATACTTTTAAGGTCACTTTTTGAGTATTTGTGCTATGTTGAGTGAAAAAATAGACCGTTTGATAGTAAACTCATAGTCTCAAAATTCATCCTATGAAAGATTAGGGTGAAAAACGATCTCCATCGTCAAGTTTCAATGGATTTGAAACATAGGCACCCTCAGAAATCACGTACGAGTCAACAGAGCTACCCACGAGAACATTCAAAAAATTTCTTGCTTCTTAAAGTAGGTGCAATGGCACAAATCTTGTGTGCAACTAGTCATTTGCTTTTACAAATTTAGATACAAAAAATGAACCAGTGAACTCTAGATGTTATTCTAACTTTCTTAAAAGGGTCAAGGTGAGGATTCGTAGTTGGTGCACAGCCCAGGTCAACATAAGTTCACCAAACAAGTTAGGGCAGCTCTGTTCGCTCCCATGTCGGGGACCATAGAAACTATTGAATAGGTCGGATCAGATGAGGTAGATGTTTGTCACCCTGATTTTTGACACAAAGGATCTTGAGATTATATTGTGCTTATCATACAACTAAGTTTATTCCATGTGTCACAGATCCCCAAAATATGGCCCTAAAATCACATTTGAGCGTAATATGTGCCATTGCACACAAGGGTCATATTTTAGGGATCTGGGACACGTGAACATGATCTCAAGTTTCTTTGTGTGGAAGATCGGGGTGAAACACGATATACATCATTTGATTGGACCCAATCAATGAGGTTTAAGGGGTTGCACATGTGGGCGCGAAGAAAGCTACCCAACAAGTTAAAAAGTGTAATTTCTAGGGAGCTAAAACTTGCGCGCATGGTTTGTACTGGGCACATAGTTAAAAAGGAACTATTAGTAACTTTTGGATCTAAGGCCGTCTTAAAATGTCTTTAAGGACAAAGATGGCATGAAACGCGATCTCTATCGTTTAATTCAATACAGTCAAGGCCATCATCTGATTCAATGGTTGACTCCAACAAATCAGATGATAGAAATCATATTTCATGCCAATTTTTTTGCATTAAAGATCTTTACGTTATGATCTTCAAATCAGACGGCTTAATCATGACATTATAAATCTTGTTTGCAAGTTGTAGCCGCTTTCATAAGTATGGCTCTATTTGCGCTAACCAAAATAGAAAGCAAGCACCCACGTAGCCCAACTTGTAGATGATTCGACCGGTCACGGCAGCTGGGTGCTTTTAGAGTTTTGGTGGATGCAAATATAGCTACCTCTACAGAAATTGGTTCTCATCGTAACGTTATTAACATCTAATATATAGGGTCGGCCATGAGATTTTGGAGGCCTAAGGCGAGTTCTTAAAATTAGGCCTGTCTTTCATATTAATCTTTTAAAAAAAAAAAATCCCATAATTTTTTATTTTTTTTTGACAAATAAAACAATACTCATTGGTTATCAAAAAATAAAAACAACACTCATTGCTTTTAGATTACAAATATCTCTATATTCCATCTATTGCTTATAATTTGAAAAGGCAACTAACAAATTAACGAAAGTCTATATTAAAAAAAAATGCAACAAAAAAAGAGAAGCTAAATACTAGAACGTACTTGATGGATCGAGTAGCTCAACCAATGATATTTTATCATTTTTTATTACTTTAACGGTCATTGAATCTTTCCCTGTCATTTTTTGGCACTTTAATAGTCTTAAAAAATTCTAAAACTATGTTCATTTAGGGTTGTGCATTTTTTGGACCGAACCGACCAAACCGATCGAACCGAACCGCCGGGTTTGGAGGGGTACCAGTTTGGCAAAAAGGAAAACCGAAAAGTTTAGTTTGGTTACGGTTCTAAGCCTCCCCAAGCTGAAACCGAACCGAACCAAATGTAGTTTTAAAACGGTAAAGTAGAACTTATAAGAAAACTGGTTGAGAAGTTGAGAAAATTTTGATGTGCAAGTAGAACTTATAGGAAAATCGAAACCGACCGAACCGAACCGAATCGGGATGATTTGGTTTAAGAGTTGGACGGTTTGGTTTGGTTTGAAAATCTAAAAACCAATTAGGACCAGTTTGGTTTGTGATTTTGGTCAAAAACCGACCAAACCGAACCAAATACACCCCTACATTCGTTGAATAGATCAAAATTGACAAGTCATGTATACAAAATGGAACTGTAACGAGTTTGAAATCGCTATTTTAAGTTAGGATCATTTATTAATAAAAATTTGTACATATATATATATATATATATGGGTACTTCTAAACGCACCCACATCCCAAGCCCCTTGAAAACTATTAAATCCTTTGAATCATATGATGAACATCGTTTTTCACCCATATCTTTCACTGAATAGATCTTGAGATCACGGTGCACCTATCAAACAGTTGGTTTATGATTCAACGTGTCATAAATCCCGAACAAAAATGGCCATAAAATCACATTTGAATGTGATGTGTGTCATATGATTCAAGGCCATTTTTTGGAGATTTGTGACACATGTAATAAAAATTGATCGTTTGATAGGTGGGCCATACCGGAAGATCCATTTTGTGAAAGATAGGCTTGATAAGTGATCTCCATCATCTCATTCGAATAAATAGATGGTTTTCAAGGGATCGGGGACATGAGCACTTTCGTAGAATTCGTGAGCGCGTTTAGAGGTACCTATATATAAAGGATTTGGTCAAACAAATCTAGTCCAATCAAAAATTAGGCTAGAAAAGTCAATGTATATGGCCGGCTTTGCCCAGTGAGGCAAGTGACCCGACCAACAACCTGCACCGATCCGACTAAGACTCATGACCCATTTAAAAAAAAAAAATGTAAATATGGGTCCTGAGAAGAGTTGAACTCACAACTTATTGGGTAAAAAGTAAAACAACACTAGTCACCTAACCAACTAAACAATGAGACCGTTTCAATTCATACATTAAAAATTATATTAAGCAACTAGATGGTAAAGAGTAAAGACTTCCAAGATTTGGGGCCCTTAAATATTTGGAGGCTCGAGGTAGCCTATCACGGGAGTGCAACCCGACACCGGCTATCACTCCCGTGCGGCGCCAGCCTACTCAACCATCAGACTCTGATAGTTACCGCGTGCAAGCGAGGCCAGCTTACCACCCACCTAGAGGATGGGAACTTCCGTTCGCGATTGCCTTCTCCCGAGACCAACCATTCATCGCATCGTGCCCCTTCACGACATGCATGTCAGCACTTCCGTGCTATACTTGGCCTACTCAAGTTTCACCTTCGCGTGCCTTACACTAGTACCTCGTTTCGAGCCAGTAGCATGCAACTCCTCATGTTGCCCCATTCCAACTTGGCTCGCCGATATACTGAACTAAGCCCACCATCGTGTGGGTTCCTCGATACTAACACATGTCTGCATCCAGCCTTCAGCTATCATGCACTACCGTGTCCCACGTAGCCCTTGAGTGCCTCTTTCATTACCGACCCATGTGCACTGCGACGTCAGTCAGAGGTCACATGACAACCTCACCTTGAGTGACACACGATATTGCATCCGATGCAATCTCCTAGGCCCACCCTTTCAGACATAGGAGACACTTGTGCACCCTCTGACGACGCAAGGCTCCGTGTGTGTGGAAGTAGCTCTTTAGCTCCCTTCCCACATAGATGGTTCAAATACCATCTATGGGCAGATAACCCGAGGAATTCAAACGTATTGATTTGTCATACCCGAACTCCTTCTGTGACACACAGTATCATGTCACACTACTACGCCCATGACTCCCCGCGTCATTTTCCCATGCGACCACGTCGCAATTATATCGAAACCGTATCGCACCACTAGTCAGCTCCACCCCCCCCCCCCCCCCACCCCACCCCACCCCACACACCCCTTTCTGATGCCCTATCACAAGCCGCCTCTTGAGCAAGGGCGGGCCCTGCATATATCCAAGGCTTGGCTAGTTTGGTGGTGCGAGAGTACCATGTTTGGACGCCCGTGCACCTCATGCCAGCTCCAAATACAATTGCTTAGGAGCTGGTTCTAAGCTATGGTACTTAATTCGTTCAGTTGCCTAACAAATTGCGTATAGAATACAACAATCCAGTTCACAATTCAATTCAGCCTGATTAAAATTAATGCTAAGAAATTTAATTAAAATAAAAAATTCAGAAAACTTTAGGCTTTTAACTAAACAAGGCTATTGGGGGAATCGTTTTAAGCAATTATACCCCTTTCAAAAGTTTCAGCTTAGAGGACCCCCGTATTAGGAGTATCAAAATATGGATGGAAATGACACAGCATCTACATATTTCAAGGTTACATGGTAAAGTGAAATGACCCACATGGCCTTTAAAGTCAAAGGACAAAATTACTGTCTCATCCTTTCACTTAAAAAAGCAAAAAATTCTTGATGAGAGTTTTTGTTCATCTTCATCTTAGGGTTTCGGATGAAGTTGCCACCCATCCTACCATCTCTGCTCGCCTCCTCGATCATATCAATTTTAAATATTTTTTTGAAGCACACATCCATAGAATCTGAGAGTCACAATGATTTTTTTTTGAGTTTTTTTTTATGATGATTCACAATAATTTTTTTTAACCCGATCTACAAAAGGAGACATTCTTCATTGGGTTTAAGAATTTGAGATACAAGAAAAAAAAAACCATCGTCTGCAACCAATTAAAAAACTCATTCAAGATCCCAAATCCTACGTATTCTAGAGTGGGTTTTTTAGATTCCTTTCATGGCCGACACCCATACTGTACTCATTGACCTCCATTAATGAAGACTAAAGATTTGAGGAAGAAGAGGGGATTTTGAAACATTTAAAAAAAAAAAAAATTTAAGAAAGCTTGGATGGAAAATCACTAGGTAAATTTTTTTGGGGCCAGTAGATATGGACGGAAGGTCGCTGCCGCACCTTTGAGCTGATTTGTAGTAGCTACTACGTGCTGCCTGTGCTGGCCGATCATATCACTTTTCATCACTAAATGTTAGGTTGTTGTTTTGAGCAGTTAGAGAAGAAGACAGACAGTTTGGTCATTTTATAAACTTAGAATCTTTCTATGCATGTGGGTAGCATGGCAAAATCACATTTACAAAAGAAAATCTTGGGCCTAAATTAACGTGAGAATCCCTAAACCCCAAAAATTTTCAGCAGAGTATAAGACACTGAAACTTCCCAAAACGGATCCCTTATTTCCAAAGTCCCCAAATTTTAAAGTTTTATAGCTAATCAAGTTTTACCATTTGTATTTCTTTTATTAAAGAGTGCAAATTTATATTTTAAAGTTAATAAATACTTTTAAAACTCATCCCACCCCTAGCGAGTGATGTACTTGACATTAGCGAATTATGAATTGTGAGCCTGAATTTGAACCGAGGGACTTAAGTAAATGGCACTCTAGTCAATCTCTTTTTATCAAAATAGTCAATCCTAGGACCTGCATTTCTCTTTCTGGGCAGAGAAATCAATGAAAGTTGGCACTCAAATTATCAACTCATTTACAAGACTTTCTATTTGAGTGACTGTAAGTCAATGGTTTTAACTTTTCAGCAGTAATGCCCATAGAAATTCCGTAGGCTGCATCTATGGCCTATTTCAGTACTTATTTGTTCATTTGTTATAATGAATTGGGAAGAAAAAATATAGAAGTGCATATATATATATATATATATATATATATATATATATATATATATATAAACACTCAGTGCACTTGAGATATTTCAAACTTACCAATGAGGTAGAGTGGGCGAAATGGAGCCACGCAAGTGGTGTGTTTTACAATCAAATGAATACCCCCCTTCAATTGAAGGGATATTTTATATAGCGGCAGTGACTTGCATATAAACATATGATGCAAAATATTAGATAACAAAGAAGCTAGACCAAATTTTGGGTGCCCAATGACTCCGGGATTATGCCCGAGGTGATGATGCACCTTGACCACCTGATGCCACGCTACAGGTCAATGGTACATGCCTGCCAACCAGACCTATCCCAAGCATTGGATCCCCAATCCGATCCGACTCAATTTTTTCCGGCCTGACCAAAAGGTCAGGTCAAGAGCCAGATAGGTGAAGTTTGTGCTTGACCCAGTTGCAAAATTGCGTGGGGAAACGGGTCAACTGAACCGATGAGCATCCTAGTAAGACTACGTGTTTGACGTGTGTGGATGCATAGGAATTGAAAAAAGAACAGAACTAGAAATAAGTACAAAGAAGTTTAGAAATCACCCTTATAAACAAGAATCAAGGATGTCATTTGAAATAGGTTGGGTGTATCTCATTAGAGACAAGATACAAGCACAATAGTAGAAGGGGTAGACCAATAAAGATCTAGAGGATGTAGTGAGGCATGACATGAAGGATTATGGAGGGAGAATTTGGACCTTAATATAAATGAGTGAAGAAATAAGAATTACAAAGCCAACCTTAAATAGATGAGACGAGGCGATGACTAGGCCTTTTTTACCCTTCGTAACAAGAATCTCTCTCCCTCTTCCCTCAAAAAATTATAAAAACTCTTAATCTTGTTTATGACAAAAATACTAGTTAGGGAATTCGTTCTAGACAATTTCCATCAGTTCCTCTTCAAGATCACCTTCAAAAAACATATATAAATCAGTAAATTACTTTCTATGGGTAGGCTGGGATTGAACCTGCGACCTCAAGGTTGCAAGATTGTCAACCTTCTATGAGTAAAGGCCCAATCCCTTAACAAAATTTTACAAAGGAAAATTTCTGACAAAATGTTCTGTTTCTCTCTCTCTCTCTCGGATCTCGAAAAGCAGTGAGTCTGAATAGTTTCCTTCAGTGATGCATGCTCATGGCAGCACCTGATCTCCATACAACTACAACATTGCTAGTCATGTTTAATAAACTAACGCCAGAAATACCTGAATTTGTTATTTGCAGGCGGTTTCTTAGCAGATCTTGCATTGTTATTCTAAAAAGCTTTCCTCTTCCCAAACTCCTTCGCCTTCTTGATTTTCTTATTTGCAGGAGGTTCCTCATTATCCGAAATATAGGATCCTGTATTGATATTCTCAACATCCTTCTGTTTCTCCTCCGCCTTTCTAATTTTCTTATTTACAGGTGGTTTCTCAGCATCTGCAATATAGGATTCTGCATTGATATTCTCAAAAGCTTTCTGCTTCCCAAACTCCTTAGCTTTCTTCTGCATGTAGACAAATTAAGCATGTAAGGAGATATAATACAAATAGTGATATTGGCAACTCGTAAATGCTTATACAGGGAGAAGCCTGATTGGCGGGAAAATGCAGGCATGTTTCCAACCAACCAATCAGGGCTCCTCTCATTTTTACTCATTTAAGTGAGGTCTGATATTGTCATGACCATTGACATGCGGGTACTAAATTCACCAAAATACGAAATTTTAAACACACAAAGATACAATTACAAAAGCAAGATAGAAACCATCCAATATAAGAGCAGTTACTGGGCATGAAAAAAGCACTGGAAAGGATCACGCTCAAGGATCAAAATCTCAGTTTTCCGGAGCATATCGGCCAGCTCCAAAATCAATACGCATCGGTTTTGGACATTACATTAGTATGTATTGTCCGATATATACCAATATATGAACCAATAAATTGAATACGCTGACCTGGTGACCTCCGAAAACTGATACCAGAGATACGTGTCAGACAATACGTATCGGCTTCGTCCGGAATTTTGATCCATGACCAGGCTTCATGCAGTCATGGTACAATAGTCATAAAGCTGAGATTGTGGGTCCGAACTCCGACTCTGTCCCATCAAGTTAAAGAACTAACAAGATTTACTGGATGAGTAAGAATGGCATGGATAGCTACTGTATTTAAATGCTTTCCAAGAGTTTCAAAACTTTTAATGCTCCAAAATTCATGATAATTACCTCAGTGAAAAAATTTATGTGCCTTGCTCATTCCCAATCCATTGCAGTGTTTAAACTTACCTTGGAACAATATATTAACACATGCATGTTACAACAGCAAATACAGAAACAGGATCGATATTAAGCGGCTTCAATAATAGAAACATGAAAGTGCAAACATTTTATGGCATTTCGGTTCATGGTATTGCCTTCTCATGTAAAATTGACTTTATAGGTAAGAAAGTACATTTTTTTACTTGTAAAAAGTACAATTTTGGTGTAAATGGTTGTTTGGTTCAATGTAAACTTCGGGTGTAAAATCCACTTTATGTGCTATTTCACTTTAATATTGAAGTGGACAAGCTGTGTCAGATCTACTTTATAGGCTATTTCACTTTACTTTCTATCCTCATTTTGAATTTATTCAACTATTGCTTTTTTTACTTGCATTTTTTAAGTTTTACAAGGCTAGACCCTCGTAAGTCAAAAATATTGCAAGTAAAATTTATTGTCAGTTTGTCACAAACCTCAAGAAATTAAGAACAAGCAAAATTATACTTTTTGTTGTAATATGGGAGGATTGCACATAATATTGCCACATTACGGTGAACCGAACGTGCCCTTGCCCTTAGTCTATTTTATGGGGTCCCTTGGGATCTACTGAATCAAAACATGCCACAACATCATATAATGTGCCTGAACGAGATTGGCTAATGATATTTAAATGCCCTGTTCTGATAAGAACGTGTTCACATTCAACTTACATGATACAACAAAAGCATACTTTTTAAGGTAAAATCAAATCATCAAGGGTAGAGATATTTGAATTACCTTTAAGGACCTTGCCATAGCAGCCACCTCATCCTTGTTGTCTTCAGATTTATTACAATTGGATACCTGCTTGGAGGATTCCTGAAAGGTTAGTGGGGGAAAAGGGTGAGAGGCCAGATAAGTATACAAATTTTAAAACAAAGAACTAACAAGTTCTAAAATAAAACCTCGGGAGGAATAAAAGCAGCCTCTCTTTTTCTCTTGTTTTCAGCCGCTTTTTCTGCTTGCTTCTCCTGCTTCTCTTGCCACTTCTTTGCTAACTTCTTCTGGTCACTTAAGAAGTACTCACCACTTTCTAGTTGGAGGTCAACCTGAATTTTTCATGTTTAAGAAATGGCAGTGTTTAACCATAAAATTTCATGTTTAAGGAATACCAAGATAGAAAACAAAAGAACCATAGATGTTGAAATCACAAGGGTATACACCTTATCACTAAAAGCAACCATATATGTAGAAAACAGAAGAAGATATCTCCCACTCCCCCAATTAGAGTACGGAAGAAATAAACCATCTGGTAAATATTTTACATTGGTAAACTAAGTTGAAGGGACCAAGAGACCAAATGCATGGATTCAAACTCAAGGCAGTGATCTCATTACTGGTCTTGCAGCCATGCTGGACAGCGGTTGGCTGCAAAATCCGTAATTTGTCTTTCATTCCAAATGTGGTAAAGAAAAGACTGATTAATTCATTGTAATATAAACAAGATAAATCAGTCATTTTTGCTGCCATGTGAAACCTAGAAGTATGTTCAAACCTCACAAACACCACAATGACAGGAAATACCACGATATATTTAATAGCAACTTAATGGCCAGTGAAACAAGTTAACTCTCATCTTATTCCCTCTTTGGTAACTGTTATTCCTTCTTTCTTGCCCAGCTCCTGTCTTCTGCTGTATGGGGTGATCCACAGAATTCTGGGAATCAATGTTTTGAGGCTTCGGACCATGGGTTAAAATCTTGGAAAAACGATATGTATCGTCCAACCCCAAAACCGATACGTATCGGACGATACATTCCAATGTATCGTCCGAAATTTTAGGTTTTTGTATGGGAGGCACCAATACGGTACATTGAATGTACCGTATCGTCCAACCCCAAAACCAATACGTATTGGACGATACATTCCACTGTATCGTCCGAAATTTTAGGTTTTTGTATGGGAGGCACTGATACGGTACATTGAATGTACTGTATCGCTGAGGTCCAAAACTGATACGTATCGGTATCGGACGATATTTTGACCCATGCTTCGGACTCCAGGATTCAATGAGGCTGAACCTGTAGTGCAGTGGCAGAGACTGCTGCCTATGTCCATTACAAGAAATCATATGATACTGTAAGGGGAGGCTCTTCCTTGTCATCTATTCCAGGTCCTTTCTCAGAATAGTCTGAGGAAGCTACTGAGTGATGTGCACACCAAAAGTCTACGTTAGGTTACCAACAGGGTTGAGAAGGTCTGTAAAAGGAACTTTCAGACCCAACAGGGTCAGATTTTGCCAGCAATGGGCAATGAGGGTATGATATTTGCAACCAAAGATTTGGTCTCCACAAATAGCATTTTCACAGGCAAAAACTGTTGACTGCCTTGAATCAGATGATGGATATCATTTTTCTGCCTAAACTCCCATAGAACTAATCTTTAGATCATGGCTCACCTATCAGAATATCAGATGTCGATTCCCTGTAGCATACATCCCTAAACATTACTGTGATCATGGGCATGTATGCCACATGGAATCAACATCTGACCGTCTGATAGGTGAGCCATGATCTAAAGATTAGTTCTATGGGAGATTGAGCAGAAAAGCGATCTCCATAGTCTGATTCAAGGCAGTCAAAAACCCTAATTATAGAAATTGAATTTTTGGTTGCAGATAATGATACCCTCAAATCTCTGTTATTGAATATTGTTGATGTTTTCCCTTACGAAAAGAAGCAGCTAGGGTAGCTAAAAGAATGAACTGGTTCATTGGGTAGCTAGTGCTCTCGGCAAGAAGATGGTCTGATAAGGCTGCAGAAAAATATGAGAAACTGGCATAGCGGGTAAAAACATTGCTTGCCCTTCAATGCTAGCATATTAAAATTTTTCAAGCTCTATGTTTGGAAGTAGGAAAATTAATTAAGTTGCACACATTCACAGCCAATCTCCGCAAAGCATAAGATGCCTGGGCTCTTGTGAAAAAAGACGCTGGTTAATTATCCCCTGCTGACACCAGAGGAGAAGTTTGGGATGTGTCTCTCTCAATCCAGAGAACAGTGTAATGAACAACCTAGAAACCAATATATAAATAAATGAAACCAGGGCTGCAAGAGAACCAGGATGAAAAAAATACAAGAAAGAGAAAGCAAGAATCCCATGACATTGGATGATCATGGTGGTGGGTGGCGGTAGTGATAGTCTAATCCAGTAACTAATGAAACCCGCAAAGTTGAAAGAGAAAGCGTGCATCTGTGGCAAGTACAAAACAATTTGATGAGAGCAAGAGTCGAAGTCGGGGAAGAATCGGTCAAAGTTGGAAAAAATGGGGAAATAAAATATTTTTAAAAAAGGGATTTTTTGCATTTACCTCCTTAAGATATGTTGTAATTACACTGCAGTCCCTGCTTTTGTGTTTCCTTTGCATTTTGCCCCCTACCGTGACGAATCAACAGTTGGCTGTTATAAAATTAAACTTTGACTGTTTGGAATCAGATGATGGAGATCATTTTTCACGATAATTTTCTACCCTATGAATCTTGAGATCACGAGTCTACCATCGGACGGTCATATTTTGATTCACATGGCACACTTATTGAAAAGTGGTCCAAGAACCATGTTTAATGTACAATTGTACACCCACGATCATGATCACTTTTTGTATTATCTGTCACATGAAATCAATATCTGATGGCCTGATGGTAGCCTCCTAATCTCAAGATTCATTGGGTAGAAAATTATGGTGAAAAATTATCTCCATCATCGGATTCCAAGCAGTCAAAGTTTAGTTTTATAACAGTCAACGGTTGATTCGTCACTGTAGGGGGTATTAAGTAAAGGAAACACAAAAGCAGGGACCAAAACGTAAATAGGTGAAACCCGAGGGGCGGAGTATAAATATGACATATCTTGAGGGGGTAAATGCAAAAATCCCCAAAAACTATCATAACTATATTTCAGGTTTAAATAATGGTTTCATGAACAAAATAGGCAAAAAGAAGAACAGAACTATCGAACAATATCACGAACATCGCTGCTTAATCGGCTGAGTCGCCTACACCAAGGATCAAAATTTCGAGTTTCATTTCGGTTTCAGAGGGGACTGAAACCGAAATTTCAACCCCATACAAAAATGACCGAAATTTCAGTCCCATTTTATCGTTTCGGTGGGGACCTGAACCGATAATTTCGACTGAAATTTCGGTCATTTCGGCCGAAATTTTGATCCATGTAGTTAGGATGACTGCAAGTTGCCGACTTTTTCCAATTTTTTGAAAAAGTTGAAGACTTTGTGACTATGGATGGTAGGCAGCCTTACCCCCATTTTGGAAAGGCTGATTCCAAGACTCGAACCTGTGAGCTATCGCTTTGGGCAGACAGCACTTGCCGTTGCACAAAGGTCCGACCTCGAACTGTATGCTAGACAGCAATTGATGAGAAATGGGAAAGTGCTATAGGAAGGAAAAGTTGATTCAAATCCACCCCATTTCAAACTTACAAGGCCAGCTGTGCTGAATTAAACCTAGGTGTCTCTTGGAGCGGTAATACTCATTCCACAAGACATTTTTTTCTTGTTAGGTAGGATGGGATTGAACCTATAACTGTACCTCAAGATTGTGCCATCATGGACATTCCAGTTGAGCTGCAGGCCCAACCACCATTTCACAAGACACTTCTAGCAAACTCAAAGCTGCAGTTACCTACTCTTCTGTCCCAAAAGATACAATTGGGATCTCTGCTCCTGTGGATCACTCTCAGAAGCAGGAAGCATAAAGAATTAAAGACGGCTCCCTGTTTCTAGTGGGAATCAGGATTCCACAATTCCAAAGCTGGCTCGCCTAGGAATCATGACTTCTACATTTTAGGTTTCACGGGACCTATGTTTCCAGTTGCTCTATGCAGCATCATCAAGATAGTGGAATAAAAAGTAAAATCTTGAGCAGCTGAAGTACAACCATGCTTTTAAAAAAATAAAAAGCATCATAGACAAGAAAATAATATACCTTTCTTCTATCATTTTTTTTCTTTGTTTTGTTAATTAGGTGGTAATGTGGTATCCAACCACATGATGTAAGAGAGGCTGGAATGACACCGTGGTGAGAGTCGAGAAAGCAGATCACGGTTGACAGGTCTCAATTTAGCTTCTTTTATCTCTATCGCTTGATTTCCCATGTGCCACATGCAAGGTTTAAAATTTCATCTCTGGTATCAGTGCTGGTATATATTGGCAGGAGATTTTTGGAATAAAACTGAGTCGGTGGTTCAAGCCCTTTGCCTCTTTGTCCTAATTCTCAAGTTGGGTTTTGTTTGTCTACAAGGATGCTATGAAGGCAACACCTAAAGATACAGGTATTTCTTATGAGTGGTACTGAAAAATTATTTAAGGCATTGGATCCTATCATGACAGACATGTGCCTGGTACTTGTTCGAATCTGCTATAATATTCAATGAGACATTTCAGAAATTGAGAATCTTTATTGTACCCTCATTTTTTGTAGCATATTACCTGAGGCTCTCAAATTAATTATAGCGAAAGTTTCAGTGACAATTCTGGATTATTGATCACGATCAAGAATGTAACCAGAAGATTAGAGCCCAACATCAGTATTCAATTAGAGGCTATTGCCCAAGTAACAAAACATTACCTAATTGCAATAAAACTGATGGAGTTTTTAGTGCAAAGCCTACTATTCTAATATCATTTTTATGATCTAGATTCACCTGTTCTGAGATGGTCTTGGCAATTTTGGAAATATTATGACAAGTAAAGGATCAAATTATGAATCAGATTTTGTTCTTCTTCTTTATTGATTGAATAATGAGTTTATGAGAATGTTGATTGCTGTAGAGATATTTGGGCCAAACATCAACCTCATCAGGTTGTGAGAGTTGAGCACATTTTCCTCATTCACACAAAAGCAAGCAACAGACTAACCTCTAAGAAGCTTGAGATGTTAGCATTTGTCCAATATATTAGCAATTGGGGGTTAGAAATATGAGAAGACAAGCAGCAAACAGTGAATTCGAATATTAGATAAATCGTACATCAGCAACATGAATGCCATCAGAATCTCCACATCATCAGAGTATTCTAAATTCACCAAATTTGATATTGGACGATCCGTACATCATCAGAAAACTCGAGTTTCACTGATTTCGAATGTTGGTGGATTCGTACATCATCAAAACATGAACATCATCAGAGAATTCGAATTTCATTGAATTTGAATGAAGGATGATTCATACATCATCAAAACCTCATCATTGAAGCATTTGAATATTATTAATTCAGATGTTGGATGATTATACATCATCCGAACCCATCATAGAATTTAAAACTGTATGAGTTACAATACAATTGTAGAGATAGAAGTTACATAGCACTATGATGATGATGATGATGATGATGATGCCGAGCCACCTTGTTCTTCTATGTGGATTTGAGCATGCACTTTGATGTAGAACATTATGCATTGTGATTGGTTTATGTTCAATCATGTGAATGGCTTGAGTTTACTAATGCCAAGGTGATAAAGTGAATGTGTGAAAGGTTAAAAGCCGATGTTATTAAGTAAATGTTCATATATATTATTTGCATTTGATTACATCAATATGTGTGAATGTAAATGCAGGTGAGGTATATCAATGTCCAATTGACTATATGATAAAATATTTTTTATAGGTTTTATATAATTTCAAAATATTATTCTATTATATTTATATAGAAAGTATATAAATATGGATTTCACTTTCTTAACTTTTTTAAGCTATTTATCATATTATAAAAGCTATGTTATATCAATTCTTTTAAAATATCTTTCATTTTTTTTGTATTTATATGAATCCGTATAAATTTTAACAATTTATTTTCCCTTTAATTTTTTATTTTAATGACTATTTTATACTCTAACTGATTATATCAATTTTATTAAATTATTACAAATTTTAATAATATCTTAAATATATGTTTGGTATTTTATTATTTTTTGTTTAAAAAAAAATATACACAAAAAATAATAAAATTTACCGGTATGCACCGAAAAATACTGGCTGGCATGTCTGTTATATACCAGTACCTAGGGCTCTCAAAGGGCCGGGCCAGCCCGGATTTTGGCCTGCACCCAGCCCTGAAAAGTGATTTTTTAATTAAGCAAACCCAGCCCGGAATCCAGACCAGGCTAAGCATGTTGCAGCCCGGATTTATCCGGGCCGGGCTTGGGTTAAGTGTTACAACATCCGGCCCGCACCCTGCCCTAATATTATATATATCTTTTCAAAATTATAATTTTTTTATATAGTTAAATATGATTTACTTAAATGCCCTGAAATTAAACAGTTGAACGGTTTAAACTTGGGGCATTTAAGTCAAAAGCAACCTTGTGCATATATTTTTTGGTTGGACAAATTGGATGGCTTAATTTATTTTCAAGCAACCGTTGCATAGCTTTTTAGCTATACAACTTGGATGGCTTATTAATAGATATTCAAGCAACCAATGTCCATTATAACAATTGTGCAACAAATAAACAAAAATTATTTGAATAATATAATGTACCTGAGCCTTTATAATGGTAATATAATTATTTAATTAAAATTTTAACCTTCTTCAAACTTTTATTAGAAAAAAAACAACCCAACCCATTTTTATTAAAAAAAACAGCCCCAAAAAATAGCCCAACCAAATTTTATTAAAAAAAAAAAGCAATCGAAAAAAAGCCCGGAAAAACACCCAAGCCCGGTAGGGGCCGGGCTTGGGCTGAGTACATCGTAGCCCGGGTTAGGGCCAGGCTGAAAATTTTGAGAACAGCCCAGGTAAGTTAGGGTCGGATTGAATCCCAACCCGGCCCTGATCCGGCCCATTGAGATCCCTACCAGCACCAGCCAAGCTCGATACTGGTTACAGTACCAGAGACAAGATTTTAAACCTTGTCAGACGTGAAGGTGGATGCCCTACAGTTTGAGGTTTCACTCCTATTGATTAATCCAATGATGCTTTGAACATAGGCCGACTCTAGTAACAAAATTAGATGGTTAAATCATTTCTCCACCTCATCATGAAAGCACCATTATCCAGGGAGATTGATCATATCTCCAAGAAGTGGATGTGGAAAAAAAACTCATAATAATGTCAAAAAAACCAACCCTAAGAGTATATTTTTCTTAATTCTTAGATTCATAAGCAAATGAACCAATGGTCATCGCCACCACACCAAATGAATCCACCAAATGCAGGAATGACTTCTAATCTTCTACGTTAAGAGTCGAAAGAGGTATAAGTATATCAGCCATGACAAGTGCTCAGCTTATCAAAGAACAGTAGCAAAAAGATACGGGATTATTTTAATAAAGAACCATGTGAGATAAAAAGCTTGAAGCATTGTCCCTGTAGTTGGAAATGCATACAAGTAATAAGGTGTCTAATTTGGTCTTACCTTGCTAGGCTGTTGAGGAGGAGGGAAAGGTGTATATGGTTTCTTCTCCTTAGCTTTAACTTTCTTTTGCTTGACATTTTTCCTGAAAACAGAACTCATATGGTTAAGAAAATAATAAAGCAAGCAGCTTAAAAGAATGTGTGTATACACTATACAAATGATTGAATGTTATACTTCTTAAACTTTGGAAGAAACCTATCCCAGCTCTCAGTTGCAAGTGCTGGATTCTTGGCAAGCTCTCGTTTCATCAGAAGGGTCTGCTTATGGTAATGAACAAAAAATAGGACAATGAATTATCACGAGTATGAGTAAAAGCATGAACAAGATTTCAATGAATAGATGGAAATTGATACATTCAGTTATTGACCTTGATATGGTATATGGGATGCTGTATATTTTGTATGCAATCTTCCACAATCTTCCGGACCTGTTTTAGACCCTTGAATGAACCCATGGCAGCAACTGTGCTTCCCTGGCAATTTACAAGCAAAATTTTAGAGACTCACTCACAGCTGTTCATTTACTAGCACAATAATGTGTAACCAAGCGAAAAAAGGACATGAAGAAATTGCAAGGCAGCATTTAATGCAACTCCGGAACAAAATACAAATAGCCAGCCACAGTAACAGACCTGAACTAGAACATAGCAACCTGTCAAAATCTCAATAGCCTACAACACACATGAAAAGTTGTCAGCAACCAAAACGCAAAAGGAAACTAGAAATCTGTAGGCACCTATTAGCATAGATATCTTATTTACAACATACCTTTAGAGTTGACGAGTTGGGGCCCAAAAGCTGCTGTCTCCGCTTGACAAATCGTTCCTGCAGTAGACAACAACAAAATCAAGGGAAAAAGGATGGACATAACATACCAAACCACCAGATATTAACAACAAATGAACATAGCATCCAAAGATACTTCCTAATAATTTAAAAAAGCAACATAGCTGAAAGCTCTGAATTTTTTTTTTCTTGATCGGTAAAAAGCTCTGAATTTTGCTTTGCAGCATATTTGTCCGAGGTCATCAAATATCAGGAACATCTAATTTTGCTTCCCAGGATAAGTAGAAACCAAGATAGAAAGTGAACCCGCTTGGTGCAATCATCCACTACTTCCATGAGAGAAACATCCTCACAGCATTCACTATTTGCATAGCTTAGCATTGTAAATTCAACCCTGTGTATTTTCAACCTTAACTATAGTAATTAGATTACTCTATTCAAATTTGTGTATGTCCCAAAGGGGCACACCAGTTACTCCTGTAACTTTCTTTAGCTGCTAATTACTTCTCGGCTGATTTAGAAAAAAAAATGCTGCTCATGACATTCTTGGCATCTACTCTAGTTATGAACTCTCAAAGAATTACATTTTTTTTCTCAGTTCTTTTTATCAGTATATAAACCATAAAGTGTATTAAAGAGTAGTATTGGTGGTAGACTATAGTGAGGTTACCAAAGTCGATGTGTCAGCAAAACGGGAAGCACCTCCTTGGAGCACTCTCATATTAGACTTCGATGGCTGCTCCATTGGTATGCACCTCTTCTATAAGTTTATCAGTGGACTGGTTCATGACCATGTTTTTCTTTTGGTAGTTGTTCGTGGCCATGTTGGTGCGACTCAATTGGCTTTTTTCCGGCCCAATGGAGTGGGAGACTCTACGGAAGCAGAGGTTGCTTTCAGGGAACCGATTGTACCAATACCATTTCAAGCTCCTGACTATCATCAAAGAGTATTCTGTGAACATGATTGGATGGACTACTTTGAAAGCGCACTTTTCATAGAAACTAGGCAACCAAATGGAAGAAATTACAGACCATACTTGAATAATTCTATAAGTTCAACCAAATCCCCAGCGAAGTGAATGAAAAGGGCGCATGCTCTAAAAGTGCGGTCACAAAAACTCCATCAGTTGACACAATTGAGATGGCTTAATTTGCAAGTCAGTTGTGACACAGTTGAGATGACTTGGTATCAAACGCGGTTCCAGCAATATTATTAGACAATTGCAGCACCTTTCCCTCCCCCGTGGAAACATGCAATTAAATTCAGGGAAGTGATCATATGCTCTAAGAGATCGAAAAATTATCACATATTTATACTTGTTATCAAATGAAAGGGTCTTTGCAAAGAATCCAAGGGTTAGGATTTTTTTCTGGGATAGGGTATAGTTCCCAAATTCTCTATTGGTACCTCCATGAGATACCCTTTTGAACTAGTTTCTTTGGCAGGCAATGGTATAAAGATTACCCTTCAAACCTAAGTTACTTAATCCGCAATTCGTTCGGTTCGAATTCGTAATTTGCAATTTCCTACTCCTATCCGAACCCAATTCGCTAGGGGTAGGATGAGATTTTCACGTGTAGTTATATTTTTTTGGTAAGTTATCAAGAAGTTGAAATATATTTGTTATCATTACCATTTTAAAACAATAGCAGCTGTCAGCTTACTTGGTTAGGCAACTGTGATAGTAGAGCATAAAATAGTAAAGGTCGTAGGATCAATTCTCACCACTTGCACAGGTATTTTTATATATTACGGCATAATTTGCCTAGTTTGCCCATTAACACCGAATCTGAGCAGCTCGAACGGCAAACTGGTTCGCACCAAACCAGTTAGCCATTCGCAGCGTGGAAGAGCGAATTAAGTAACATAGCTTCAAAATTCATCAACCTAGTGATTAAATGTTCCTCGAGTCTCGAAGTGATCTGTTGTGTTTGTTTCGTTCATGACCAATGTAGTTAAATGGAATAAGCGATCCTATGGCCCAATCGCATATGCGAGATATGCGATCGTGCCATGGCGCAATTTATTAATATTTTTTTTTGGCAAAAATTTGAAAAAAAATCAAAAAAAGAATCCCATAAAACCCCCAAAATTCCCAATATTGAAAACTAATTTTGTGCTCTATTAACTTTGTAGAAGGAGAAATAAAACTATATAACCCATAAGTTGGAAAGGAAAATATAAATTTCATTGATTTTGAACAAAATAGTACCATGGATGGATGTGGAAAGAGAAAGAGAGTACTAAAAATTCAAAAAAGAGACCAAACCAAAGAGACATAAATCATACATTGGATGGATGTGGTATGGATTAGGAAGAGGAACCCCTCATCTATAGGCTTTGGGGAGCACTAAAAAGCAAAAAAAATTTAAATAAGGTTCAACGGTCAAAAATATGACCATCAATCATGTATGTGATCGCATACAGTGTATGCAATCGCATAATATCGCATATGCGACAGTATGCGATCGCATACACATACATGTATGCGATCGCATACATGACTGGGTCGCATATGCCATCATGGCATATGCGAGCTCTTAGAATCGCATATGCGATCGCATATGACAACAATGTTCATGACTTGAGTAACTGTCATATGAAGTTGGATAATAAATCAATCAAATGTATTTTTCTCAGCTATTTCCCCACACAAAAAGGCTTTTGCTGCTATGATCCAACAAACTAAGTAAAGTGTCAAAAAATTTATAGTCTTGGAGGTTGTTCCCAACTTTCTTCATGATTTTCTTTAGGCGAGTATGTAAATGTTGGAAGCAATTAAAGAGCAAGTAGTATGTAAGGTTTGGAAACAGTTAAAGAGCAAGCGGGAGAAAAAACCGCAATCTTAATCTGACTCGTTATTAGTTGAACTTAAACTGAAACTTAAACGAACCCATGTTATTTAACCACCTTCAAACCCTATGATAAGGTGATCCCATAGTGGATGATTATACCTTTATACCACATTGTGCTATCAATTCATCATCCGAAATGATTTACCATAGAGCAAGAAACAAATAACTTCTTGTTAAGTTGAAGGCCTTCAGCTGGCAATCCATAGCAACCATCAAAAACCATATCACTGGAAAGTACTCTGGCAATTCTAAGTACACACTGTGCTCACTGCAGTAAAGGAGTGAAGATTGGAAAGTGCCACAAAACTCCATGTTTGCAAAAATTATTACTATTCTGAAAATAAAAAATTACATGTAAAATATATGTATAATCAATGGGAATCCTCATGCGAGTATCGACATAGATCCATGAAACTTCAAGAATGGTTGATAACAGAGTAACAAACACATTTAATAACAATTTAAAAAAACACTTAATCTACCATCAAGAATAAGGCAGCATGCATAAGATCAATAATCGAGTAGATCACAGTCATGAACAATAGAAACAGATAAAAAAAATATAAAGATATATACCCTCTTGCGGACGAAGCTGCCGATCTTTATTATGTCACATTGCATCTCATCATTAAGTATCTTGATTGCCTATAACATCAAGCAAAGACACTGTATGAAAATCATGTACCTTAAATGAAATAAAAACAAGGACTTATCCAATGGTTGCCTGTTCCAAAAGTGAACATGGAACGCTCAAGCATTATTCACAATCGAAATCGCAGTTCGAAACAAAGTTATGCCAACAGCAGATAAAGATGCTTCAACTAAAGCTGTTCAACTACCTGACATAAGAACAGATTGAAGTTCTTTTTACCCCAATATGGCATGCTTGACACGTACTTATCTACTTGAGCATTAGCAATATGTAGACCATATAAGTATTACGAACTGAATAACAAAACATAAACGCATAGTATAATAAACTATACCTGAGGTGCAGGAACACTTCTAGATAAAAGCTTTATGAGATCCCTAGCCTTCATAATTATATATGGATCCTTAGTCTTCAGAGTGGTTGAAACTGTCATGGATCCCTCAACCTGGGATGAAAGAGAAATTATTCTCTGATAGTCAATAAAAAATTACCCTAAAAAGGCAAAATATAACATGAAGCACATGTACATCTACTCACCAACTTAAAACATTTAAGAACAATAAAGGTAGTAATATCATACAGGAATACCAATGATTAATAAAACAAAATTACCTAAAAAATCAGCCTTCTAATATCTGAATTCAACTCAGCTGAGACTGAAATTTTTTACTAATTAATCAAGAGGATAAAACTACGTAGAAATATGAAAAAAATAATAATTTATCATGGGAAATATGACGATAAAAGAAACGGCTAGGAATCTATATAGTTTGAATAAAATGATCAGAAAGATTCAAATAAGTAACATAGGACTTGTGAAGAGAAAGATCTAGGTTGAACAGTTTAAAGTTGTATACTTTCAGTTAAAGACAGGATAAAAACAGTAGGTAAAAGAAGATAAATACGCTGAGGTCGTCAGGGTTATTTATAGGAAGGAGTGAATGGACAAGGGAATCATAAGGTAGTTCTTTCGATTAATTATGGTTGAATGAGAGAGATCCTCAAATAGTTGAGGAACAGAACTCTCTGGATTTTAATATTACAACCCCTAAACCAAACAGCACCGCTGACAACACGATATTGTTCGGCAAAGCTGATTCCGATGAAATATCAGCCTTGGCCAATATCCTTATTATATATAAAGTTGTTTCCAGGCAGAGGATCAACTTGATGAAGTCCACTATCTCTGGGATTAATTTGGAGCACAGGTTGTTGACATTCTAGCCAATACGGCGATGTGTGTCGCCTCGCCTTTCCTCATCTCCTATCTACGCCTTCCTCTAGGGACCGGGAAGCCGAAGGCTAGCGATTGGGAGGTTGTCATTCAAAGATTCCAAAGGAGACTGGCGGCCTAGAACGGGAAATTCCTAAGTATCGGTGGGTGTCTTCAGCAGCTGAACTCGGTTCTCTCCAGCCTGCCCATCTTCTTCATGTCTACTTTCAAATGCCCGATGTCAACCATCCATGCCCTCGAGAAGATTGAGAGGGACTTTCTGTGGGAAGGTGCAGGTTTGGGAAAAAAATGCCACCGAGTGGCTTGGGAGATATGCCAACTGCCTAAAGTCTTTGGAGGTCTTCGCATTAGGAACCGTCACTTAACCAATTTAGCTCTTGTCCGCATATGGTTGTGGCGGGCCGGAAATATATCGGACCAGAATAGATTATGGAGGTTGATTCTTATCCAAAAGTATGGAAGCCAGCCGGGATCTTGGGGGATTAACACCAACTGAACCAGGAATGTTTCAGCCTGGTGGAAAGATGTCAGCTCCATTTGGAGGGAGTTTTCTAGATGGGTCCAATTTAGCTGGGGTGACGGCTCTCGGATATCCTTTTGGGATGATCCTTGGTTATTCTTATACCCGATCAGATTGATGTTCCCTTCAATTTTCGACGTGGCGGCGGTTGATTCTCATGGCTCGATTGCAGATTTCTTAATTACTAATAGTGTTCCTCCGGTTTGGGAGGTGAACACTAGAAGCTAGAAGGGCTTTGAGGGAAGATGAGTTGGATCTGTATTTTACTTTGATGAATGCGCTATATAGCTCCTCCTTGAACAGCCAACACACTGACTTGAGAGATTGGTTGGCCAGCAAAAACGGGAATTTCTCGGTCAAGTCTTTCTATTGTGGGCTCACTTGTAGGCCGTTGGTTAGGGTGGAATGGTAAGGCACCGATCCCTTCCAAAGTTCGTTTCTTCTTTTGGACGGCTGTAAGGGAGCGCATTTTGACGATGGACCAACTGATCACTTGGGGCAAACCGCTTCGGAACAGATGCCCAATGTGCCTTCTTATGGAAGAATCGATCTCTCACTTGTTCATACATTGCTGGGTTGCTACTAAGATATGGAGCATTATTTTGAAGTCTTTTGATCTCAACTGGGCTGTTCCGAAGAATCTGTCGGCTTTTCTCATCTCTTGGAATGGAGTAAGATGGAATGGCCCACAAGGAGCCTTTTGGAGGGTGGGCGCCTACGCAGTCATATGGACCATTTGGCTTGAACGAAATTCTAGAGCTTTTAGTCACAAACGGCGTCCTATCGGCACCATTCTTTGTCTTATTAAAGACCTGATGTGCCATTGGACCTTGTTGGATAAATATGGTGGGCAGGGTATCGAAGATCTGCATCTGTGACCTTCCGATTTTTTCGCCCGAAAGTGGGGAATGGGGGCTAATCCTTGCTAGGATTGGTTGCATAGGCTCGTTGTCCTTCGTAGAGGGTTACCTTTTGGCTCGGGTGGTTTTGTTTTTTTTCTTTGTTGCTTTTTTGGCCCGTTTCTGTATTTCTCCAACCCCTCGTTGGTTTTTTTATGGAATGGGTATCTCTTTACCGATCAAAAAAAAAAAAAAAACCGCACCCAAAGGGACAGAGTTAAAGAGAAGCAGGAAAGAGAAAACATCTTTCTTTCATAAGCGTGATTATACTAGAAAAAAATAAAGGTACCTCTATTCACGCCAACGCCCAAAACCCCTTGAAACGCTGGACTACTTGGAATCAGATGATGGAGATCGTTTTCACCCCAATCTTCCACACAATGGATCTTGAGACCATGATCCTACCATCAGATTGTCATTTTTTTATTCCACATGGCACAAATACCAAACCTAAAATCATGTTTGAGCATGATGTGTGCCATATGATTTCAGGGACACTTTTGGGGTATCCATGGCACATGGAATCCAAAACTGACCTTCTGATGGTATGCTCATGAGCTCAAGATCCATTGTGTGGAAGATCGGGGCGAAAAGCGATCTCCACTGTCTGATTCCAAGTAGTCAATATGTTTCAAGGAGTTTAGGATGTTGGCGCTTTCAGAAAACCTGTTGGCGAATAGAGGTACCAAAATAAAATAAAATAAAAAATGAAGGGCACGTAATGCAATAAAGCTCTGTTTTGGTACTCAAATCTTGGATCATGGCCAAAGAAACCGACACAGTTGTATAACAAAATTTCTAAACATTAATTTAAATTGGCACACAACTAGTGAAGTATGACACAAATAATACCCTACGGCCAATTAAGACTACATGATACAGTAAACAATAAGTAAAGCTCCAATCACCGGCAAAATGTTTGAGATGAATTGTACTATGCAAAAGAACTACTACAAAACCACATATTGGGGCACAGAAGCTCTACTCAAGTATAGTCTCTGATTGCATAATACCCGACGAAACATCATGAGACCAAGAATTGATCAATGTATGTCTTAACTTGCAATCATCCATTTCTCGTAATAGAAAGGCATATGGCTCTATAAAAAATAACTGAGCTACTATCCACTTTGTTTATCCAAGAGTTTAAAGAGAAAAAATAAAAGCAAAATGATTTTAATATGATCATCACATAATCACTCCATTTAGTTTATTGGCCAGATTGAAGAAAATGGTTTATGATTTTAAACTGGGAACCCAATGTGAACTAACTTTAGAGTGAAAATATCACTCTGAGCTCAAGATAATTCACAGTCAAGAATGAAATAAATGGTTTTCTAATTCGTATTCACAGTCAAAAATGAGATTATTTTCTTATTATTCTTTTTTTTAATAGCAGGTAAAAATGACAAAATATGAAAATATGCACTCCAAATAAGCACCAAAGAGGAAGACTCAACTTGATTCTAACTTTTTGAGCAAGAAGTTCTAGGGACCTTAGAGGTGCAACCTTCAAAGAAAAACAAGAACATAATTCTGCAATAACTAGGTTCTTTAGTTTCTTTTATATTTGTTAATCAAAATCTTAATGGTATTTTTTATGGAGATGGCTAAAATAAATTATTAAAAAAAATATTGACTATGTTTAAACTTACTTTTAGTGCAACAAAGCAACAATATAAGAAATATATATATATATATATATATATATAGAGAGAGAGAGAGAGAGACTACGGAGCCATATGGTCTCTCTCCAATTTAGGCCGCAACAGTGATGACATCAAAGTGACATCAACTCTACAACCTCACCCAAACAGAACCACTATCAACGTATTTTTTTGTTATCCTTCTAAACAATTATATAATCCATGTAGACCATATAGAAAAGGCCGGTTACTTATTTTACCCAGGAACAGCTAAAACAACCTTTAACTTCTATTCAATTGCTTCCTATCTGATAAAGAACGCCAAGGGTGCATAAAAAACCAAAGAGCAAAAATATCTATGATGACATTGATATCACTAGTAAGGTAAGAGTACCAAACATGGGCAGGTCAGCCTACATCAAATCCCTTTGACGGCTAATCGATAAAAATTGATGTCAAGAACTTGAACAAGCATCTAAAGCTATGATCAAAAGATTTTAGGCTGAAATTTATTCACATTAGTTTAAAGTGGCCCGAATCTAACATAATTTATTGTTTGTTCAGTAACAAAAGAAAATAAAGAACACATTACAGGACAATTAGTATCCAATAATTTGAAGGTTATATGATGCAAGCAAAACTTTTTTAGTTCAATATCGCAGATAGAGAACATTAAGTGCCCGAAAGCAGTTTATGCTGACAGAGAAAGGGTCTAATAACATTAAAGGGACACATCATTTGTTTTCTTTTTCTTTCTATCGGTTAAGGCAGTAAGGCACATTGCTTGTATAGTTGTATGTGTAATGGAGTGTCATGGGAAAAATAAAAATAAAAAACGGAAGTGACCTGTAGTCATCTGCATTTGTAAGCTTTGTAATTGTACTTCTTATCCTATAGTATAATGCTCTATTGCACTAGGGAAAGTAAATAAATGAATGAGCCCTCTAAGCTTTGCCAATCGATAGCACATTAACAACTACCAGGATGACATAATTTAACAATAAGCAGTTTTCATGAACTTCAGAGATGCATTTCACCAATCCCAACTGTAAAGGGTTTTCTTCACAAAAGCATGAGAAACGTACCAAATTGAGCTCACATGAAATACCATACTCTTTCAGTGCCCGTTTCACAATAGGCCAGGCTTCTTGCAAGTATTGTTCTGAAAAACAAGAAAAAAATATAACAAAAACAGGAGTAAGAAAGAACACTGATAAATAACGATCAGAGGATGATAATTTTGTAAGAGATAATATGTGTGTACGCGCATCTGTGGGGAGGCATTAAAGTTAAGGGGTTTTGAAATTAAAAGAACAAAGATGGATTATATGGAGTACAAGTTTAGTGAATAAGAGTACGGATGATAATTTGATCAGAACATAGATTTTGGCAGTTCAGCTTTATTATACAACCGAACAAGGGGGCTACACGCGATAAATGAATGCCTCTTTGATTAAAAGGCATTTTCATAACGCACAGTAAGAAACTAAAATATTGTATGCTATAGATGAAAATAGAAATCATTTAGGGTACGTTTGATTACCTTTTGAAACATGTTTCACAGTTATAACTGGGACGTTGACCATGAGCGGTCGTTTGATAGACCTAAAGGTAAGCGTGTTTTTATGCTTTTAAGCTTACGGATACCAAAAATTAGATACGAGGAGCAACCCTCATATCCGCTCATCGTTACACGTCGTCACGTGTAACGACGAGTGCCCTTAAACGCGCCTCTAATCAAACATGCCGTTAGTGTCACAATGTGATAGATTTTGGCATTTGAGCACTACTATACAGCTAAGTGGTGGGTCACGCAAACAATAAGTATCACCTCAATTATAAGGCATTTATAAATATTATAAGGCACGGGTAAGACCTAAAATATAGCATGCTATAGAGTATACTGTTGTGCCACGAAGAATCGACAAGAAGACGAAGTGCATGGGGCTGAGCTGCATATAATAAGACGAAGGCGTCGAATGACAAGAAAAGTTAAATTAGAAATTAGTACAATGGAGGAAGTTTAGGGGTGGTCCCAATAAAAGAGAAAAATCAAGGAATATCGCTTGAGATCGTATGATCATGTCCATTGGCATTGAAGACCAAAATCAACTCTTGCGTCAAGGATCACCATGATACAACCATAAGGAAGTACGAAAAGGGTAAGACCGTAAGAGAAATAAATACTTGGAGGGAAGTAGTGAGGAGCGTAAGAAGAATTAAAAATGATAGAGTTTAACCCGGAACAGAAATAAGTAGAGAGCATCATTCAATTGAGCTATAGGGACAAGGGGATGATGATAACAATGAGGCAATATTTCGTAAGATGGGATCAGACCTGCAACTTCAAAGTTGCAACATAGAGTGCATCATTCTATTGAGTTATTGGTTCAACCCCGAGTATTTTTAGATAATTTCGAGTACGATAATGGATAACACTTGGAGCACGAAACATATCATAGAAAAAAAAATGAACATTCTCCAATGGTAGAACTTATTCACAACTAGCCAAGAACCTGAAAACAGATATAAGAAGCTTCACAAAATATTAACGATGAGTTGAGCAGCACAATATGCTAACAACAAATCAATAATTTTAACAGAGTTATTAATGGACCTTATTCTTCGTGACTAGTTTACAAGTACTGTAGTAGAAGGCATAAAAAGAACTTCTTCCTCTTACTAAAATTGCACTATTTTTTACAAAACCTTTCAAATTCTATTGATGTGGATGAAGGTTTTACATATGCATTTCCTTCTCTCTGCCTTTTATTCTTTTCAGTTATGCACTTTCTCTCTATGGTATAAAAGTGACAGTCGATTGTGGTTGGGAGGCCGACACCATAGGCATAGGGTTTGAGCTGCATCGTGTGTATCGCCAAAAGAAGCAGCGAAGAAGGAACCATGGGGCATTGATATCATCCAGGAGGGGAGCCTAGAAAAGCGACAAGAGGGCACCTTACTGTCCAGAGTCGCTCAAGCGACTCTACCTATTGCTCGAGCAAGGTTGATGACAATCTAGAAGCCAAACTTTCGGCCAAATGTCGCTCAAGCAACCCCATCGAATGAAGACCCCATGAAACCATAAGATTCTCACTTGAGCGAGAACCAAACCCGCTTAAGCGAGTCTAGTGACGAAAGTTGTCCTTTTTGTCTTTTTTCCTTTATTCTTTTTTTGTCTTTTGTGTCCAATGTAATGTTCCATTTTGGGACAATTTAATATTTTATTATTTTAGAGTTAGTTTCTTTTGCACATAGTATATAATGTCCTTATGTAAGCCAAAGTGGGGATTGGTTGACTTTAATGAAAATGCTATGCATTGAGAGCTTGAGAGGAGATTAATGGAGAGTGAGTCTTTTTCCCTATGTGGGTTTGGTGTGAAGCTAAGGGTGTGATGCCCGTGTCCTATCTTTGATCTTTTTACCTCTTCTTCTCTTTGTTTGCTACTTTACATCTATTTTCCCCTTTTATTTAATTGCTTAAACCCCCAAAACCCTCGATCTAGAGCCGTCTTGATGCCCATCCTTGTGGGTTAATTCTACTCTATCATTTACCGATCCACAACCATTGTTAAGCTAGAGATCGCTCCAATTGTTCAGATTGATTGTTCCCTTCAAAAACCCTAGCGAGGAGCTATAAGAATCCACATCGGGCCACAAGCGAGCGCCCGACCTAGAGGATGTTAGAGTTCTATCTCTAGGATTGCACCTTCCGTGTTTCTAACGGATCTCGTGTGTTGGACTTGGACCCTAGCCAAAAGGTCACTAAGCTGGAATCAATGAAACGTGCCTTTTCGAAAAGGATTACCAAAGAGGGCCTCAATGGCTTGATCTCCCTGAATTGCTTTTTGTTCTTTTTTTTTAAGACAAACTCTTATGACCACTTTACACAAATATTGACATGAAAGGCACTAATTTAGGCCATGTGGTATACATCTTTGATCATCATAAGTTTTTGGTCATCGTGTGCCAAAAATCACACATCAGATATTGGAACCATCAGATCAAAGAAGTATAGTGTAGACTGTTAAGAAAATATGCACAACTGTCCATGTTAAGGTGCCATAGATGGGATAGTTCAAAGCTTCAATCCCCGCCCAAATGACTGATTTTTGGGCCCAAAGTAGCTCCCAATATGAGCTATGATTTTGATGACTTGATTTCCTCAAAAGATGTGCACGGTGCCTAAAATGGGTGCTTCTCATGGTCTCTATCTATATACACTCTCATAGCCCATTATTCCTTAGGATAATCCAAACATTTTCATTTCACCACACATTGACACGGGAAAGAGCTCAGATGAAGCACCATACACCCAAGCACTCTACATCTCATAAAAAAGGTACTCTGAGGTTAAAGTTAGGCGTTTAAGGGCATCTCTAATGAACCCTATCAGCAGCCAACGAGCTCTGATAATATGTAATAACAACAAAAATCAAAGAAAAACCACAAATCGATATTAATGAACTCAATTCCATGAAAACCTTTCATGCAATCTCATTACCACACAACCGCACAATCAAAAGCTAAATGACAATAATAATATAAAATTACGCATTCAAATCTCAACTACAAAACCATCGAGTGAACTTGACATAAGAACCCCACAAAAAAAGAGAAAAAAAATCAAACCTCTGTAGACAGGGAAGAGAGTGGAGAATGAACTGAGTTCGAGCATCCCTCCATCGTTCCAGGATGGATCAAACTTGTCAATCTTCCAATGGTCGATGCTTAGATCGTCCCATGGCTTTGGTTTGTCGTGTTTTCCCTTGTGCTTCGTCTTCTTCTCCCCTCCCATTTCACCATTTCCCACAGAGAATTCCATGCCTAACTTTGATGCAAATGCTAAAACAGATTTCTAAAATGAAGGCTGCCCCATCCCTGGTAGTCTCTCTAGGTTTTTAAAGTGAGCCTGTCTCTATTATCTACGATATCGTATATACATTAGAGGGGTTTGGTCGTATATGCATTAGAGGGTTTGGTCTGGTCCTACCAAGTAGACCCTAAATCGGGTTCTTCTATATCTCTCACCATCCACGTAGAAGATAGTCGGCGTTGGGGGAATCTTGGAATTCATAAATGCTTGTTAGAGAAATTAAGGGCCTCTTTAGATAAAAACACTAGAGGAAAGTAAAATAATATTTTTATATTTTTTCGTGGATATCTAACTTATAGGAAACCATGGTATTCCTTTATTTTTCGCTGTTTGGATAACCACATTATTGGGAAAATATAGGATTAACTAAATCCTGTGTTTCGATACATAAACAAAAAATTATAGGAAAATAATATATTCTAATAAAAAAAATAGTCATATAATAAAAAAATTATATATGTATTAAGTTTTTTTTTTTTTATATACATATCACTGAATTACTCTAGTGGTAAACTTGGTGCTTTGTGAAGGTTAGGTTTTAGGTTCTCCAAAAATAAGTCCAACACCAAAATAGATGGAGGGGTTCTTAAAAACTGACAAAATTTGTGAGATTTAATTAAACAAAATCAAAGAAGAAATATTTGTTTTGAAAACAAATACCATAAAAAAATTGTTTGAAGATTTTTGATAATTTTGGGTGGTCAAGATAATTTTGGATGGATAAGAATCTACTAATATAAATTAGGACTCCTAAAACTTAGTAACAAATTTTTAGAAAGTTTGGGTGCTCAATTGACCACCCAAGTCATAACGTAGTTCTACCTCTGATTTTTGGGGATGTGTGCCATATAGAATCAACATCAGACCGTCTATTAGGGGCATCATGATCTTAAGATTTATCATGAGGAAGATTGAAAAAAAAAAACTCTCCATCGTCTTATTCAAATCAATCAATGGTTTTCGTCCATGAAAAAATTTTGTGGCATTATGAGAAGAGTCTTACGGATGAGAAGTCCGAAGGTTCGGAAGATAGAAAACCAAGGGCCCTCGACATTTCTTCTCGGATTTTGACGAAAAATGTGAAGATAATTTCCGAACATTTAAATCTCATCCAAACAACGCACATGAGTTTTCCCTTATCTCCCCTTGTTTCCCTTGAAACCAAACAGACCCAAAGGAGTGAGAGAATGAAGGAGATATCCACCGTCTCTTTTATTTACGTTGGGTTAATTTGTAGAACCTAATAAATGTTTGGGGAGAGAAATTAAGGGCTCGTTGGGCACTTTCTGCCAAGAAACTCATTTTCTGAGGAAAATGGCTACCTCAATTTCTGCTCATAAATTCATTTTCTGAGGAAAGTCATTTTCTGAGTAGTTGTTCTTGAGTTACTCAGAAAATCATTTTCTTAGGAAAGTTGATATTTTCTTGTGTTGTACACTTTCTCAAGAAAGTGTAAAGAAAGTGCATTGTGTACTCTACGCTCTATAGTCGCATGTATTTATGACCTTCATCAAAGCGGTTATATTAATCGGATGATCGTCAAAATTTATATGTTTTAAATCTGTGATGTATTTAACACTTTGGTCGGTCAGATTCTCGAAATGTTTTCTTAAACGTGTACACCAACGGGGACTTACTTGAAAACCGATAGTTATCAGTTCGATTTCGATTTGAGAAATTAGAAACCGATAGTTATCAGTTCGGTTTAAACCGATAGTTATTAATTCGGTTTCGGTTTAGCATGAAAACCGGCCAGAACCGACCCGATAACACCCCTACCTATTTTTCATATTTTTTACATATAAAATATCGGCTTGGGTCATATTGACGCTACACGACCTGATTTTCGCTGGACCCGACCCAACCTTTTAGTCAACTTGTGTTGGATGTCTCATTCCTGATGCCCGACTGGATAAAATATCGGGTCGCTCTATCGAATAACAACACTACCAATGAAATACCGTCAGTGTACGACCATGAACCTTATTATAAAAATTCAATATAAATGGAAGGAATATGAGTCAATATAGGATCAGACATAATTACCAAGTCAGAAATCAGAAAAAAAAAAATCAGTGAAGGAAAAAAATTAAAAAATAAATAGATAATTTGAGGGATCAGCTCGACCCGTTACTCAAACCCTTAACTCGATCCTTATTATTCAACTTATCGAGAAAAAATAGCGAAAAAATGCATTTAAAATATAAAAATCACATTTTTCAAGTAATCGATTTTCTTTAATAAAATGCATTTTAATCGTGAAAGAACTATTTTTTTTAAAATGACGATTAAAATATTTTTAAAAACAAATTGGCAGATTTGGTAACTATGGCACCAATCAACAATGTTTTTAAAAAATGGCGATCGGAAGTGTTATTGCCACACCCTATTTATTACTCCAACAGCATTTAAAAAAAGGGAACGTTGTTGATTGGTGTCAATTAGACGATGTAGAACCTTTACTATCCCAATCATGCATAAAAAGATCTTGAGATCATGGGTCTTACATCAGACGGTCAGATGTTGATTCCAAGGGACACACATCTCAAAAAATGAATGTGATTATAGAGTACCATCAAAAGTGGTTCAGGTTTACGATTTTAGACGTGTGCCACATGGAACCAAAATCTGACTCTTTGATGGTAGGTACATGATCTGAAGATTTGTTGTGTGAAATCTTGGGATGAAAAACGTTCTATATCATCTGATTAAAATCAGACAACGATGTCTTCATTGTTGAAGTAGTGTGGCAGTAACTAAAAAAGTGTGGCAGTAACACTTGTTTTAAGACGTGTGGCAGTAAAAGTTTTAAGCGCGTGAAATGCCGGTTCAGATGGAAGAACCCTGTATTGTAGATGATGGTACCCTTAATCTAATATTAACATATATAATCAGTGGTACTTAAGTAAACAGAACTAATTACCGCGTTACCACAATTTTCCAATCCAATGGTTAAATATAGAGTCACAAGATCTGAACGGTTGGGAGATTTCCTTACAAAAAGTTGCAGTAAATATCAAGTATGGCAGTATCAGTTGAATAATTGATTCGGTGAGACCCATGGTTGTATTCCATTGTAGCCCAACATCAGAAAATGAGCTTTCCTAACCAAATTGCAAAGAAAATCGAAGGTCGCTTTCTTAGGAAAGTAGGCTAATAAAACTCCCGAACAAAGGAAAAACTCTAAAATTGGTCGAAAAAACCATTTTTCTGCATAAAATGCTCAGGAAATGCAATTTCCTGAGCTCTCAAACAATGCCTAAAGGAGTTTGAGATAAATTGAAGGAGTAAAGGAGAGAAACTGATCTAGAGGAGAGAGAAAGTAAAAAATATCCAACCGTCACTCAAAAAATTTCTCTCTTCCTTCCATCAAAACCAATTTCCTGAGCTCTCAAACGATGCCTAAAGGAGTTTGAGAGAAATTGAAGGAGTAAAGGAGAGAAACTGAATTAGAGGAGAGAGAAAGTAAAAAATATCCAACCGTCACTCAAAAACTTTCTCTCTCTTCCTTCCATCAAAACAGCAACCTTATGAGTGAAGGTAAGCTATAGAAGAAGAAGAAGTCACTGATTTATCCATGTAACTTATTTTTTTTACTTCTTTTTTTATTTTTTTGTAGATATTCAAAATTACTGAAAGGATATGGGTAAAATGTGGTTACCTTCTTTTACTCATGAGTTATCCATAATTATTTTCGATAAAAATGTATCCTTATTTGACCAAACAAGTGAGTTGCCTTTTTTTACCCATGAGTTACCCGTAACTTTCGGTAAAAATGTATTCCTCTTTCTAACCTTTTCTTTTCGTTTTCGGTAACTTTTTGGTGGAGGGTCCTTTCGGTACATTTTAGATTAATTTGATAACTTTCGGAAAAAATTCAGGAAAATTTTGGAGATTAAAAATATAAGTTCAAATTTATTTAATATTTTCTAAAAAAATTACTAACATATTTAAATAAAAAAATAAAAAAAGATAAAAAATTAAATTATCGAAAATTTTGCAATTTCGCCGAAAATCATTGAAATATATCGAAATTATCGAAATCACCAAAATTTACTTAAATTTTTCCGAAATTTTCGTTAGACCTCCTTTTCGCCAAATTTTGTAAAGTTTCGTTGAATATCGGTGAAATTTGTCACTATGAATGAAATAGATTTAAAGTAATATGTACAAAAATATTATCTTCATTTTTTATTATTATTAAAAGGATTGTACATAAACCACAATTTATGGAAGCTTTATATTAATGATAAATTGTTCTTCTAGGCATAATCATGTCAAGTACAAAGCTAACCAATTTGTTTGTTGATGCAATTATGAGTGGGTATGATGAAGTATTTGATAGCTATTCTAAAGATAATGATGAAGTACTTCAAGTGTGTTTGAGTTCTAAGATTCTTAGAAATGAGAATTTGAAAGATACAACTCCACATTTAGAAATGGAATTTAATTATGAAGAGGACGCTGAAACCTTCTATAACACATATGTTAGAAGTATAGGTTTCAGCATTAGAAAGCAACATCTTCGTAAATCAGCAAGTTGAATAATTATTTTTCGTCGATATGTATGCTGGAAAGAGGGATTTTGATTTGACAAAAACATAAATAGAGATAGCAGAAAAAGAAATCGCGAGTTTACAAGGGTGGGATGTAAAGCAACAATAGGGATAAAAAGAAAAAAAAATAGAAAATGGATTGTTCGGGAATTTGTGAATTATCATAATCATGTAATGGTGACACCTGGAAAAGTGCATCGTTTACCATGAATGATTATAATCATGTAATGGTGACACCTAGAAAAGTGCATCGTCTACCATCACATAGAAAAATACCTAATGTTGTAAAAGACTCAATTGATGACATGAGAAGGGCGTGTATACGTACAAATTTAATTATGTCATTATTTCAACAAGAGGCAAGGGGAAGTAAAAATATTGGTTTTACAGAACAAGATTGTAGAAATCATATACATGTTACGTGGCAGAGGACTCTTGAAAAGGGCGATGCAAATATTTTACTTGATTATTTCAAATAAAAGCAAGCCGAGAATCCTTTTTTCTATGCGATACATGTGGATGAAGATGGTCACATTACCAAATTTTTTTGGGTTGATGCTATATCAAGAATCGACTACGGTTACTTTGGCGATGTGGTTACGTTCAACGCAACATATAAGAGGAAGGGGTATAATATGCCATATTCTCCATTCACAGGAGTGAACCATCATTTACAAGCTGTTATGTTTGGTTGTGCTCTTCTCTTGGATGAGAGAGAATCTACATTCGTGTGGTCGTTTGAGACATGGTTGAAGGCAATGTTTGGACGTCACCCAGTCTCAATTATAACAAATTAAGATAAAGCCATCATTGGAATAGTAAAACAGGTATTCTCACAAACTTGTCATCGTTTTTATATCTGGCACATATATCAAAACATGAGTAAAAATTTGAGCCACGTATATCATGAAAATAGTGCATTCAATAAAGAGTTCAATAAATGCATTTATACTAAAGGAACAATTGAAGAGTTTGAGTCTAGTTGGGAATCATTGCTCGAAAAATATAATCTTGTCGAAAATCGATGGCTTAAATCTTTATATAGTAAGCGTTCAAATTGGGTTTCGATGTTGTTGAGAGGTACTTTCTTTGCAAATATGACGACAACCCAACGCAGTGTAAGTATAAACCCATTCTTTGACGGGTATGTCAATTCTAAGACCACTCTCTAAGAATTTGTTAAGCAATTCAAAATAGCAATTGCTGATCAATGTGAAAAGGAAAATGTTGAAGACTTTAGAACGAGCCAAACAGAATCAATTCTTTAATACTTGTCACCAATGAAAAAAGAGGCCGCAAAGAGATATACAAGATCTGTGTTCCTAAAATTTCAAAAGTAAATGGTAAAAAGTCTTTACTGTCTGATGAAAAAACTAAAGGTGATGAGTCATATGAAGAATACTAGGTAGCACATTATGAAAAAAAGGTTAGACACTTTTAGTTACTTTTGATGCTAATGAAATCAAAGTTACATGTACTTGCCAAATGTTTGAATTTGTGAGACTTTTGTGTAACCATATATTAGCAGTTTTTAGGATTACGCGGATCATGACTATTCCACCTCAATACATCTTAAAACGTTGGACGATAAATGCTAAGTCCGGAATCATATTGAATGACCATGGCCTTGAAATGAGAGATAATTCTCATGAATTACAAACATTGTACTATATAAACTTAGCTCGCAAAGTCCTCAATGTCACTACATTGGTCAAGAATCAAGTAATTATAATATTTAATATTAATTTTATGAAAAATACATGCATTTTCATATTTATAGATGATTGATGTCTTTTGTTCAATGTAGGGCATAAAGGTGAACAATCTAATCAATTAGAAAAAATTTAGCTCATCCTCTACTTCCTTGATTGACAATGCTCTTCCCTCATCCTGTCATGATCGAGTAGGTGCTCTCTTACAATCAGGTAATTGCACTACTCAATCTTTATTTTATAAAAAATATATGCACATATCATAGATGACCTATGTATTTGATCCACTGCAGGGTATAAAGGTGAACAATCTGGTCAATTTGAAAACTTTAACCTATCCTCTATGTCATTAATCAACAATGTACTCACTTCATCCTATTATGATCGAGCAGGTGCTCTCCTACAATCAGGTAATTGCACAACTCAATCTTTATTTTATAAAAAAATATATATGCATATTCATATCATAGATAACAGTTGTATTTGGTCTACTACAGGGCATAAAGGTAAACAATCTGGTAATTGCACTACTCTAATTAATATTAGTTTTTTATTTATTATTTTTTACATTAATTACCTTTCCATTTTTTTGTTTAATGTTATTTTTCTTCAGGTAATATTATTTTTCTTAAATTATTGAGTTGTAAATTTTAGTTATGTGTATCAATTAATATCTTATATTTTCTACAGGGTTATATAATTTCAATAATTTTTCATGCATTGCTCATGCTTTTGATTTTGAAGTGTCCCTTATGCTTGATAAAGATGACCCATGTGATAAATTGAAGCTCTCTTTGGGTAACTTTTAGTATAGAAATTTTGATTGTACCTTCACATTCAAAATTGGAGGTCTAATTTGTTAGTCCCATGTTATTTCTCTAAAAGATTTATTTCTTTAAATCTTTTCAGGAACTAAGTGAAAGCTAATCTTTCCCTTTGAAAAATTAATTGAGAAGAGTAGAGAATAAAGTTTAGTTGCAAGGTAGTTTTCAAGCATGGATTCTAATGACTATACTTTCCCATTCAGAATTGGTGGTCTAATCCGTTAGCTCCATATTATCTTTCTAAAAGATTATTTATTTAGTTTTAAATATTTTCAGGAACTAAATGAAGCTTACCTTTCCCATTGAGAAATAGTTGAGAAGAATAAAGAATGAGGTCTTTTTGCAAGGTCATTTTCAACCATAGATTTGGAAGAGCCACCAAAATTTTGAAACTTTGGAGACAATTTGTTATGAACTAATTGCTGCACAATATATTTTTATTTTTTTTACTTTTTCCTCTTCTAATTTTGGTTATTGAGACTGGAGAATGCTCAATATCGCTTACTAATTTGGAAGCTGAGATTTTAATTGTGATTCTTATTTATAAATTTACTAGTGATTGGGCTTTGGCCCTATGGGAACTACTAAATTAGTACATATATAATTTTTAATCTATAGCTTCATCTTAGATGTGTAACTTAAGATTTGATCCCTTGAACCTAACGTTTCAACCTATCCTGAAATTCTAAGTATGTAATGAGGGACTATATTTGTCTTTGGATTTGTGTTTCGGCATACCCATGTGGTATCATATTGCTCTTTACTTATTCACAATGATGATATCGTGTTGTTTCAATATGTAGCCCATCCTATTAATGATATTATTTTACATTTTACTCAATTGGTGGTGCAATTTGTTTTAGACAAGCTTCTTAATCAAGACTGTAAATTTTTTTGCAACCATTAAGAGTTGGTCTTAAATTCAAATATAGGTTGTGAACAAATAATTCACCTTCTCTTTTAATTCCCAAGCAATATTATAAGGTTGCGTTTAGGTTAGCTCTTTCAGGACAAGGAGCAGCTCTTTCACTCTTTGGCTTTGGCAGTAACTGCTTTCATGTTTGATAACACACTTTTCGCCCCATTTGCTCTGACGGGAAGCGGTTTTA
This sequence comes from Chloranthus sessilifolius, assembly GCA_021018995.1. Classification (NCBI taxonomy): domain Eukaryota; kingdom Viridiplantae; phylum Streptophyta; class Magnoliopsida; order Chloranthales; family Chloranthaceae; genus Chloranthus; species Chloranthus sessilifolius. Next base: position 123,554,980 of record CM037587.1, on the reverse strand, counting down.
AGTAATAAACTGCTCTATGTCTGATCTCTTTATCTATTATGGCAGAGAGCTGTTAGAGAGCCGCTTCTGCTCTTATAAGCGCTAACCCAAACACAACCTAAGACCATCATCAAAACAATCCACTTTCTCTTTCAGTTCCCAAACAATATTACAATACATAATGACCCGCAATTTAATGTCACCCAATAGCCCAGAAGGCCACTTCAATTTCATAGCCGAGATCTCTAAATCCAGCTTCACGCCAAATATTCCATGTTGCCCAATCTTTATGTGTTTGGTTGGAACTTGTTAGATCAATGCATAATCATGGTGTCAAATTTGAATTCATGATGGGAGAATCTAAAATGATGTGAAGGTATAATAAAAATAAATAAAAATAAATTTTCATGCGACTTTTTTTTTACATATATATTAAGAAAAGTAAAGGAATTTTTTTTGAATATTTTGGCATATTAAAAAATATAAGTTTTATACGGCCATGTTCATGGTGAAAGTTTTCGTTCTCGGCAATATTTTGGTGGAGGGTCATTTTAGATAAATTTGGAAAACTTTCGGAAAATTGTTCAGAAAATAAAGAAAAATCAATTTTAATATCTACAAAAAGTTTCGAAAAATAATTTTGTTTTACCCCTTCATTTGTAATTCGCGAAAATTTGTCACTATGGCCATAATAAAAAAAAAAGTTTTAATATCCGCAAAAAAGGAAAAAAATTCCTAAGTCATTACAAAATTACTAACATAGGTCTTTATTAAAACTTATTATTATTTATAATTTTAAACCAATATAATGGTCTATATTTTTTTTTGGGGGTTTTTACATATACCCCCCATGTTATGCTAATATTATAAGAAACCCCCTGAGTTATGGGTATTTATTCTGTAGCCCCTACTTTTGTGTTTCTGTTTCATACAACCCCCTGCCATTAACTAGCCGTGAGTTTATGGACGGAAAGCCTATTTTGCCCTTAATGAAACCACTATTTTAAAAATACCACCATTCTAAAAGGCCCTTCATTCATCTATATTTATAAGTCATGCCATTAAAGTTTATCACCATTCTAAAAGGCCCTTCATTCACCTTTATTTACAAGTCATGCCATTATAATTGACTACTATTCTAAAAGGAGTACCTTTAAATCCACCCACAAAGTCTTTGAGTTCACCATTGCTGAAACACATCGATTGCATTGAATCAAACGATGGAGATTTTTTATTATCCCAATCTTTCATGAGATCGATCTTTAGATCATGGGTGTACCATTAGATGGTCGATTTTTTATTTTATGTGGTATACACCCCTAAAAGTGACCTTAATATCAATTTTAAGCATGCACGTGATGTTAAGGTCACTTTTCTGAGATGTGTGCCACGTGAAATAAAACACTAATCGTCTAATGGTACGATCACGATCTCAAGATCCATCACGTGAAAGATTGGGAGGATAAATGATCTCCATCGTTCGATTCAATTCAATCAACGTGTTTCAGCATGGGTGAACTTAAAGATTCAGTGGGCGCATTTAAAGGTACTCTTCTAAATGACCCTTATTCACCCATTAGATTCAAGACTCATCAGATGGGTGATTCCCCCATTAAAGCATGCCAACGTTTGGACGAAGACTCAATCAATGAAGGATTTGTGGCAAACGATGCAATTATTTTTGAAAAGAAAACCTCCAATCTACATGTTCTACTCAAAATACTCGTCCCTCCAATTTCCTATATGATTCAAGATCCATTTTTAGGAATTGGATTGCCTAACCGCATCTGCTTCCATCCACTGAATCTTTGAGTTCACCCACGCTAAAACGCATTGATTGCATTGAATAAGACGATGGAGATCATTTAGGCATACCATTAGACGATCAGTGTTTTATTTCGTGACACACATCTCAGAAAAGTGACCTTAACATCACGTATACGGTTAAAATTAATTTTAAGGTTATTTTTTTGGGCGTGTACCACATGAAATAAAAAATCAACCATCTGATGGTGCCACCATGATCTCAAGATCCATCGTGTGAAAGGTTGGGACGATAGATAATCTCCATCGTCCGATTCAATGCAATCAACCGTCTGATGGTGCCACCATGATCTCAAGATCCATCGTGTGAATGGTTGGGACGATAAACGACCTCCATTGTCCAATTCAATGCAATCAACTGTCTGACGGTGCCACCATGATCTCAAGATACATCGTGTGAAAGGTTGGGACGATAAATGATCTCCATCGTCCGATTCAATGCAGTCAACCGTCTAATGGTGCCATCGTGATCTCAAGATCCATCGTGTGAAAGGTTGGGACGATAAACGATCTTCATCGTCCGATTCAATGCAATCAATGTTTTTTAGCGTGGATGAACTCAAATATTTGGTGGGTGGATTTAAAACTACTCTTTTTTGTAAGTGGAGGGGTGGATTTAAAATTACTCTTACCACGTATAGAGGGTGGCAATTTAATAATTTAATTTAAAAAAAGATAAATATGGTATTTAAGCTATTCTTTAACGGCTGGTTAACCACTTAAAGTAACATCCGTTAAGAAGGTGTTTTATAAACACCAAAATACTAACTCAGGGGTTTAAAGCAAATAGCTATAATTGGGGGGTTATTTATAATATCAACATAACTTAGGGGGTATTTGCAAAAAACCTTTTTTTTTTTTTTTTTTTTGCCTAAAATCTTATCCAAAATAAGGCTATTATTTTGTTGGAATGAAGAAGAAAAATTTAATTTATTTTTTTACCTAAAATCTTTTCCAAAATTTAGTTTATTCTTTTGCCTAAAATCTTACTCAAAATAAAGTTTAAGAGATGGTTGGATTTTTTTGTTCCTTCTCTCTCCTCTAGATAAGTTTCTCTCTCTTACTCCTTCAGTTTCGGTCTAACTCTTGTAATTTCTCTCCCCAAGCATTTATTAGTTTCCACAAATTTACCCCAATGTCAGAAAAGAGACTGTGGATATCTCCTCTCGCCTCCACATCAGCTTCTCTCTTACTCTTTTAATTTATCTAACAAGCATTTATGATTTCCAAGATTCCCCCAACTCGACTCGAATGATCCCTATTTTCCATTTTTATATGTAAAATATACTGACTTGATGGGTCACTTTTACGTACAAAATGTTTGGGTCGGTTCGGTAGGGTATCAGGTAAAATGTTTGGGTCGGGTCAGCCAGGTATCAGGTTCAACCTAGTTATGAGATTTATAAGAGACATAATTTTGGATACCTTTATTTTGATGGAGACCATTTTTATGATACGATAGATCTTGAGATCATGAGTATTAACATCATATAGTCATATTTTGATTTTGGGTGACACACAAGAACCACATGCCTATTGTTTTCTATGATCATATTCCTTTTCTTGGTGAGCTCATAGTCTCAAGGTTTTGCGAGTTCAAATATCGAAACGAAGATGATCTTTGATTCAAAAAAGTCAACGTTATAAGCATTTGAAACCCAAGTTGAGAAAGATAAAACTTAGGTTATAAATGAAAGTACTTTTTAAAAATCAGTTTCCCTAACAATTAAACTATTCATATATGTAAGAAGTTTTATAATAGGAGTATATCGGTAATCTCACCCATTAACTTAACCCCCAACAATCAAAATATAATTAACATTACGCCGTGTGGAAAGGTTCCAATGTCTAACGTAAAAGAAAGATGCCTATGTGGATGTGAACCATCCTATCCATGAAATTTAATATTAGCAATTAAAACTAAAAAAAGAGTTAATGTTATAGTCCACAAATCTTAAAATACCATTTTTGAGCCTTCTGCCTTTCAATCTATGATCTCTCACTTTGAGTGTATGGATCAACCACGTAATTAGTAATCAATAATGCTAATTTATGCTCTATAATTAATTTGACTTATTTAGATACCAAACCAATCAATCCGCCCTGAAAATTTGAACCGCTCAACCCGCCCTATCTACCAAGCAGAAAACTGGAAGACCAGACTCGAATCGTTGGGCCTAGTTAGAGGTTTGGCATTCAGGTCAGGTCAGGTCATGTAGAGGCCTCAAAGAGTTTGGGCGAAGAGCTTATGGTGCTTGTATGCAATGAGTGATCGACCCGCTCACCGACACTCCTCTAGAGTTGGTGCTAGGTACCGACCCGAGCACTAACATTCTTAATACTTAAGTCACTTTTTGATATGCATGTCATCTGGAACCACCATATGTTTCATATGATTTTCGGATGGATGCATGCTTCTCACTCAAGTGAGAGATGAACTAAATCCTAGCCGTCAACTTTTGGAATGGATGCATGCATTTAAAAGGACTCATTGCAGTTATTAGCTTGTGGTAGTAGAAATTGTGAAAGGTGCATCGTAGACCCATTCATATGCTTGTCTTGAAAACCGTCAGCCAAAGTCATACCGGCGGTCCTCAGAACTGCTATAGAAAGTGTTGTCGCAGTTCGCATCACCGGCGGATTGTACATCATTCACCGGTGGTTTGTGGCCGCCGTTCACTTTCCGAACCGGCGGTTCTAACCGCCGTGAATGTACAAACTGACGACAGGCACATGGGTAGCTTATCATACTTGCAGGCGTTGTTAGCCACCGCTGAACCAAAGCTAATCATACTTGTTGGCAGTCTATGACCGCCGATAAGGTTCTCTTATTATTTTTTGGGTAGCTCTATTTTGAATTACCGAGGACACCCAAACTGAGAAACCCATAATGACTGATGAATCAAAAACTGGAGTCATCCCAATCCTCCACAAAATGCATCTTTAGGCCATGGGCGTGCCATCATATGATTAGGTTTTGCTCGCATGTGGCAGAGATCCCAAATAGTGACACTACAATCATGTTTAGCATGATGTGTGCCACATGTTTAATGACTCAATTTTTTGAGATTTGCCCCACATGAAATAAAAATTTGACCATTTGATGGTGCGGCCATGATCCGAAGATCTATTTGTGAAAGATTGGGCAGCAAGCCGTTCTCCATCATCTGATTTAAATAAGTCAAATAGGGTTTTTAGCATATGCGCTCCAAGTAATGATGTAAGAGCGAATCAAGCTACCCATTTTTCGGGGGCATTTCTTACATTAGAGAGTAGGCCTTTGCGCACAATTAATGAGAAATCAATTTTGGAGACTTGCCATGCAAGAAGGGCCCTATGGGAGGATGAGGCGGATCAATACATTAGATTGATCGCTGCACTGTATAGCTCCAATCAGAACAGCCGGCGGCGAGATCTGAGGACGTGATTGTGTAGCAAGAATGAGAATTTCTCAGTCAAGTCCTTCAATCAGACTCTCACTTATAGACCGCTCATTAGAGGTGGAGTGGTTCTTCATCTGGAAGGCCTCAATACCTCATAAAGTTAGATTTTTCATTTGCATGGCGGTGAGAGGGCCCATTGTAACGATAAAAAAGCTGATCACTCGGGATAAATTCCTTCGGAATAAATGTCCAATGTGTCTCCTCGTGGAGGAATCTATTCCCCACTTGTTTATACATTGTTGGGTCGCATCAAAGATTTTGGGCGTCATTCTCAAGTCTTTCGATCTAAGATGGGTTGTCCCGGAAAACTTCCTCGAGTTTCTGGTCTCTTGGAAAGACCTCAGATGGGACCGACCGCAAGGAGCATTTTGGAGGGTAGGGGCTTACGCGGTGTTATATACTATTTGGCTTGAAAGGAATGCTAGAGTTTTCAGCCGAAAGCGTCGTCCGATCAACACCATCATTAACCTTATCAAAGAGCTTATGTACCAATGGACCTTGCTTAACAAATATGGGGGCAGGGTTTAGGAGATCTGTGTTTTTGAGTCCCACCTCTCCCTGTTTTTGGGTGGGGTTTCCCCTTAGCTAGGTTGGCGATTTTTGTTTTTTCTTGCTCTGCTGATCATGCTTTTCTCTAATTTTTTATGTTTGTTTCTTTACCAGCTGCTTGCTGGTTTTTTAAGCATGGAAATACCGATTAAAAAATAAAAATATATGAGCTATGATTTTGATGACTTGATTTACTCAAAAGATGTGCATGTTGCCTAAAATGAGTGCTTTTCATGGTCTTTATCTATATGCACCTCTCACAGCCCATTATTCCTTAGAATAAGCCACACAGTGACACGGGAAAGAGCTCAGACTATACATAGCCGAAGCACTCCATATCTTCATTAAAAAAGAAAAAAAAAAAAAAGAAAAAAGAAAAAAAAGGCACATAGTCCAATCACTCCATATCTTTATAAAAAAACTAAAGAAAAATCAATGCAATCTCATTGCCTAAAAAACACAACCGCATAATCAAAAGCTACATGACAACAATAACATCAAATTACATATTCAAATCTCAACTACAGAAGGATGGAGTGAACTTGAACACCCCAAAATAAAATAAGAGCAAAAAAAAAATCAAACTGCTGTGGAGAAAAGGAAGAGAAAGGAGAAAAATAGCAGCTCACTTGAAAAGAGATTTGTAAAATGAAGACTGCCTAGTAGGTTTTGCGTCACTTAAAATTTCTCCACCTAAAGTAGAAAAAAAGATTAGGTGTTATACTCCGAAGGTGACAACTCGACGCGAACGATCCTATACAAAATCGGGTAAAATGTTTGACAACGTGTGAGATTTATAAGAGACATATTTTTCGATAACTTTATTTGCAACCGATATTCTTTTTTGTCCGCTTATGATCATATTCCTTTTCTAGATATGGTCATAATCTTAATATCTGCATGGCCAAAGATCGAGTCGCAGATATTTGATTAAAAACCATCTAACGTTCTAATCATTTGAAACCTAAGTTGAGAAGGAGAAAACTTAGGTTATAAATGAATCAGCTTCCCAATTTCCCCCTTCTAAAACAAAACCTGAAATCGAATAACGAGTTTCATAATAGAGATATATTGGTAATCTCACTTAATGATTAACCCGCGTAACGTCTGACGAGGATAAAAAGTGGCTTTCGTTTTTTATTGGAAGAAAAACAGGCAGGGGATTCTTTTGTAAATCTCCCCACACATTAACATTATGCCATGTGCCAAGTCATCATTGGAACATGTCTAACCCCAAAGAAACATTCCTATGTGGATTTGAACCATCGGAAACATACCTATGTGGATTTGCATCATCCCATTGATGAAATTTAATATCAGCTATTAAAATTAAAAACAATAGTTAATGTTATAATCCACTAATTGGATGATTTAAATATCCCTAAAACACTATTTTTGGGCTTTTTGCACTTCAATCTATGATCTCTCACTTTACTGTATGGATAAACCACGTCTTCAACCATTTATGGTCCTTTTGTATGGCTATTAGATCGGGTCAGATCGACCTAAAAGAAATTTTTGGTCAGATCAAGTTTGGATACATAACTCAACCTGATTCGAACCTGCCCGACCAGAGTTTTTAATCAACTTTGATACAAATATATGGCTATCAGGTCCAGTATGATCCACCTAAAACAAATTTTTAGTCAGATCAAGTTTAGCGTGGCAAGATAAGCCCAACTACCGAAAAAGAAAACTCGAAAGAGACTAAGAGAGGGAATATAAAGAACAATTGTATTATGCTTAAGAATGTTTACAATTGTTGAAATGCCTTTGAAATGATGCCTTCTATCCTATTTGTAGGTTACAAGGTGAACAATATACGGTATGAGATTGGGATATGTGTTTCACATCCGGTGGTTGAAAAAGTTCTAGAATTCTCTCTAGAAACCTTTCCACTATATTGATTATTATAAAGATAAAGTGGGGAAAGATTCAGTATTATGCAGGGACGTGACAATACGCTATACACGTGTGGAGAGAGGTAGGGCTATCAGTTGGCCCGATTAATTTTTTTGCTGCCCAATGAGAATGGCATATGCCCGACCCAACCCTAAGTGCACCCGACCCTACTTAAAAAGACGACGCAAACAATCCCTATTTTCCATTTTTTATATTAAAATATAGGGTCAATTAGGTTCGGGTCGAATTCTATGCCTGGCCTGATCCGGCCTGACAGGTCACTTTTATGTACTAAGTCTAGTAAAATGTTTGGGGCGCGTCAGTCAGGTATCAGGTCCAACTGAGCCTTTGACAGACGTAGGTGTGAGAAGCAAGGGACATTTATAAGAGAAATATTTTTCGGTACCTTTATTTTCAACCCAACATTCTTTTTTGTGAACTTGAGTTTCACGTATTTATAACGTTAATTGCTCTGAATAAGACAATAGAGAATATTTTTGTCTTAAGTTTTCCACACAATAGATTTTGAGATCATGAGCCTACTATCAGATGATCATATTTCGATTCTGCATGACACATATCTCCTAAAGTGATATAGAAATCACATAAGACGTATATGCATATTGTTTGATGTACGCCTATGATCACATTCCTTTTCTTGGGATGTGCACCATGTAGTATGAAGATATGACCGTCTGATGGTGAGGGCATAATCTCAAGATCTGTGGGGTCGAAGATTGAGACCCAAATGATCTCCATTGTTTAATTCAAAAAAATCAACATTCTAAGTATTTGAAAACAAGTTAGGAAGGAGAAAACTTAGGTTATAAATGAAATAACCTTTTAAAAATCACGGAGGTATTTAGATGATCCTATAAAAAATCTAATAGTTGCATTATGATAGTAAAGATATACAGGGATAATGTCTCCTGGTCGACATATATTGGTATTCAGATGATCGTATACCCATTAAGATTAATGTTTTTATCTCACATCATTATACAACACATCTGTAATCAATCTAAATTGTTCAAGTGACGAGTTATCATTGTAACATGTCTAAACTCAAAGAAACATGTCTATGTGGATGCTGATTGTTGAAATTTAATATCAACTATTAAAAATGAAAACAACAGTTCATATTATAATTCACAAATCGGATGATTTAAATCTCCCTAAAACACCATTTTGGGGCCTCTTGCATTTCAATCTACAATCTATCACTTTATTGAATGGATGAACCACATCTTCAATCATTTATGGTGTAAGATTATTTAAACACCACTTTTGCGTATAAATGATGGTCAATATAGTCGGCTCCTTTTGTATATGTCTGAAAAGACCTCTATTTACATGTAATTAGTAATTAAAAATGCAAATTTATGTTTTATAATTAATTTGACTTATTTAGATGCCGGACCCATCAGTGCATGAAATTTTCAACCACTCAACCCGCCCAATCTACCAAGCCAAAAACTTGAAGCCCCAACTCGAATGTCGGGCCGAATTAGACTTTTGGCATTCAGGTCAGGTCAGGTCATGTCGGGGCCTCAAAAGAGTTTACGGTGCTTGTATTCAATGATCGACCTGATCACAGACACTCCTATCGAATCTCCTAGAATTGGTATTAGGTACCAACCCAAGCGCTATCATTCTTAGTACTTTAGAAGGACTCATTGCAGTTATTAGCTTGTGGTAAGAGAAATTGTGAAAGGTGCAACGTAGCCCCATTCATGTGCTTGTCTTGAAAACCGGCGGTCCTCAGAACTGCTACAGAAAGTGTTGTCGCAGCTCGCATCACCGGCGGTTTGTGGTCCGCGTTCACTTTCAGAACTGCCCCCATTTTAATCTGCCTTCAATAGATATTGCTGTTACCCCGGCATTTAGAACTGCCGGGAATGTACATATCGACCACAGGCACATGGGTGGCGGTGTTCGCCGCCGCTGAGCCAAAGCTAAACAGGCGGTCTATTCCGGCCGGTAAGGTTCTCTTATTATTTTTTGGATAGCTCTATTGGCACCCACAGAATTATTGAGGACACCCAAACTGAGAAACAGTGACTGTTGAATCAAAAGCTGGGGATTGGTCTTCATCCCAATCCTCCACAAAATGAATCTTTAGGCCATGAGCGTGCCATCATACGATCAGGTTTTGCTTCCATGCGGCAGAGATCCCAAATAGTGACACTACGATCATGTTTAGCATGATGTGCACCACATGTTTAATGACTCAATTTTTTGAGATTTGTGCCACATGAAATCAAAAAAATGACCATTTGATGGTACGGCCATGGTTCAAAGACCCATCTGTGACAGATTGGGCAGAAAACTGTTCTCCATCATGTGATTTAAACCAGTCAAATGGGGTCATATGCGCTCCAAGTAATTATGGAAGAGCGACTAGAGCTACTGGGGGGCATTTCTTGCATTCAGACAGTAGGCCTTTGCACACAGTTAATGAAAAATCAATTTTGGAAACTTTCCATGCAAGAATGCCATATAAACCATCTGATTGGCGATGTTGTAAAGATGTTTGGTGCATATGATTGGCACAGAATACCTATAATATGATCCCACTCATCATCTGATTCAATGGTTAATCCCATTGAATCATATGGAGATAGTGTTTCATACCAATCTGTTGCAACACAACTTTAGATCATGGCCTTGAATCTGACCGTTTTAATAGTGTTTCCCCCAAAATAAGAATTCATTCTTTTTAAATGTGTGGGTCTGAACCAATTTCATGTGTGCAAGTAATGACTCATTTTTCTAAAAAACTGATTAATCAAACTGTCACCATTACATGTGAAGAAGAAAAAACAAAGTGAACAGAAGCATTAATCTTGTTCTTTGTCATTGAGATCAATCCGTCTATGAGGCTCAAGAGGTGTGATCTACACCATCTCCTCCACGCAGGTCCTTAACTAAAAGCTTCCCATGGGAGTTCATTCAATATAAGTCAAGGATCCTCTCTACAAGCTCTGCAACAGCATATGCACAAAATAAATACTGAAGATATGAAACAGAAAAAACAAAGAACCCTGCAAAAATTTAACAATGAAGTTTGGCTGACATCCTAAGCCTTGGTGAAAAGGAAGAGGGGTTCACAGCACATTGAGAGGTGGCTGCAACGTGTCATTAAACATGCTTGCATAAATACGCACGTTTGCAAAGAACCGCCAGTTCCTGTTGCTTCATATCATATGCAGCTGAAAATTTTGAAAGCCCCTTTCAATTGAAAGCAATTCTTACAGATGTTGAAGCCCACTAGAATTTACATTTTCTAAATTTAAACGACATCAAAGAAGCTGAAATCACCCAAACTCCCTAGCCAAACAAAAGAAAATGCACTCTGCAATAATATGAACAAATAAATACACACAATTAAAAAAACAAAAACTTAAAGTACCAATGTCTATCTATGGCAAGAAGTTGTCAGAGGATGAAATAGCTACCTAGTCAAGAAATTAACAAAAAAAGGATCAATGAATCGATATATGGCACACGAGAATACCAATCTGAGATGTCCATGTAGCATGCCACCATATATATGGAAGTTCTCAAACTCAATGCCTTCTTTTCTTTGCATCCAAACTATATGTCCACGAAGATAGCTGCAACCAAATATATTGCTCACATTTTACCAGCCACAACTCTGGTCAAGTCAATCATAAGTTGGTAATCCATGATAACAGTGTATCTCAAACCATAGTAAAGATTGACCATTAGAGCCATAGAGTAACCTTGAGTTTGATTCTGAATAAATACCCAAATAATTTCATTTTTCACTAGCCGAATGTAGAAATCGCAGTCTTACATCTCTTTCATAGCAAGCTCATGAACCAGGGTGCCTGTCTCGAACTTGAGATCGACCTTGTTGAACTGCACCACCCACATAAACCAGCCAAAATTAATCCTTAAAAACATCCATGAACTGCACCACCTACATAGACCAGCCATAAACAGTCCTATTCATAAACCAAGCATAAAGTCACTACAACCTAAAAGGCAATAGAAGATCCACACAACATCAATCCTCAAAGTCCAGTAGCGTCCATAAAAATTTCATACTAGTAGCCATTATCTAAAAATAATGATGAATAATATACAATAAACTTTAACAAAGAAGCTAATAATCGCAGAGTTGTATGTAGCAGTTCATGTCATACCTGTCAACACTGCTTTCGACTGAGCGGTGATAACAGCTTGGACTCTCTGTATTTCCAATTGCAGACATAACACAACAAAAAAAAAGTGCAATTGCTGTTAGGAAGACCAAGACAAAGAGCAGCAGGTATAAGAAATTTACTATAAAGTTTACTTATCTTTTTTAATAGATAATCAAGGGTCACATTTGATAATATGGACTACAATAACACTAGAGTGATGTGGTCACTTCCCATTACTAGAAATAGTAATGAACACTTTGTACCAAAAAAAGAGTGATCAAATGAGGAAGGAGCTGACATTAGAGGCATTCCACTTCTCATAAACTACCACACAAATATAAAATTGGCAGCAAAATTTAAAATTCAGACTATAAAACTGAAATGTCAGTATCCAAAGGGACATGGTGAACCAAATAGAGATATAATCCATACTAATAAGCAAGCAATGGAGGGAGTCCTAAAGAGGACTCAAAACAGTCCCAAAACAGATAAGCATTCTTCCAAATATAATTTTTTTCAAGTTAATTTTCTCAAACAACTATTAATTGCAATCACGATCCTCAAGCAGGATTAGATGCGCTGCCAAGCTGCACGATAAAAAAATTTACTTGTCAGTTGGATAACCTTGCAAAGCTTGGTAAACATTTTGACATTGACCTTATATATTTTAACTTTTAAGCCTGAATTATTAATCAATCATATAAAGTTAAGGAAATTTTAATCAATCTAATACATTGTAAACTTATGATCTTCTCTGCAGCCAATTCATTGACAAGTGTCATCTTTGTGGACATGTGCAATCAAAAATATCTCCGCTCGGCTAAGCGGGGTCGGCACCAATTTCTTGATTTGCTGTGTTACGTAAGAATTTTTAGATAGTATATAGTGAAGATTGACATAAATGAGGTACATGATAAATAATTTGACTAAAACCTAAAGATACCTCATCATGTTGTACTCTTGCTAAGCTTTTTGTCCCGGTTGTGTGGGCTAACTTTTGGCAGGACCGATTTTGTTGATTCGATTGGCTTCTTTTCTCTATTGCACAAATTGATCTATATTAATGAGTTTATAACGCGACATAAATTTCCTTTAAGATTCTCTATGAGAAAAATATACCTGCCCTTCTTCAAAGTTTTCATGGTCCATCTGGCCAAAACAAAGAAAAATATAAAGACTTTAATTAGAATAAGAACCAGCTAAGATACAAATTAAGACCATCAACAAGAACATTTAAAAACGAAAAGAAACTACCAGATCAAATCACATGGGTTCATCACTTACTATCTAGTTTTTCCTCTATCTTTACGAATTAAACTTAGAACTAAAAATCAAGCAAGGATCTGATTTTGCATGTTTGGCCAATGTAGAATAAGAGATTATAGTGTGATAATATCTTACAAGCATAAATGGCTCTATTATATGATTTGAAATATCGAAAGAGAAGTCAGGATTTCGTATTTAAAAACTAGTAATTCAAAGATAAATCAGTGGCAAATATAACTAAAACAAACTAGTTGATTTCTCTTCAATTTTCACTTTGATGTCTCTACATATAAGCAGTGAAAAAGAAACATAATGAAAAAATTATGAACACTAAATTTACTGGACAGGATATGAGAGCAAATTTGTATCCACGAGTGACTTAAATGCAAAATCGCATTAAAAATATATAAAAGAAGTCAGCAGGGCTTTAAATTTCACCTGACATGAAACATCTCGGATGAACCGAAGTCAGCAGGGCAAAGATGAAGATAATTGATCATATATATATATAAACTAAAGATATGATTGAAATTAAGGTAGGTTAAGCATGATGGATAACAACACATGAAGAAGTAACAAAACTTTAGTGAGTGTGAGTTATGCATTTGATAGTCATGCACGTACCCTGCTTCTCCACCAAGCACAACCCACCTTGCCTTGATTTTACTGTCTCCTCTACCCAATGAACCTTGTGTACCTTTAGATGCTCACTTATAAGGAAGAGTTATGGCCACTAACAGAACCTTTACTTCTCACATTTTTTGTGCTCATATCTGGTGAGTCGCTACATATAAAATGGTTTGTATAAACTGGGCTGTCATCTCTAACCATCAATCAAATTGATGAAACCATTAGAGCAACAGCTAGTAAGTGGAGCAGGGTTGGGTCATGCACTTTGTGCCTTTGCAAACAATACAACTCTGTTAGCAAGGAAGTAATATGCGTTGCAAGGCCTCTCCAACTGGACATATGTCATACAACAGGAAGTTGTTCAAGCAAGTTCTGTATTTGTCAAAAATGGAGTTTTGGGAAACAAAAGATCATTTCACTGCTCCTTTTCTAACTATATAGAATCATAGATTATATAAATTTTAAAACTCCTTTTCTAACTATAGAATCCTTAGCATGCATTTTGAGTGCCACTGCAACCCAAATGGGATACCCTGTCAGCTATATTGGTTTGCGCATTATATCAGGAAACCTTTATTTTAAAATTTTTTTTATCAAAATTATTCAAACAGTTTGACTGAAATTTTGAAACCTACAAATTCTCCATAAAAGTAATTATTGCCATACTATAGAGGGCTGGAATAAATACCAAACCTTTTTGGATCCCCAACAGCAGTATTGGATGGGTTGAAGGATGGCTCGAAACAGAGGCAAAATAAATGTCTTCTTCCATTCACAAGACATGCCCATTACAAAATTATATTGCAACCAAATAATTTCTAAAATAGAATTTGGACCCTAAAACAGAATTCTATTCTGCAATAATAATAATAATAATAATAAATCTTAGATATTACAAAAATAGATATAAAGAACGAAGTTGTACCTTCACTCTCCAGTTTTGGACGTAATGTCTCGGAAAACTTCATGAAAGTTGCCCATCAATCCTTTCCTTATTTTTGTGATTAACAAAGTAAAAAATAAAAAAGAGTTAAGACAAACACTAAGAATATTAATTTTCAGCAAAAGAGGATAAACCTCTTCAATCTCAAAATATTATGATAGAGTATCAAAATTTAAGTAAAACAAAGTCAAAATAAATATATAAAAGCATAAAAATTGCATTCAAATAAACAAAAAAAAATCAATACCTCACTAAAACAACATAAATGGACTCAAATTTGCCAAAAAGAAAAAAAATTCACATAAATATATTAAAAGAATTTTCTTCAGAAAATTTAAGCCAAAAATCTCAATCAGTCAAAAAAAACAAAAAATTAAACTACACAAACAAGTATTAATCGAAATGGTTTAAAAGTAGAATTTCTCATAAAATTTAGCAAAAAAAATGACAAAAAATATAAATTTAAACACTAATTCACTGAAAGCGATGATCATCTTCGGCTTCAAAACCCTGCACAGATCATAGAGAGAACCAATTTAGTCGGTTCGTACCGGGAGGTACACATCGGAACCAGTTTTACAAGCTAATATGTATGAAAACAGAGATTTTGAACCTTGATTGAGCACCCATGTGATTTTGGGTAGTTACATACACACACTGTGGCCTACCATGTGGATGGGCCTGCAAATCCTAAACAACATTGATCGAATAATCCTCATCATTCAACTAATAGAATGAATGACCCTGTTCATGGGTTGTTGAACTGAATATGGTAACAGTCCATATGTAAAGTGAAACAATTGTAGTGATCATTGATTGACTTTAGTTTGACAATTTTTGGGTTCAGCTAACCCACATAATGGCCAAGCAAATGAATCATTTAGACTGGTGCAAATTGATGAGATATGATTGTACAGAGAACCTGAACAACATCCTTTAATTGTACAATATCTTGCTTTATTGAATCTAATCAGGTTGGTAGTGGATTTTAATCTTTTGGAATTTTTTGAATAATTAATTCTTTTGTTAATTTTTGGGGGATTTTTTCCAACCTGTATCTTTAGATTATTGTCAAGAATGAGTTGTAGTCATTATTTGATTTCCCATAATTTGCCTCATAATTTACAATTTCATAATTTCAGAGGTCCTCTTGATTACACAGTATTCCATCAAAGAGTGTATGTTGATTTTGGTTGCTAAGCTGATCATAGTACTTCTATTTTTTCTTTTTTTTTTTTCATACCCGAAAACACAAAAATCAAATATGGTAGAAACTTTTTTAAAAATTGAAATATAAAATAAGATCTCCTTATTGAAATCTGATAAAAAAATCTGAAACAAAATCAAGTGAATTGTATACAAATACAGAGTTTGTAGGCTTTGCCAACCAACATAGTATTCTTCAAAAAACATGGATATTTTTTTTTATGGAAAGTCTTTTCTCCAGAGTCAACCAAAGAAGATGAACATCTTCCAATTCTCATTGAGACGAACAATGCCTGCTCCACTTCTTTTGTCTGGGCAGTAACTTAAATCATAGTCCGATATGTACCAGGCAGTAATTTAAACCTTTCAATTGAAGCACCTTTCGTATTGGCCATCCCTATCAATACAAGTCCCAACTACGCAGTTTGGACCATTGGATCAAAAAGATTTAACCAAAAGCTTGTACTAAATTAGCCTAAACCTTTGATTGAAAAAGCTTCCAGGAAATAGTTTGTACAGTTGTACACTAATTTGGAAGCTACTTGGGATATGGCTTTTGCATTGTTCAAGTAAAGGGGATGCAGAAGCACATTAAATTTGGAGAAGTAAAAGTGTGGGGAGGTGGACATCAGAGGAGTTGGTCAACAAACTAATAATTACATGCTGGGTCAGATGAATTATATGGTTATCAGTGTATTTACTTAGGGTGATAAAAAAAAAAATCTAAAGGAGGCCACGGAAGAAGAATGAGATGCCCCATAGATCTCATGGCTGAGAGCTGCTCGTGCAACTAGTTGTTTCTATTTTGATAGCGGTTCCAGATGAGTGAATAGTCACCAAGTCGAGGTTCGGGAATAAATCGGCAAGAGGATATTTCAGAAAAAATTTGCACGAAATTGGAAAGTTTGGGAAAAAGTTGGGAAAAATAAAAAAGAAAAGTATAAGATTAAAAAAGCATGGAAAAATATAAAAGAAGTATTGAGAAATCAAGATTTATTGAAAATGTCGCAAATTGAATGCGACTTTTTCAAAAGTCATTATTTTTATGACAAATTTGCTATTCACGATTGAATCGGTAGATAATAAAATCGCTACCAATTTAATCGTGACTTCTTCCATAAGAACGATTTTGGTGACAAAGGACGAAAGGTATAGACTCCCTTTCTCTGATATTTAGATCTCCACGGGATGTTAAATACTTTGTTTAAGACTTATTACCAACTTTTTTTGAGCAGTAAATCATATTTTTATTAAAATCAAAGAGAAATACAGGAACCAAATTTTTTTCTGATCAGGCTGAATGTATGTCAAACAGCTTGCGCAATGCATCTGTTGACCAATTTGTAAGCTAATTCATTCGCCTTCATGCTATTCAATCAGGGTTAATATTAATGTTGTTATTAAAATAACAAATTAAGTATTTTGTGCATTCTGATCATAACTTGATGAGAATTTTCTTATCCTTTTAGTAAAAATGAAAATCTATGATTTAGTAATCGGCTAACATTTGAAGAGCTCGTCTATGGAACTCTAGACTACTAATCAAATGATTAGGATTCTTTGACCAATGTAATAGTTAGGCTGTAACCAATCAACATGCTGACCTTCCACATGGACCATCTTGATCAGTGCACAATTTTCCAGGTATGCTTTATAGATTGGTGTGAATACCACCCTTGGTGCTTAGGGCCAAGCCACCTATCACAACTAAACCGTTTGTTAAGTATCATTTTGTAATTCTCCCCTGATAAAGGACACTTTTATCATATCTTTATTATTTGATTTAAAACAATCACAACTGCCTTTAAACCGAAAGGCAAAAAATTAGTTATGGAGTCTTATTGTTGGATTATGACCTATATAACTTGAATTTTCATTACCTAGGTGTCATGTTACATTGTAAAATAAAGACTTGGTACTTTTGGGAGGTTGAGTTTAATCCTTAATGATTCTACAATGTAAATGATTTTACTAATTCTTCCCAAATAAATTCAAATGAAATAGTAACTGGGAGATCGGATGACTGTTTGATGCACCGAAGTTTTACTGGTGGGCATTACTCACAATGTGAACAGGACTACACTCTTGAACAAGGATCCGGGGCAATGGCAACTTAGGCAAGACGGAAGAGGCATCACTTAGGCGTGAAGCGCCTTGTCGCCATAGAAGCCGTTGAATGCTTACTCTCACATCCTTCAAGGTTTCTACATCTTGTTAGGATCGAGAGGATCCGGTGCAAAGGCAACTTAAGCAAGGTCGACTAGATCCCATTAAAACAAGGTCGATTAGATCCCATTAAAAAAAAATGCTTTTCTAACTTTTTCACCGGTAAAAATGTCATCAAAGTTAGCAAAAATCAATGCACCAAAGTTTTGGGGATTTACTTTATCTTTGACCCATCAAACGAAGGGTAGAAAAATTAAAAAACTAAAATATTTTTTAAAAATCACATATCTCATGGCTGATCAACCCAAAACGGGGTTTTTTTGAGTTGATCATGTCACATGACATGTGATCTGGCGACTAGGCGCACAAGTTATCTTGTGCACACAAGCGTATTCTCCCCAATGCTGTGTATTATTGGATTCGGCGGCTAAAAGTTGTAAGGGTGGTAGTTGGCCTAGTCGCCATGCAAGGACCCTATTATTGGAAGAGATTTATTGTTGAAATCGTGTCTCATGCAAGGACGCCCTTTCCCTCTTCCCTCTTGAATCATGGGCTAGATAGGTTAAGAACCCTATCAAGTGGAATCAGAGCGGTCATTTTTGAGTCTTCCAATGGAGCGGCGCATTGAACGGATTGAAAATATTGATAGGCCAAATCAACATTAAGATCGAACTGATCCAACGACCTCTCGAACGTCTTGCGGGGCGTTTTTCCCTTAACAACAATGAGGATGATAAAGGAATGGGAAATTCGGGTGTTAACAGTAATTGATGCCGCATCTTCGAAGAGAATGGCTTGGTCCCAATCGTAGAGATGGAGATCCTCGTCGATGAGACTTCAGATGTTAATCAGTATGCGGGTGAGTTCATAGTGTAATAGTACCACATCGGATAGGGAAAAGTCCTGACCCTGGGATATATGTGATTGCGGACACTACATGTCATGACGAGTTTTGGGTGGAAACTTAAGCCCATGCCAGAAACAAAACCGGGGCGGGGACCTAAGCCCAGAACCGAACAATATTGTGGCATGCGGGTCTGGGTAGTCACACCGGTTTTGTTTTTGGCATGAGCTTAAGTCCCCACTCAAAACGCGTCATGACTTGTAGTGCCCGCAATCACATATAGGGTCAAGACTTTTCCCTATCCGATGTGGGACTATTACAATCCCCCCACCTAATAGAAGAGTTGCCCTCGGCTTTGATACCATTCAGTGACTACCCAGACCCACATGCTACAATATTGTCCGGTTCTGGGCTTAGTTCCCCTCTCCGGTTTGTTTTTGGCATGGGCTTAAGTCCCCACCCAAAACACATCATGAGATGTAGTGTCCGCAATCACATATAGCTCAGAGTTAGGCCTTTTCCCTATCTGATGTGGGACTATTACAAATAGTGTCTTAAATATCACCCATCAATGAAAAATTAAGTGTTCAACAACTCATCGAGAAATCGATGTTGACGGTGGCTAAGGCGGCTAAGGCCTTTGTAGACAAGATGATTGAGGAGATCTCAGTCGTAGATTGTCTAGATCTTGAAAATTTCAAGGTTGACTTTTCCTTGACCGTAAGAAATGGCTATAATGCTTTTGCTTTCGTCAAACATAGCCACCCCTTCAAGCAATGGATAAGGGATGAGAAGTACAACATCAAAGTGAAGGATGTGGAAGTGTTTCCTTCTTTTGTTTTAACTAACAAAACTAAGTTGACTCTCTTTCCAAGATGTGCACTCAAACTAAAGACTAGTGATTCTACTTTGGGAGATGACTTGTTTTAAAGGAGGCATTGTTACGTGCCCAACACGTTTTATTTAGAATTCTTATAAATAAGGCATCTTTCCATATTAGATACGGAATCTTTCCATACGAGATGGGATAGCCCAATTAGTAGCTTCACTATTTAGGACTCTTGGACTTTATATATGGTGGTTGACAATTAATAAAAAAATATAGAAGAGATTTATCGTTGAAATTGTGCCTCCTGCACAAAGGGGACGCTCTTTCCCTCTTCAATTGTGGGCTAGATAGGTTAAGAACTCTATCAAACTTCTGAAAAAGTGCAGCTGTGTGAATCAATGTGAATGAAGCACTTGTTTAGAAAGTTATCCATGTCTGTCAGTGTTCATTTCCCTCATATACAGAGTGCTCCCTTTAAGGACCAGTACTTATCAGATCAACATTAGGATCTGGTATTCGAAAATTTTAGATCTCTTAAACAAGTTTCAAAATGCTACTAAGTGGTGAATTCCTGATCAATTAAAGATCCATAAAAACAATATTACCAACTAATGGTTCCTAAACAGGTTACAAATCTCAATTAGAAAACACAAAAACATTAATCGCCAATCCCGGATTCACAACAAAATTTGCAAATTTAACCCCAATCACAAGTTAATCCCATCGTGAAACATTGAGTTAAAAACAAAATAGAAAGAGATACAGTTCCGTAAAGTTCGATCCCCAAGAACATCGACCTCAAAAATTTCCAACACAGATTGAAAAAGAAAACAGAAAGAATCATTCAGCCAACTTACGATTCCACGCAAAAAAAGTCCCAAAATCAATGAAAAAACCATCGGATCTAATGAGATCTATCTTAATTTGCTACCAAAGAAAGCGAGATTCGTGAAAAATAAACCCAATTCAAACAGATCAGGGGCAAAATTAGAGACGAAACAAATGAGGTGGATTTGAAGATGAAGAAAGTGATCTGACCTTATACTGGGAATTGAGCTCTTCTTTGAGCTCAGGGATCTCTCCCTTCTTGGTGGTGGAGAAATACTTGGAATCGTGCCCGCTCATCTCTCTCTCGTCGGCCGTGAAAGCAAAAACCAGAGCAGGAATGGCGAAGTGACCACGACCCAATTGTATTACATAGCTGGAGTTGGTTATCAGGTGTTCAGCCCATGTACTGTAGTTTATGCTCGTGTCATCTCTTACCAACCATATGAAAGTGGTGTAAAATGATCTAGACCGTCCACTAAAAATTTGACGCGTAGATTGGTTGTGTCCCAAAAACCACGGCGTTAAGGCTTAGTTGGAACAGAAGAGGCATCACTTAGGTGTGAAGCGCCTTGTCGCCATAGAACCCGTTGAATGCTTATCCTTCAAGGTTTCTACATCTTGTTAGGATCCAGAGGATCAGGTGCAACGGCAGACTTTTTCACTAGTAAAAATGTCATCAAAGTTAGCAAAAATAATTGCACCAAAGTTTTGGAGATTTACTTTATCTTTGACCCATCAAACGGAGGGTAGAAAAATTAAAAACACTAAAGTATTTTTTAAAAAATCATATATCTTATGGCTGATCAACCCAAAACGAATTTTTTTTTGAGTTGATCATGTCACATGACATATGATCTAGCAACTAGGTACACAAGTTATCCTTTACACACAAGCGTATTCTCTCCAATGCCGTGTATTATTGGATTCGGTGGCTAAAAGTTGTAAGGGTGGTAGCGGGCCGTGCTAGGGGAAAATCAAGCCCCGTGGATTAAACTCGGCCCAAGTCAGGCCTGAGCCCATGGTGGGCTTATGACTCCAAGCCCAAGCTCGGTCCCTCCTAAACTTTCAAACCCTAGCTTGGCCTAGCCTGGTCCATTTATTTATAAATTATTTATTGATTTTATAAAAGAAATAACTCTATATTCATGAAAAATAGAGAAATTAATATATTAAAAATATAAAATAATAAGTTAATATCTATTTTCAAAAATGTCTAGACCTCTAATAATAAGTTCTTTAAAAGCTATATATATATATATATATATATATATATATATATATATATATATATATACATTACAAGTAAAATTGAATGCACATATCAGACATTAGAGCCCAATGGGCCTAAGAGCTTAAGCTAGCCCAAGCCCAGCCTATTTAATTCCAAGCTTCAAATGCTAGCCCAACCCAAACGGCCAAACCGGCGGGCTTTATGTCAGTACCAAACCATGCTTACATCGGGTCGGGGCTAACGGGTTGAGACGGGCTACCACCTCATTACCACTCTTATTAAGAAAAGATTCAATCCACAAAAAGAGTTCGTCGGGATGAGGTACTACGAGCCCATAGGCACGTACTCATTTTGTTTCAAGTGTCCTACAAAACGGGTAGAAAAAAGGTTACTCAAAGTGCATCAAACAAACTTTTGAAGTCGGAGCAACTATAACAGAAAAACGTGTGGTTAGCGATCAAGCGTGCCAATAAAGATTTAGATGATAGAAAGAAAAAATATTTCTATCATAGGACTTAAAATCAACCATAGTTAACATTAATTGTCTTTTTTTTAAATGATACGATCCGAAATTTTTCATCTTAATCTTATCTCAAAAGTCCAAAGAGTTAGTTTCACTACTTCTACAGTGATTAAATTATTATCATCTCAAAATTTTTCATGTCAAAAATTGGGATAAAAAAATATCTCTATTATGTAATTCAAAGATAATAATAATTAGTATTATTAATCTGAAAAAAAAATGATAAGACGAATATTTATTTTTTATCTTAATCTTTTAATCATAAATCTTTAGATCATAGTTTTCAAATCATACGAGATGCATAATGAAATTACATAACACTTTTCTCCAAAAAGTGACCTATAAAACGAGTCGTTGGCGCTCCGGTCACTCAACTAATACCAACACCACCTCAAATATGATGAAAAGCATTAGCTTGGAGAGGGAAAATGTTGTGCACCGAGTTTGTATATCGTGTGAGCCTATAAAATGGGGAACAAAATACACCTTCTACACTATAAAAATTGAATAGATTATTTTTAAATTATATAGACATATATAAAAGGATTCCAAGTAGGGTTGTTGATATATAAAAGGATTCCAACTAGGGCTGTCAACAGGTTGGGCTGCCCTTATATTCGCGCCCACCTGACCTGGGGTTTTTACTGAGTCGGACAAATAAACATCATCTCTCAAGTCTCAAAATGGGTTATGAACTTGGAGTCGAGCCAAGCAAAACCTGACCCGCTGTTGTTTTATATATAAAACCAAGAAAACGAGAGGGTTTTGAATCACGTCAGGTTGGGGTTTCGAGTCAGGTTGTGCATAAACCCATGATCCTCAGGTAAGGTTGGGGTGCACCATCCGGTTCGGCCCAAGTTAGGAATACACCATTGACCTATTGGGCAGCCAAAATTTTAGCCCAAACAAACCCAACCAATTGACAGCCAAAATGCCAGCCATTATAACCACTCTATGTAGAGAAACAATTGAGCTCCAAGTTTGTGTTGAGTTGCATAAAAGATTCATTGAATTATTTATTTAATATATATATATATATATATATATATATATATATATATATATATATATATATGAAATAAGCTTCTACAATATGTATTGTTTGTTGGTGATTTTGTAAATGCTCTGATAAAGCTAATAAATGACAAGTTAGAGTTAAGAAAAGTTACTTTAAATCCAAATTATTGCATATGAGAAAGCAAGTAAATAGTAAGTTAGAATAAGAAAAAAACCTTAAACATGAAGAAGGTAAAACACATGAAATATAAGTTTAGTGGAGGTGAGTGCAAAAAGTGAGGATATTTTGGTCAAAATAAAATATCATTCATTGTTGCAATATATTATACTTTGATATTTATGCTTGACTATACAATCAAATGATAAGTTCAAGAAAGACATCTTAAAAAGGATAGATGCATTATAGAAAAGCGAAGATAGAAAAGAGTTATGTGATTTACAATTTCAATTCGAGGAACATTTTAGTAGGTGACATGTAAACTTGAGGTGTCATATTAGTCTAAGATGAAGTGCTAGGAAGAAAAAGTATACGTAATTGGGACTTAACATGAAAGATAGATACATGATATAATTTGAAAAGACATAATTATGAATGAGTACATGAGAGGAAGTTCAAAGGTTACCAAATTAAAGAGAAAACTATATAATATCATTGAAGATAATTTAAGTGTACATGTACACCAAAATTTAACTAGCCAATAATAAAAAATAATACTAAATAAAAATATGAATCAGTAGGAGAAGCTAAAGATTATTGAAGGCTTGAAAATTAAAATAATATAGAAGATTGTGAAGGATGTGCAATTTACCTTTAAATATAAATTGGTGAATAAAAAGATCTGTAAAGAGGTACAGATCTCACATCTGCACTTCACGTGGTGTCAAATATCAAAAGTTGTATTCCTATCTTTATTGTACTTGCACTTTTCGCATCAGCAACGATCGCCATAATAGGGAGCCGCACAATAAAACTAAAACTTGAAGGAAGAAAAAATACAAGCAAAAGACATAAGCTTAATAAATAAGTTATTAGAGAGTTCTATGCTTGAACTCCAGACAATGTCCAATAAAATACTTTATGAAAATGTTCTATGTACATTATATTCTCTCAATCTTCATAAGATTCATGTAATTAGAGAATTTAATATTAATTAATGATAGGGGTCTCATGAGACATGCTTGGGCTTAGATTTTGTTATTTCCATTGTGGCCCCTATTTATAAGACTTTATTTTATTTAACTCCAACTCAACCTTTGTTGGCCTAATAATTAACCATGAAAGAAAAGGTACTAATAGGTCACTACAAAAAATAAGACTATTAGCGAGAGTAAAAAATTGTTGCTATTAATCCTGTCGCTACCAAAAACTGTTGCTATTAGTCTTGTTGCTATCAAAAATTGCCTTAACAGCAAGTGACGTTGAAACACCTTGTTTTTGTAATGGGTTTTTGGTAATGATCAAATGCACAACAGATGTGACTCATGGATAGAAGAAGGTTAAGGTTGACAAGTCAACTAAATTCTCTATTTAAAATGATTAAAATAATGAGAGGTTGCGTAACAAGCATCAAATGAATACTGTTTAGAAGAAGGAAAAAAATTGCATGAATTAAAAGCATTCCAAATTGAGATCTCTTATACAAAACAAACGGTGACAAGATTAAATGAATTAGTTATGGCGTGTATGACAAAATGAGGAGAGTTTGAATTAATGTTAAAAGGTGTGATCAACGGGGATGTTGATTTTCGCCTTCAATGTATCTTGACTTACAAGGAACCTTGGATTATGCATCTACTGTGTTGTTCTCCGTGTTAGAAAGATGGAATCTCATGAGCAATTTTTAAATCGTTTAATTTAGAAGTTCGTCTTTAAGCACCGAAATAAAATTGTGAAACGTAAATCAATAATTTGTGACCTACCCAACAAAATATATATATGTTGGAGAAAATATCATTTCAATTTAGAACAATTAATTACTATTTTTTGAACATTAATATTAATATTAAAAGCCAAATGATCATACATATATCTAGAAAGCTAAAACACATCATATATCTGAATAATATATTGTAAAAGGACATACTCTTTCATTGGAATTTGACATAAGTGACAAAAAGAGAAGGAATAACAAGACAATGATGATTCCATGATTTTGGGTCTTGAGTAAGTTCATTGGAAGAGAAGTGAAAGGAAAAGAAGAAAGATTTGAAAGTTATCTTTATCAAACTCTTTATCACTATCTCAGCTTGTGTTGTATGATATTCTTAGACTTGCACCTTTGAAGCCATGAAATATCAATTTTTTATCGTTGCATGGTAGGGGTGAGACCATCCCTTAGGGATCAGTCCAAGCGCAAGCTTGAGATTACACCAAATTATTTTATTTTTTTTAAAAAAGGCAATTTTTATTATCAAAATCAATATCTGCATAGTAAAGAGGAAAACAGAAACAAAGAGAGTCGGTCATTGAAATTTTCTTACAAACTCTTCGTTACTGCCTAAGATTGCAATGCACGATTTCAAATATAGTTGTTCAATGAACAATAATTGAAGAATGTGATTGATGAACAACAAACTAAGACAAACTAAAGCAGGTTGCAACCACTTTTTCCCCATTCCTGCATATAAATTTAATGTGGACTAAAAATCAAGGACTATATAGAAAGGGAAAATTAATTAAAGAGACGAAAATAGATTAAAAGAAAAGCTTTAGGGGATGAAGCCTAAATAAAAAGTTGGTCAAAGTTGAAGGTTTTCAGTATATGCGATATGCAAAGTAATGCCAACAAAAAAATTAAAATTTATTTGTCATTGTATGCAATTTATCAAAGATGAGTAAAAACATATTTTCCCCACCTTAAAACATAATATTTGACATAATTTTTATCCTTTCATAATGGTAGTTGACAAAAATTAGCCCAAAATATTTTTAAAATATAAATATACTTAGGGGTGTTATCCGGTCGGTTTTCATGCTAAACTGAAACCGAGGCGATAACTATCGGTTTCTAGTTTCTCAAACTGAAACCGAACTGATAAGCCTCCAAACCGAAACCGAACTGATAGCTTTCGGTTTGGTCGGTTTTTGGTTTCTAAACCTCAGTTTCTTTATTTGTAAAATTTAAAAAAATATTGAAATTTTACAAATAATACCTAATTTTGTGATTTGTTTTTTACAAATAATACCTATTATTTGTAATTTTTTTTTTTGCAAATAATACATATTTTACAAATAATACCTATTATTTGTAAAAAATATAAACCCTATTATTTGTAAAATTCCCCTGTTACAAATAATACATATTTTACAAATAATACTTATTATTTGTTAAAAAAGGTAAATCCTATTATTTGTAAATTTTTTTTTTTACAAATAATACCTATTATTTATAAAAAAAGGAAAATAATACCTATTACTTACGTAAACCCTATTATTATTATCTTTTTAAAAAGAAAGCCTATTTTTGCATGCACCTAAGTAATACCCTATTATCGGTTTCTTATCAGTTCGGTTTCAAATTTTTTACGTCAAAATTGAAATTGAACCGATAATCCGATATGCCACTTTTCAAAATCGAAACTAAACCGATATGCCCTAAAACCGAAATTTCGGTCGGTCGGATTTGTTCGATCAATTTTGTGCACAACCCTAAATATACTAACTAGTGGAAAACTACATAAATAGCCAATAGTAGAATCGTTTCTAAATATATCGAAAGATGGTGGTGGGGAACCTGGGGGAGAGAGGAAGTATTCAAAAATATAGAATAATAAAAGACTCTGATGTACCTTAAAGAGGTGATTTTTTTCCCTATGTGATTCTAAAGCCTTTAAGTTGATTTTTTCCCCTCTTTTTGATGACTTAATTGCTTGGGAAACATCACAAAGCCGATCCCAAACAAATAGGGCAAAGCAATGTTAATGATAAAATGGGATAATAGGGCCTTATTACTCCATTTAAAAACCAAATGAAACATAGTAGTAAAGCCTTAGGAAAAGTACTTTTTTAGTGACAGATCCAAAACGCGTAACTTATTAAACTTTGCATTTCCTTGACTCAAGTGTTTCATGGATCATGTAGTATCTAGTGTTTATTCCCACTTTTTAAATATAGTATCACTATAATATTATAATAATTTTGCTATCTAGAATCTAGATTGATGAGTTTTTGAGGATCAATTCAATGTTTTGAAAACTAAAATGACCAACGAACCAAGGACACCGACTCAATTAGACTAGAATGAATATAAGTAAAATGATTATAAGTAATTAGATAAAATATACTTCAACGAACCCAAAGCTTATAAAAATTATTACATTAGATTAAAAAAATGGTTTAATGTTATTTTTTGTTACCCTTGATAAGAAGTTAAATTCGTGGTTCACAATTCGCCACTATCTAGTAAACTCTATTCACTATAAGATTAGTTTGAACGAAAATGTATTACACATCTTTGTGACTGTATGACGTGCATAGACTTCCATGCATTAGAAATTCGTACATTTCTTACAGTCATACATATGCATGGAAGTCCGTCCATGTCCACTCATGACAGGTGGATACTCATTGTAGACTAACTCTAAAAAAAAGGAATTATTTCAAACCATGGATCAAAATCTAGGTTTCGAATTCGTTCATGACTCAAACTGTAAATTGATCAAAATTTCGGTAAATTTCGAATTTTTTTGAAAATATGCTCCGAACTTTACTAAATTTTACCGAACTTTATTTTATTGAATTTTTTACACTCTCTAACGTTGTTAAAATATATATTTACACTAGTAAAACTAATTTTCGATCACACAATGGATCTTGAGCTCATGCAAAACATATCAGGCGATCAGATTTTGATTTCACATTGAATAAATCTCAAAAGTGACCCGAGAACCCTTCTTATGATAAGCCCATGATCAGGGTCATTTTGGGGATGTATGCCACGTGGAATCAAGATCTAATCGTCTGCTAGTTGGGCTATAATCTCAAGATCTACTGTGTGAAATATTGCGTACCTCTATATATATGAGTACCTCTATTACCGTTCATGCAATCTCTGAAAGTGCCCATATGTGCAACCCCTTTAAACCCATTGATTGCTTTGGAACGGGTGATGGAGATCGTGTTTCACCTTGATCTTCCACACAATGGATCTTGAGATCATGACACACCAATCACGGTCAATTTTTTACCGAACCTTATCTTTCTTAATCTCAGGGATAACGCATTCCGCGGAGGGATCCCATCAAGCATCGGGACCCTTTATAAACTAAATTATCTCGATCTCTCTTCAAATCAACTATCAGGTGCCCTGCCTATATCTCTAGCTAATCTTACTCAACTTTTGGAGTTGAACATTTCATACAATCTAATAGCCGGCCTAATATCTCTCTGTTTCTTCACCAATTGGACCAAACTCGCCTCTCTCGCACTTCATCAAAACCAAATCAATGGTACACCAGAAATAGGTTACCTTACAAATCTTGTTAGGCTAGATTTAGGCGCAAACATTCTTAGCGGTTCCATACCTCTATCTTTGGGTAATCTGAGTCAACTATCATTTTTATACATCCATGAAAATCAGATTACTGGTGGAATTCCTCTAGAATTAGGGAAGCTTGGAGAACTGGAGGAGCTAGGCGTGTACAGTTACACTCTGACAGGTTCCATTCCACCCATTTTGGGAAAGTTGAGCAAACTCAGTCCCAGAAATTATTCTGGCTATAATATGAGTAGAAACTCAGATTCTGGGTTATTCTATTCTCTCTAACACGCCCTTCAAGTATAAAGTTCCTAAGAAATTTGCGCACCTTAGATATGTCCAATAACTTTGTTTTGGATGGTAGTCGATTGCTTTAAAATAACTGAAAAGTCTAAACTTTTAGCTACATGTGAGTGTGTCACCTCCCAATTATTTTTCCTTTTGCTGTATTCTTTATCAAACGCACCCATTTTCTTAACATGCGCACCCCTCTGGGGATCCCCTTCTGCGCTTCCTTCATCGAATCGTGCTCCTGCACTAAAAACTTAAAAACCCTTCAAAAAATCCATGCTCTGATCCTCACCGTCGGCTTAGCCCACCACGATTTTATTCGAGCCAAGCTCGCCTCTTCATACACTACATTCACACGTTTGGAAGAAGCCTCCTTCATTTTCTCCCGCACTAACAGACAAACAACATTCCTCTACAATTCCCTCATCAGATCCCATGCTAACGTGCACCTCTTCAAAAAATCGCTCCAAATTTATCTACAGATGCGACCCACCGGAAAACAACCCGACCAACGCACCTTACCGTCAGTCCTCAAATTTTGCGCCGGCCTCCCTGCCCTCCACCTTGGACGTGAAGTCCACGTGACTGTTATCGTAAATGGATTCTCATCTGACGTGGCAAATTGTAATGCACTGATCTCCATGTACTCGAAGTGCCGGGATGTGATATCCGCACGCCAAGTGTTTGATAGAATGCCTGAGATGAATTTGATAATGTGGTCTGCAATGATATCCGGGTATGGTGAGCACGGATTTTCAGGCGAGGCTTTCCGGTTGTTCGATGGGATGGTGGGCACTGGCGAATCACCTGACGGCGTTATGTTCACGGCGGTTCTAACGGCATGTAGTCACAATGGGTTGACGGAAGCGGGACGGAGATATTTTAATATGATGGAGAAGAGGTTCGGTGTACGGCCGGGGTTGGAACATTACGCATGTCTAATTGATCTTTTGGGAAGGAGAGGACACGTGGAGGAAGCTGAAGCATTGATTGGTGGGATAGGTGTGGAGCCTGATGAGGCTTTGTGGAGTGCCCTGTTAGGAGCATGTAGGATTCATGGTGAGGTTGAGGTTGCAGAGAGGGTCGCAAAAAAAGTGTACGAGAGGTATTCCACATCAACTACAATGTTATAAGTAGCCAAAGGCACTTTGTCTATGATGAGATTTTCAAATACTTTTTTAGTTGAATATTATATAAGATCGTGGTAGACAAATCTATCATTTTACAACCATTTGACATCTTTACAAATGTTTTGATTTAGTAGTCAATTATAAGGTAAATTTGCATTTTCGGCTCTATAAATTTTCTTATTTGATTAAACGGCCCTATAGTTTGAAACTTGATAGAATAGGCCAACTCCAAGTGAAACCATTTCCACATCAGCACCGACCTCTGAAATGTCTAAAAAACCCTTCACTTTAAAAATCCTTTATATATTTAAACTTTATATAATTTAAAAAGCTCTAGAAAAAAGTTTGAAATCAAAAATCATTTTTAATAGAGAGAAGAAGATAGAAACATAGAATAAACAAAAGCGGCCGCTAACTTTAGATAGCGGTCCGCTATCTTAAGACAGCGACCGTTTTTGTTGGTTGAGATAACTAATTTGTGATAGTTATCAAATAAGGTACACTCTAATACTCAAGGACCGTTTTTGTTGGTTGAGATAACTAATCTGTGATAGTTATCAAATAAGGTACACTCTAATACGCAAGATAGCGGTCGTTTTTGTTTATTCTATATTTCTATCTTCTTTTCTTTTTAATTTCTTTTTATTTTCTTCAATATTTTAGAATTTTTTAAAATTAATTTAGATAACTATAATTGGTTGAGATAACTAATATGTGGTAGTTATCAAATAAGGTATACTTTAATACGTCCGCTAACTTAAGATAGCGGGCCGTTAACTTTATTTTTTTTATATTTCTTTCTTCTTCTTTCTTTAATCTTTTTTTATTTTCTTCTGTATTTTAGAATTTTAACATGTGTTACAATTGATTGAGTACACTCGAATAAAATTTTTTAACATGTGATACAATTATATTTAACTAAGAGTTTGCTTAATAAAAAATACCACTTTTTCCGAGTCGGGTGCGGGCCAAAATCATGGCTGGCCCAACCCATTGAGATCCCTAGTTGTAATCAAGGGGGGTAAGGAATTCTTCTTAGGATTTGTTTGTTAATTTTTCGAAAAACGTAGGAAATAGATTTGTAGATCCAATGGATTCCATCTCTTTGAGAATTCATTATTTTTTAGTGTTTGGATTGAGTACTTACACCTAGAAAATAGAAAAGCGGCACCATTGATGGTGTACATCTCACACACTCAATAAATCTAACTTTGTATTGTGATAAAAATTTTTTGAGAGATAAAAATTAGGAGAGAAAAAAAGATTAGGAGAGAGTTGGGGAGAGAGACAAAAATTAAAAGAGAAACGTAGAGAGAGATTATGAGAGAAAATCTAAGAAAGAGAGATTCGAAGAGAGAAAGAGAAACTTAAAAAAGAGAGGTTAGTAGGATATATAAAAATGATAGATTAGGAGAGAGAAAGAGACCGGGGAGCACCATCTTTGGTGTACACAAAACACACTAAATAAAAATGAGAGAGAGAGAATGGAGAAGAGAGACCGGTGAGAGAGAGAGAGATTGGGAGAGAGAGAGAGAGAGAGATCAGTGAGAGAGATATGAGAGAGAGAAAGAGAGATTGGTCGGAGAGAGAGTGAGAGAGATAGAGGAATTTGTAGAGAGAGAGAGAGAGAGAGAGAGAGAGAGAGAGAGAGAGTGATGGGTCAGAGAGAGTTCTCACGCAAAAAAAGAGGGTAGGGGAGGGTGACAAAAGATTTTTGATGAAATCACCCTATTTTAGAGGGATTTATCTTTTTTCAATATAATTATTTTTTTTGAATTTTTCTATTATTTCCAGTGACACAACTTTATTGCTAAACAAGGTATTTTATAATTTTTTCTTTCCTTTCTCATGATTTCTTTTCCTTTCCCCATATCCCAACAGACCCTTAGAATAACAAGTTATAGTAGTGAGAGAAATGAGTTATTATTATCCATTAATGTATAGAAGCGATAAAAGGGCCAAGAGACTTGATAGTCGGGACACTATTTGAGATGTTTACCATTTGGGATTAATATGCTTACCCTTTGATATACCCACGATCTAAAGATCTTTGATGGAAAAGCAATTTCCATCATTCAATTTAAGCATGTTAAACGCCATCTTAAATTAAGAGCTACCATCTACTCTAACATACCCTCAATTTTAGATGATGTTTTATAGCACTAAACCAAACAATGGAAATCGCTTTCATTTTTTATGAAATAAATCTTGATAAATGACATAAATTCCAAAAAGTGACTCGAATATTGAGATTATCGTGGTTGAGTCACTACCAAGTACCAATACAAGCATCGATTGAGTGTTAGCTCAACTAGCATTCTCTGTCCTTGTGGAAGCAGTGGGTCGTGGGTTCTAATTCCCATGCTTGTTCCTATCCTCTGTGCGGATCTCCTCTCTGCGTGCAGTTTGCACAGACACTACATCTAGGTTGTCTATGCAGTATGTCATTTAAAAAAAAAAGGAAAATTATATACATAGGATAGATTTGTTGAGGACAAAGTGCAGGCGGCTGACATGGTACAACATAATTTGCTTCACTGACATGCATTAATTAAGTCCCACCACGCTTTCATCCAATTGTGTCGTGCCACATCAGCCACTTGCATTATCACATTGCCCAAAAAAAACTAATACAATCTCAAATTAAAGGGGGAGGGGGAGGCAACTTAGTTTTTACTAAGTGGCACCTGCTTAGCTTGTGGAAGCCTAACAGACTTACTACTATGTTCTTAAAAATTTAAGGTACAACCACCCCAAGCCTATACTTGGCTTTGCCAGTTATAATCAGTTACTAACGGTTAGTAGGTACATGTGATTGGTTTATAGATGTGGTACGCTGATTTGATGATCTAAATTGATGAATGGGTTCGCTAATTCGAAAGCATATGTATGGTTTCACAATATCATAGCATTACCAAGCGTTTGAAGAGCACATCCGTCAGGTTTCCTGAGATCTGTGAAAGTCAACTTTAAATTGATTAAGTGGGTAAGCTTACTCACAAGCTTGATTATCTTAGGCCCCAATCGAATAGCAGGATAAGATCCAATTCCGAGTTTTAACCTCCGAAAGTACCTATTTTCGAAACTTTCCACGTAAATCTACCGTTCAAGAAATAAGGTGGGTCCCACACCTTTCCGAGAAAATCGGAGTGTCGTACCAAATTCAATTTCCTCACTAATTTCCCAAAAATACTCCCTCCACCGCACACCGAATTTCTTGCATGACACTCTTTTTCATCTCTTTATTAAAAGTATTAAAAGGCTGGTGTTACTACACCACCATTGTTTGTTACAGCCAAAGGAAAAATCATTAACTTCTTCAAATCAAATGTTGGCTATCTTTTTTAATTTGAATCTTTCACATAATAGATCTTGAGATCTTGGATTTACTATCAAATGGTCAGATGATGATTTTCAATTGGCGCACATCTCAAAAAGTGAATGTGAACAATGTTTGACGGTGTGGGCTCACATTCACTTATCAGGATGTGTGCCACATGGAATAAACATCTGATTGTTGAATGGTAGGCCTATAATTTCCAGATATATGGTGTGAAAGATTGAGACAAAAAACAATCTGTATCATCTGATTTGAAGTAGTCAATGAAACTTTCCTTTGTTTAAGTGAGGTGGGTGAATTATAATGTGGTTGGGTAGTAATATCATCCTTACTAAATCATTACACGGTTAGCTCAAAGCATTAGTTATAATAATATGAGGCAATGGAAATCCTTTGTTTTTTTTATGTCCCTAAATTAAATCGAATTTGTGTTTTTTTGAAAAAATTAAAAGGACATAAAAAATTCTCTGTTTCTGAGAAATGTCAAGAACTAGAGCATTTCTGGAGCTTAAAAGAACACACTTGAGAAAAGTTAGGAATCTAAGTTGGCCAGACATATGAAGGAAACTGACTTGTAGAAATCGAAATCATAGCTTTTATGGGAAAAGTGGGAACCCAAACGAACTCAAGGAGGAAAGTCAAAATTGTCCTCACCAGCTCTTTAGTTGACCGATTATGTCAGATACACCTTTTTCGTCAGAGACCCTATAGTTTCACCTTTACTCAAATCGACTAGCTTTTAGTTAGATCATTTTCAGCTAGCACAAAAAGTCTAAAATATCCCTTCTTACACTTTTTATGGTTTTACATTGTTTAAAAGTTTAAAATTTACACTTTCTTATATTTACGTGATGTGAAGTTGCATCTATGTCATCTGATTTGAAGGTCATAATATGAAGATCGATGGTGTCAAAGATTGACACAAAAAAAGCGATATCGCCTCTTTTAAAAGAAAAAACAATTATCTATTTATGCGATGTGAAGCAGCATCTATGCCATCTGATTTGAAGGTTACAATATAAAGATCGATAACATCAAAGATTTACAAAAAAAAAATATTATATCACTTCTTACAGAAAACAAAGAAAAACAACGATTGTTAAATGAGTTGATATCAGCTCATTACAAAGTCGATATCGACTATTTAATGAGTCGTTATCGATTTATTAAACAGTCGTTATCGATTATTTAATGAGTCGTTATCGATTCATTAAACAGTTAGAATTTCACAGTCAATAATATTTAAAATAAAATCTTACACCAACAATCTCGTGTATCTAATTTTTCAAAGATACAAGAGGCTTGAACCTCGACGCAATGCCATACTCTCCAAATTAAAATTATAAAATAGACGATATCCACACAATGAATTGAACCTCGACGCAATGCCATATTCTCCAAATTAAAACTATAAAATAGACAATATCCACAAGATGGATTGACCAAATCGTACGGTTGTCCAGGGTCCACATCACTATTACATGAGAGAATCATAGAGGCATGAGTAGTGAATTAAATGAGGTATGGCATTTGACTCTTGCTAGTTTTCAGAGACAAAATGTAATATCTCAAAAAATCACGTTAAACAGTGACCTCGGGATCCGTGCCCGATTGGTCACAAGTTTGACCAATTAGGAGTTCAATAGTTAGCATAGAGTGTGATGAACGGATGAGATGTGATAAATTGATTGACTGTATGGTGTGTGATGTAAATGTAAAGTCACATACACCTATCGCGGTGCATGTGCTCAACACACAAGTGAGAGGAGAGATAAAAGGGTTTAATAACCATAAAATTGTGTTTTGGGTTGTTGAGAGAGAAGTAAAGAAGAGAGAGAGAAGAGTAAAGAAGGGTTGAGCAAGGAGTTATTGTGGGTGATTGGAAGGGGGATTCAAGCATTAAAGAGACCGATTCAACGTGAAGGATCAGTTCAAGCCAAAGCTGGAACCCTAGCCTGTCACGACCCGAAATTCTACCCCATCCCGAGGGCCTAGAATTTCGAGTTATGACCCGCACATATCTCGGATATGCTAAGCGGACATACACCTAATCAGAGTTCTCGCGCAATAATGGTTCCACGAAATCCGTGAAAGCCAACACATAAAGGTGGAAATAAAAGCAGCCATAAATAATGAATAAATGCGATAGAATCAACAAATCTACCAATAAAACATAATTCGAAGTTGGAGACAAATCCGATAAAGGAAATCATAAAATTAATGATAATAATAGGGATCCAATCTACTACCAAGTCTGCAGCGATCAATATCCAGCACTCGGATCGAAATCAGCACCGTAGCCCTCCTGGTACTCAACACTCGCGGGATCAATGAAATCAGCGTCAGCCGGATCTGGATGACCGACGTCTACTCCACTAGCGTAATCACCTGCAACTGTTAGATTATCGTGGGATGAGTTTACTCAGTCACGTAAACTCAGTGGGATACACCACCAATCCACCCCATACTACTCAGGTGCATTGTGGGTGCATCTTGTGAGTGATAAATATAATATGTCAAAGCAGATAGCAAAAGAATGACAAAATCACATGCATATTATAAAGCTCATATCATAAATGCAAGACTATGATCTAGACACTCATATCCTAACGTACCTTACCATATCTCATAACATATCCTACCATGTCTTATGACATCGCATGAGCGTATCTAACATACTCGTGAAATCCTAAACGACCTGTGCCAGAGTCGCTGCTCGAGCTACCATGGGAGGGTCAACATAGTATCATACCACCATATCATAACGCCCTCGTGTCATACTCATACTCCACCATCCAGCCAATGGGGAGACATAATGGCCAAACTCACTCATAACACACTCCTACTCATAATCTCTGACGTTGTTGTTCTTACTTGGCTACGCAAGGAACCAAGACGCATCTGAGAGACTTAAGTTCTTTATCTTTTGTCGCCTACACAATGATGCCTTATTATTATCGCATCAGATCATAGCTTATCTTATCTCATACTCATATCTTATCATACTCTTATACTTAATCCTAGGACAGACTATAGTGGGGCAACTTTCCTAATTCACGCTTCCCAAGGAAAAGGTTCCGTAGTAGCATGGATGTACTTCGTGTGACAGCCCATACTATCATGAGGCGCCAGATCCGTACATGGACGCCAATATTCCGAGTTTCACGTGATCGTAGAAGAAACTTCACCACAAGCAAAGCCTATGGTCGAACCTCATAACTCATACTATCATATTTGAACTCGGGGTGATCGGGTCGCCGTATATGCCACCGTATACGAGGTTACACTGAATTCACACTCACCCGACTCGTCATGGGTCCCATTCCACCATGAGTTGTAAGGCATGTGAATACGGTGTATTTCTCGCTTCGATACCATCTCAGCGAATCACCACGCCCAAGCATAGGCATGATCTCATACACTCTCGTACTCATGATCTAACATATCCTAACTCGTATAAATTGATTAAATTATAAATACAAAAGTATCACACATACAGAATGGTTTACACTTAGATTTTGGTTATATTTATGTTTATATTTATTTACATATCACACCAATATAATTATAGAATATGGTTATAAGTATGATTTTGATAATCGTAAAGGTCAGAGTTCGGTTTCATAAAAACATCGAAGTTCTAACACTTTATGTTATCGAAGTGGTCGCGTTGAAGCGATAAAAGCGAAACTTTTATATATTATTATTTATCATTATTAAATGCCCAAATTAAATATTATTATTTTTAAAGTTAAGTACATCACGACCATCGATCGCAAAGTGCAAGCGCACTAAATTTTTTGGTCGTGTAAAAGTGAAATTTTGGTGTGAATCAGGTCGTCTATTCGGATGAGAATCGATCGATTGAAAAAAATGAAAATCGATAGATCAGATTTAATAAGGTGTAAGTTGTCGTTTGGCTCATGATTGATTGGTCGATTTTAATAGGTCAATCCATCGATAAAAAGGAAACTAATTGGGCTCTGACATGGGATACTACTACTCATATATCTTATAAGATAATTTTATAATATTAAAATAAGGTAGTAACCAAGTACATTTATTTTATATGATAATAAAATATAAGTATATAATATTTATTAATTTTATATTACTATCTAAAATCACTTTCTCTTTAAATATATCATAATATATTATAAAAGATATTTTAATTAATTTAATACCATCCTATGAAATGAAATCAGATGGGCTGATCTAAATCAGATGGGCCAAAGTCCAACATCGAATGGGTCAAAGTCCAACATCAGATGGGTCACGATCCACGTTAGATGGGTCGCGGTCCAACATCAGATGGGTCACGATCCACGTCAGATGGGTCAAGATCCAACATCAGATGGGTCAAAGTCCGACATCAGATGGGTGACGGACCAACACTAGATGGGTCGCAGTCCAACATCAGATGGGTCACGGTCCAACATCAGATGGGTCACGATCCACGTCAGATGGGTCAAGATCCAACATCAAATGGGTCAAGGTCCGACATCAGATGGGTCATGGACCAACACCAGATCGGTCGCAGTCCAACATAAGATGGGTCACGGTCCAACATAAGATGGGTCACAGACCTCCAACATCAGAATCCCACGTGGCAACCTAAGTATGAAGTTGTCTAACGCTTAAGTTGCTTATTTAGTGCTAACTCATCCTCTCTATCGACCATATATATATATTACCTCCCATGGGAGAAAATTCAAACTCCATCGTTGGGCATTATAAGGTGATCCCGTGGTAGGTTCTCCAGTTTTAGAGTCAATACTCAATTGAGACCTCATGATATTAATAATAATATTACTTATTAAAATTTGATCACGCCTGCATGATTTATATCGTTTGAAAATTATAGCATTGGGAAATAATTATATATGTATATATATTTTTTGTTTTGATAAGTAACCGCAAGATTTATTGTTGCCTGCTAATATTAATGTAGTCACTTCTTGATTTTTATTGTATAGAGTCTTATGTTAAAATAATCTATGTAATATCTCTTTCCTTAAAACAAGGTCTTAGATACTACATGGGACCTTTTGTAAACGCTGGACTTGAAAATATGTTTAAAATAGGTCATGGGTCTATATATATATACAAATGCTTAGTTTCTAGAAAATATAAAATATTATAAAAAATTTTAAGGAAATTAAAGGTTTAAATCATGGTTGCGTAGATTTTTAGTTTGAACTCAGATTCACGATTTTATAATGTCCATAAAATGTCTTTTACTAGAGCGATGATGGAATAGAGTATTAATCATTTGTGTTATTTTTAATTGTTAAAATAACAAAGTATATAAAAAAAATAATAACATTAACAATTAGGAAAATAATTATGACTAAATTACAAGCAATCACATCTAGGGCAAAATCAATAAAATTAGATTATAAGCAATCACATTTAGGGCAAAATAAATAGGACTAGATTATAAGCAATCACATCTAGGGCAAAATCAATAAGATTAGATTATAAGCAATCATATTTATGCTAACCACTTTACTCATTTTAAAATAATATTATAAAGAGTAAAATAAAGTTTATTTTATTTAGTCCGTCGATACGCGATCGAACGTATCCTACGCGACGGGATCTGAGAAGAATGAGATGGATGGATGGGTACCCACCTCTTGAAGCGTGACCGACAGATCGACGACGATTAGGGCGATAGAGATCGGCGTCCACACGATGATCCGTCCATGATTACGCCGCCTTCTTCCACCACGATTTGACGGCAGAAAAACACTACGGTGTTCTTTGTGGAAGAATACACAAGAAATTTAAAAGAGATTTGGGTGTTTTTAAAGAAGGGTGGCCAGAGAAGAAGATGGAGTGACGGCTAGGGTTTTTAAGAAGAATTCTTATAATAATGATTTAGGGTTCTCCGTAACTTTCTTATTTATAATATATGGCCATTAATTCAGTGCTAAGCGGTCGCACTAAATAAGGGTGTATAGGCTTTTATTTCAAGGTTTAAAATAGAAGTTTAAACTCACGTAGTAAGATTTGATCCTTAGACCTCTTGTTTATAACCAAAGTCTTTCAACCACTAGGCCACCACACAACTTGTGTCAAATAAGGATAATTTTAAATATAAAACCTTTTTTGAAAAGCCAAAATGTGTACTTTTTCAACTAGGATAGGTTTCGGTATGGAGCACTAACACCACGCTCTGTGCAAAACAAATCTAACACCACAAATTCAGTTTTAAATTTTTAGGGTCGTTACATAGCCTTTCCAACCACTTGATTTAAATCAATTTGAGATTGATTGAAGGTAAAATTCTTGTAGTTTAAATGCATAGATTGAAAGGTTAGATTGTAATTAGAAATGGTTTAAAGTATGGGATAAAGGCTTAGAAAAATGGAGGAAAAAGTAAGGGAAGAGATTGGGAAGAACAGCCAAAAGAGGCTGAATCTGGCCATTTCGATTAATCGAAAATGAGTTTCGATTAATCGATTTTGGCCAAGAAGTTGAAAAGTTAGAGGACCCCGATCTCGATTAATCGAATTGAGTTTCGAATAATCGACTTTGAATTTTGATTAATCGAATTGGGTATCGATTAATCGACTGGGAACCTACAGTGAACTCCAGTGGAGAA
Source organism: Chloranthus sessilifolius (assembly GCA_021018995.1). Classification (NCBI taxonomy): domain Eukaryota; kingdom Viridiplantae; phylum Streptophyta; class Magnoliopsida; order Chloranthales; family Chloranthaceae; genus Chloranthus; species Chloranthus sessilifolius. The sequence goes on along the minus strand of CM037587.1, from coordinate 123,514,780 downwards.
AAGAAAAGAGCTTGGAGAAATCGACTAATCGAAATGAGAGTTCGATTAATCGATTTAGAATTTCGATTAATCGATTTGGGATTGATTAATCGATTTTGGAAACTCGATTACTTGAATTGAGAATCGACTGGATAGAATGGAGAATTTCGATTAATCGAATGGGAATCTCGATTAATCGATTTGAGAATTGATTAATCGATATTGAAGTTCGATTAATCGATTTTGGAGTTCGATTAATTGACTGTGCCAATTCTTGTTGACTTTTGACTTTGACTTTAAGATTCTTGGAGGGTCTTAGACCTTTTTTATTACATCTTTAGTGATGTATTTCACATGTTATGTGGTACCATAGGTGGTACGTGTGAGCTTGGGCACAAGGAGCCACGTGGGACCTTGATGCATGATCAAACGGAGACTTGAGGTAGGGAACACCTTGAATATGTACTTTATTTTGTATGAGCATGTATGTAGTGATATAGAATTCAATTCAAAAATATTTTTATTGCTTAAGAGTATTGTGAAAAGTGTGCGTGTGTGATATTAATAAGAGTAATTATAATGATCCATCCCCAGGGGATGAGGAAGTAAAGAGATAAGAGCATCAAGTGTGATGCAAGTGAATGGATACATCCCAGGGATGTATCCAAGATTGAATCATGTTTGATAGGGCCTAACTGATATAAGATAGCACACTTACACGGTGAATAACTATATGTAAAGCACCTGATATTTTTATTATTTGAGGTTTGATAGGGTACCCCACAGACGTGGCGGGATATCCACGACTGACACGGCAGGATATCTGTGGATCGATAATGGCGTAAAACCAGAGGCCAGTGAGGCTTATCCGACACTGAAGTTACACACCCTGTGAGTGTTGAGTTGAGACAAGTGAAACCCTGCCACCAATCCCCAGGGGAAAGGGGCTTGGGTACTATTTGTATTCCCATGGAATACGTTTAAAACTGTCTATATAGATGACGATGATGGGTATCTCATCGGGGCTCGATGCTATATTGCTTGGGGGTTGAAAGTTTAAGTTTTGCTTTAGGCCTTTTCAGCATCATTCATGAATAAGTAAAAGACATGAGTAAACTACCAGTAAGAATGTGATTATTTTCAATTATTTTTCATCAGTAACTGCATAGACACATCATGCATGGCATATCATGGAATATATGTGAGTGGTAATTTATATGTTCAACTGTGTTCTGTTCCCTATTGAGCTAGGATGTAGCTCACCCTTTAGACTATACGTCGCAGGTCCACTATTAGCAGCTGCCGAGGCTTCAGGAGACGCTGACCCCGGTGACTCGGACCTTGCACCTGGAGACGAGTTGGAGCCACCTCCTGAGGACTTCTTCTAGAGGACTCCGTTGTGCAGCTTTGAGAGTTTTGAGAGATTTTTGTACGGCTTGGTATGTCAAGCCTTATTTTGATTAAACAATGTATATACATAGATTTGGGATAATTCTTTTGGGCGAACCATCTGTGATGATTAGCTATTATCGATGGTTCGGATCGGATCTCCGTTCATGTAGAGGCATGAGGGTAGAACTGTATTTTGAGAAATACTTATATAGTAATTTAATTCTGCAGCTTCATTTACTATTTCAATTCAATTCATTGCTTGATATACCAATGTTCCATGCATAGCTAAGGGGCACGGTCAAGATGATCGTGCTGATGGCACGGGTTTCGGGGTGCCGAAATCCGGGCTGTCACACAAAAAACACTTTTGTCTTACTATAGCATATGTTATGATGACATTTGATGCCTTTTAGTTGTTCGAGACAAAATACAACTTAGTAAGCTAGCATATGTCAACTTACTGTAGCTTATTATGACATATGTCAGGATGACATTCGACGACTTTTAATTTTTTCTCTGTACTGTCCATGGCGACTGTTTTTACAATCGATATCGACTGAGTTAGGAGTCGCCATTAATTATTTTAAGAATCGTCATCAATTGTTTTAATTTTTTTTTTATAAGAATAATATTGCCTTTTTCGTGTCTATTTTTAGTGTTATCGATTTTATATTGTAGCATTTAAATCAGACCGCATAGATCCTGTTTCACACCACATAAATATAGAAAAGTGTTAATATTTTAAAATTTTAAATCATGTAGAACGAAAAAAAGTACAAGAAGGGGTATTTCGGACTTTTTGTGCTAGCTGAAAATGGCTTGACTAAAAGCTGGTCGATTTGGGTAAAGGTGAAAATATAGGGCCTCTGACGGAAAAGGTGTATCTGACAAGGTCGATCCTGTAAATTTCCCTTTTCTTCTACAAATTTGCGAGTGGATTAATTGATTTGACTTTGATACCATGCATACTGATTTTCAATAAATCGTGATTTTTAAATCACAAATCCGCTTAGATACCATGCATACTGAATATGACTCATGTACCTAATACAAGCTCTTTGAAATAACATTAGTATTCACTAAAACATCAAACTTAGATTAAGGCTGCATTTAGGTTAGCTCTTTCAGGGCAAGGAGCAACTCTTTTGCTCTTTGGCTCTGGCAAAGAACTAGTTTCGTGTTTGGTAACACAACTCCTCGCCCCATTTGTTTTGGCACATATATGTTTTAAGTGATAAAGCTGCTCCCTGTCTGCTCTCTGTCGGAGCAGATAAAATCTGCTATGACAGAAACAAGAAGAGAGCTGCTTCTACTCTTATAAGAGCTAACCCAAACACAACCTAAACATAACAATAACAGTCGTGCCTTGTTGCCTTAAGATGGCTAAAAATTCAGGTTCTCACTATTTGAGCATGTAATAAAACATAAGACTGAAAAAGTGTGCCCTTTTTTTTATGAACAATCAGGATTCATAAGAAAAAAGGGGGAAAGAGACAGAGGTTGAGCAAGGAGCTCAACTTAATTCTAAAACCCGAGCAAATACAAAAGGCTTACAAAATCACCATCAGTCATACAATTAGCTTGTTGCTCGCCAAAAAAAGAATAATCTAAACATATAGATGGATTTCAGGGTGTAGCAAGAGGTACCTGCGTGTTGAAGACTGCTTCATCACCATCATCTTCTTCTTCTTATTTTCTACGACTCAGATGAGAAAAAGATGAGTATCGAGGTTGGGGCCTTTCCAAAACCTAAAAACTTGCTCGCCTTCAAATAGCATCCAACAAGTCTATAGATTTTGCTAAGGAAATCCTTACGATCCAATAACAAATTGCTCTAATTCTGATTCTATTTTGAACAACTGCCAAGTTAGATTACATTTCGATCCCTGTTATCTAGTTTGAGAACTCTATTAATTAGAAGTCCAAGTTAGATTAGATTTCGAACCCTATTATTTAGTTAGAGAACTCTGTTAATTAGAAGTCTAGTTAGATTAGATTTCAAAGAGTCCTAGTTTAATTAGAAGTGTAGTTATAAAAAATTAGAAAATATAATACATGAGGAAGAACATGAGGGTAGATATAGTGGATAGGGGTATTTTGTTCCTAAAGTATGAAAACACTAAAATTGATAGAAGTAGGATATCATTCGTGCTTTTATATAGTAGTAAGGATATATCCGTTTACCCTTTCCCATGTGATACCCAAAACTATGCTCAGTTGCTATAATGAAGTTAGGGATGCAAGTTCAGTGTACCGAATCTAATCGAACCCGATTTTTTCGATTTTCGATTCGGTACACCACAAACCGAAATCGAACTGAAACCCATTCGGTTCGGTTCTGTATTTTTTTTTTATTTTTTCTGAAATCGACACCAGAATCGATTCGGTTCGGTGTGGGTATTTTACCTACTTTTATTAATTTTTAAATATATTTTCTCGGTTTCTCATCCTAATCCCACGGTTTACGATTTTTGCCACCCTAAACTGAAACAGAACCAAATTGGGGTTTGATTCGATTTCAGTCGATTTTCAGTGCGGTTCGATTTGATTTGGGACCCTCAATTTTCGATTCAATTTTGGTGTTCGGAATGAAGTTGAGACTATACCCATAGTGAAGGTGTCCCCACCCACCCAACACCATAATGAGAATGAAATGAAGTTTGAGACTATGCCCCATAGGGAAGGTGAAACTTAGAACCACCTAGAAAAAGATATCTATCGTATTATTGAAAGTAGCCAATGATTTTTGCAAGTCAAAACTATAGCGGCAACACAAGATTCTCTGGTTGCAAAAACAGGTACCCTTAATAAACAAGCCAGAGCGGGCAGGGTCATCAGAAACGTTTAGGCCTTGTTAAGGTGTTTCTTATCTTTTCCCAGAAAAGCTCTGAATCTTGAAAACTCAGAATCTTGCTGATTCTTAACAGACTCCGATTCCTACCTTTTCCTACAATCGTTCTTAAGTTGCCCTGGTTCCTCACTTTTCTCAGAAAAGCTAATTTCTCATTCGTTCTTAAGTTTTTCTCTGAAAAGCTTAGAATCGAATGAATGTGTGGTTGTGTTGTCGTCATATGAATGTTAATCATCGGACTACTTTTCGTACTCGGATTTGATTAAAAAATTTCATGCAACCAATCCATACGAGGTTGGACTTATGTGACGGATTTATTTTTAAATATAATTTCTCGAGACATACTTATAACACCAAAAACGTTATATATATATATATATATATATATATATATATATATATATATATATATATATATATATATATATATATATATATATATATATATATCAAATACAAATAAAAAACTCATGAAAGTGTCCGGACCAATATTGTTAATGGCAAGTGATGAGGTTCATTAGTTCAATACATTCAAAATCAATTTAATCGAAAAGTCAAAATACAGAAATACAAAGTTTAAAAAAACCTACGAAAAGCGACATATAACACCAAAGATAACTATGAGGTAGCGTCGTTGCCATCCTCATCCTCGAAAGAGTATGAGGCAGTCATCATCTGTCTAGGAGAACCAGTATGATCGTCCCAACTATCATCGCGACCATGTTGTACATGAGGTTCCCAATCGGGGTCCAACTCATTCTCGGACTCTATTGTACGGTCGAAAGTATCAACCTCTGAGTACAACCAGAAGCTCACAACTACCAAAAACCAAAAGCAACAACTCAATGTTTGCTGCACTTTTATCACATAATCGGTCAATTTTGACTTCATTGTTCTGTTTAGCTTACTTTATTTGTGTACCATAAAACTTGAGGCGTAACCCATCTAGCTGATGAATCAAGACTCTCAATCGTTATATCAAATGATGGCCTTTGATTACATTGAATCATATGATAGATATTATGCTCTATACCAATGTTTTGTACTTAAGACCTTTAGATCACGACCTTCAAATCAAACGGCTTATATAGTGTTTTAATATGACACAATCGAAAATACTAGATCCTTTTAAATTGTGTGCTTGGGCCAACTTTGTGTGTACAAGTATTGGCTCCCTTTGAGCTTAATCAAGGTTGTTTTCTAATCATCGGTTTATGTGCCGCATTTGGATTTCTCTCAAAATTTACGGGCAACCAATCAAGATGGGGATGAACATATTTAACGGAGTCTTTTTTCGAATCTGATTTAATGGCCATTACTTTTAAAATGGGCCACTAATACCCAACATAGTCACCAAATCGGGGTTCGGCAATAGTTCGGTGACGTTAAAATTCAGAAAAATCCGAGAAACTTGGGAGTTCGGGGAAATATTCGGAGGAAAAATCGTGACAAAAATTAAAAAATAATAATAAAAAATTAAAATTATAAGAAATATCTACCATTTAATTCATTTTAAATGGATGAAAAAGGTTGGAAAATATATCTACCATTTAATTTTAACATAAGTTTATAATTATTTTATACTTATAGCATCGGAATGGTCTTCATCCTCCGCAGAGTAAGAGGTCATCGCATTTGCGAGTATAATAGTAAGTTATTTTCTCCAATGGCCACAACTCCCTTCCATAGTCCTGGGTTTGGCAATAATTCAACAAGGTTTAAATTTGAAAAAATCCGGCAAAATTTGGGAAGTCAGGAAAAAATTTGGAGAAAATTAGAGGAAAAAAAAAATTAAAAAAGTACTAAAAAATTAGATAGGGTGGGTTGGGTAATGAGCAAACCCGACCCTTTTATAGATCCAAGGTCCTTGAAAAACTTGGGAGCGAGTACAACACCCATTTGCCCCAGGATTTTTTGAACCTCGTACTTGCACGAATTAAGGGAAAAGTCACGAGCAAAGAGTTGCCTACTCCGATTTTAAAACGGAGTAAGACCGTAATGCATAAAGCGAAAACTCAGCCAGAAGTCCATATGCTTTGGTGATGTAGCATCTAGAAAGTTTCCTAGAAACCGTCGGATGAAAATTTGGTGATGAAGATTCATTCAGAGCTTCTAAAAGTAGGAAGTTTCTACACTCTTCTGATATAAGCTGTTGGTAGGCACGAGAGGAGAATCTCTCACATTGAAGCAAATAAGAAAAAGGTTGATTTTAAGGTTTGGCATTCAAACATTTGATCGATTGATCGGTGGAGAAGAGAAGAGAAGATGTTTGGTGAAGGAGGTCCACCAAAGAAGAGCAACAACACGAGGTATTATGAGATCAAGACGGCTTTGCAAGATGATCTCAAGAAGGCTTACAGAAAAGCTGCCATTAATAATCATCCTAATAAAGGAGGAGACCCTGAGAAGGTTTTCTTTTTTGTATAGAAGACGTTTTGGAACCTCAATCTCTTGTTTTGATTGAAAAATGAGATTTTTTATGGAAATTTCTATTAACATTCTCATGTGATTTGAGTGTCTTGGATGATGATAAAATTTGGTTCTGGTGATATAACAACATATAATTTGTCCATTTTTTTTGCAATTTGGTTCTGGTGAAATTTCGTAGTTTTCTTGAATTTGGTAGTAAGTAGCTTTGGTGCAAATACTACCAAATTCAGTGAAGCTGCAAGCCGTTGGAAATATTAGTAAGTAGCTTTTCCTGAAAGTCCTTGTAACCAATAAATCAATGAAGCTGCAAGCCGTTGGAAATACTTCAGTTTTAATCCCGTATGCGTCTCAGATGGGAGTAAAATGCCATCCGCCTTTCCCAGCTCAGATTCTGAGCCATTTCAAGTAAAAAACTCGGACGTCTATCTGTCCCTTTCACTCAGAATCACACTCAGAAAGCGCCGCATCCCATGTAAACTGCCGAACAAGGGAGAAACTCAGAAAAGATAGGAAACTACTTACTTTCTGAGTTGAAACTCAGAATCTGAGTTTATCTTGGCTCTCAAATGAGGCCTTAAGCTCGAGCCAAGCTAAGTTAGCCAACCAGACATTTAATATGTTCTTTCTTAATATTTCACGAATGGCTTTTTGCAGCCGATGATTAGGTCTCGCAACTGATGATTCCACCATTAAGAGCGTTGACTGGCTTGAATCGAACGATGGATATCATATTTTGTCCTAAGCATTGACTCAGTAGATCTTGAAACCATGGCGCACAGATCAGACGATCAGATGCTAATTTTACACGTGGCACACATCCAAAGTCACCATAATCATGGCATACTATATGTGAGAAGAGCTCTTAAGTCACTTTTGGGATGTGTTACAGGTGGAATCAATATTTGATCATTTGATAGGTGAGTCATGATCTCAAGGTATAATGTATGAGTGAAATATTATGACAAAAAATAATCTCCACCGTTTGATTCAAGCAATCAACATTGTTAACAGTAGAATCATCAACTCCAGAGACTAAATCTTCGATTGAAAAAACCCATACCCTAATATTTTAATCTCGATTAGTTGATAAGCTATAGTGAGGCTAAGCTTTTAGAACTAATGGGGATTGGCATAGTGGCGCCAAGACCGCGCCTCGAGAACCGGAGGTTGTAAGGTCAAATACCATCACTTGTTGTCCACTCGTAGGGATTTATCCCTAATGACTGATATGTGTGATGTATGAGTGTTGCAAGTACCCGGAGACTTAATTGGACACTCCAAGAGGCCTCGCCTGATATCAAGGATCAAAATTTTGGCCGAAATTTTCGATTTCGATCCCCACCGAAATGATAAGTTAGGATCGAAATTTCGGTCCAAACTAGTTTGGGACTCAAAATTTCCCCAAAATTTTAGTTTTCAGCCAAAATTTTGATCCTTGCTTGGTGTTAAAAAAATGCTTTTAGGCTTAATTAAAAAAGAGAAGTGTTACTGCCACAACAGTTTAAGCAAAGAAATAATCGTTGATTGCTTTGAATTAGACGGTAGAGATTGTATTTCGCCCCACCCTTCTACACAATAGATCTTGAGATTATGGACTTACCATTAGATGTTCAGATATTGATTCATCATGGCACACATCCCAAAAAGTGATTGTGACTAAGGCACCCTCAAACATGATTCATGTTCACTTTTTAGGTGTCACGTGAAATCATCGTCTAACCGCATGGTGGTAGGGCCATGATCTCAAGATTTATTTGTTTGGAAGATTGAGACGAAAAATGATCTCTATTGTCTAGTTCAAAACAATTGTCTAGTTTTGTGTCTAGTTCAAAACAGTAAAAAAGATTTTGCCTTTGCTTATGTGGTGTGGTTGTAACTTTTAAAGGGCGCCGCAGTAACATTTCTCATTAAAATTCAGGTGGGCCACTTGACAGCCTTACAAGATAAGAGAAGGTTTAAATTACGGATCTAAATTGGCCAGACTCGGGTTGGGCTTTAAACGGGCCGATTTTTAATCGAGCTTTTTGAGCTAGCTCATACCTGGCCTCGTCTCCTAATTGGGTCGTGCCGGTCCTATTTTATATTCTGGCCTACTACCTCAGCCCATGCCCAGCCCATTTACTAATTGGGTTATATATAAATTATTTCAAATGAATGGGTCAGGCCGAGTTCGAGCCAGACTTGAAATGAGCCAATTTTAATTGGGCTTTCAGAGCCAGCCCATGCTAGCCCCATTTACTAATTGGGCCGGGACAGGTCTATTTTTTATTCGGGCCTACTACCTCAGCCTATACCCGGCCCATTGAAACCCCTAGTTAAAATCTATCTTTCACAGGTTTTATATCCCCATCAACCCATGATAGTCAAAATAGTGTAAAGAAGTGCTTCATATGTGATGATGACTCTTCAACTTTCTTCAAAATATCAAGTTTTCGCTACATAATCCAACATTATTAGGTTGCTCCGACTCCACCAATACAAGCAGTACACGCCACTTTGGAAGTACAAAATTCCCTCTCTCACACTTCTTTCTCTCTCCTCTCTCTCTCTCTCTCTCTCTCTCTCTCTCTCTCTCTCTCTCTCTCCCTGTCTTACTGTACTACCTAATGCTAGTACATTGAGGCAGTACAGGAAAGTAATAACCAAACCGATCGAATTCCTTATTAAGCGCATACATTTTTGAACTATACGCTATTCTTATACCCCACACACTCTACGCCGGCTCACAATTTCTGAGTATGCTTATCTCCTTAATCGTAGTAATTTCCAACCCGGCTTTCTTATTTCATCCTCAATTTTTAGAATCCCTAATTTTACCCATCACGAATAACTCTAAAATGTATATGCGATTTACAAGTGATATTTAGTCAGATTGGACTATAAAATGGAATGCTTGGGCGTGACCAATATGGAAGGAACAAAAAGAAAAAAAAAAAGATGAGGGTCTCAACAGGAGCGGCATGGGAGCACATGAGAACTCTACCACAGGCTATCATAGCCAATGGGCCTTGGTTTTGTGTTCATGTGTTCTCAGGTCGCCCCTGCAGAGCCTGCGTCCTCTCCGAATCTACTGCCGTTCATCTTGTTTATAAACCTCACGTCTCCTCTGTTTCAGTGTTTTGCAGTTGCAAGTAAATGTGAATTTGGCAACGAAAGGTGAGAGATCAATTGGTGGGATCCGTTTCATGAGGTACCCCGGGATCCGTTATGCGCTCCATTTCTTTATTTATGTGATCTTGTTTCTTCTCAAATGACTTTGTACTGACCATCTGCATTCAGACGGCCATCAGATCGAATTCAAACATTGAACGGTTGGGATCAATGTACTGATCGTCTCCGACCGGTCATAATAAGAAGTCCAATCTCAAACTGTTCCCAATATTTGCAAAAACTACTCAAACGTTCATTCTTCTTTAACCGAAGGTTATTACCACACCAATACGGAATTTTTATTTTTATTTTTTTTGAAAAGAATATAAATTTTTTTTATAGGCTTATAGTCTTAAAAATATCATAAAACACTCATATTTAATTAGATGCTTCTTTTTAATGGAAAGGAAATATTTTAAAATTAAGCAATAAAATTTTTTCAAATTTGATAGGTGTGAGCGGATACTCGAGCCATATAGGCCGACCGGATACGTATTGAACGACACCGATACCACCCCGAAACTAGTATCAATTTGCCAAAATATTGATAAATTGAACGATACTGATATCACCCCGAAACTAATGTCGGTATCAATTCGTCAAAATACCGATCCGTATCTCCGACACATACAAGTATCGGCCATTCGGCCTATACTTAGAGACCTTAGTTAAAACGCATTTTCTGGAGGTGTTATGCGCTAGCAAAGGGGCCCTCTCTGTCAGCCGCACAATTATTTACGCAAATGAGTGAACGATCACTTTTGACCTTTTGCTTTGGCGTTTTAGGTTGACTCTACTCGCAAACAGACGTTTACTAATTCTACAACAGGCAGGATAGGTATCGCACGAGCCAATATTTGAAACCCCTTAAAACCTATTGATTTCAGGCGATTAAGATCATATCTCACTGTGATCCTCAGCACAACAGATCTTGAAACCATGATCTTACTATCATACGGGATTATTTCTCACCCCACTCTCAGCACGATAGCTCTTGAAATCATGATCTTACTATTAAGTGACTGATTACACTTGTCACAAATTACTAAAAAATGACCCTAAAATTACATCCGAGTGTGATGTGTGCTATATGCTTCTAAGGTCACTTTTTGGGTATTTGTTCCACGTGGTGAAAAAAATAGATCATAGTAAACTCATGGTCTCAAAATTCATCCTATAAAAGATTAGGGTGAAAAATGATCTTTACCATCTAATTGCAAGTAAACAAGAGTGGATTCGGAACATGGGCACCCTCAGAAATCACGTACGAGTCGACAGAGGTACCCACAAGAACGTTCAAAAAATTTCCCTCTTAAACTAGGCGCAATGGCATAAGTTTTGTGTGCAACTAACCACATTTACAAATTTAGATACAAAAATGAACCAGTGAACTGTAGATGCGTTTCTAACCTTCTTAAAAGGGTCAAGGTGAGGATTCGTAGTTGGTGCACAGCCCAGGTCAACATAAGTTCACCAAACAAGTTAGGGTAGCTCTGTTCGCTCCCACGTCGGGGACCCATTGAAACTATTGAATGGGTCGGATCAGATGAGGTAGATGTTTGTCACCCTGATTTTTGACACAAAGGATCTTGAGAGCATATTGCAGTTATCACAGAGCTAAGTTTATTCCATGTGTCACATATCCCCAAAATGTGGCCCTAAAATCACATTTGAGCGTGATGTGTGCCATTATACACAAGGGTACACAGACATGATCTCAAGATTCTTTGTGTGGAAGATCGGGGTGAAACACGACATAAATCATCTGATTAAACTCGTTACAGTTCCATTTTGTGCAAATGACTTGTCACATATATATATATATATCTCTAAACGCACCCACATCCCAAGCCCCTTAAAAACCATTAAATCCTTTGAATCATATGATGAATATTGTTTTTCACCCATATCTTTCACTGAATAGATCTTGAAATCATGGTGCACCTATCAAACAGTCGGTTTGTGATTCAACGTGCCATAAATCCCCAAAAAAATGGCCATAAAATCACATTTGAGCGTGATGTGTGTCATATGATTCAAGGTCTTTTTTTGGAGATTTGTGACACATGTAATAAAAATTGATCATCTGATAAGTGGGCCACGACCTGAAGATCCATTTTGTGAAAGATAGGTTTGATAAATGATCTCCATCATCTCATTCGAATGAGTAAATGGTTTTCAAGGGATCTAGGACATAAGCACTTTCGTAGAATGCGTGAGCACGTTTAGAGGTACCCTATATATAAAGGATTTGGTCAAACAAATCTAGTCCGATCAAAAATTGGGCTAGAGAATCTACTAGGTCAATATATATGGCTGGCTTGGCCCAGTGAAGCAAGTGACCCGACCAACGACATGCACCGACCCAACTGAGACCCAATCCATGACCCATTTAAAAAAAAATGTAAATATAGGTCCCGAGAAGAGTTGAACTCACAATCTATTGGGTAAAAAGTAAAACAATACTAATCACTTAACCAACTAAATAATGAGATTGTTTCAAATCATTTATACACTAAAAATTATATTAAACAGCTAGATGGTAAAGAGTAAAGACTTCAAAGATTTGGGGCTCCTAAATATTTGGAGGCCCGAGGTAGTCTGTCACGGGGGCGCAACCCGACACCGGCTATCACACCCGTGCGGCACTTCGTTGCCACGTGCAAGCGAGGCTAGCCTACCCAATCATCAGACTCTGATATCACCCACCTAAAGGACGGGAACTCCCGTTCACGATTGCCTGCTCCCAAGGCCAACCATTCATTGCATCGTGCCCCTTCACGACACATATGCCAGCACCTCCGTGCTATACTTGGCCGGCTCAAGCTTCACCCTCGCGTGCCCTATACTAGTATCTCGCTTCGCAACAGTAGCATGCAACTCCTTATGTTGTCCTATTCTAACTTGGCTCGCCGATATACTGAATCAAGCCCACCATCGTGTGGATTTCTCGATACTAACACACGTCTACATCCGGCCCTCAACTACCATGCACTACCGTGTCCCACGTAACCCTCGAGTGCCTTTCTTATTACCGACCCATGTGCACCGTGACGTCAGCCAAGGGCCACATGGCAACCTCACCTTGGTTGACACACGATATTGCATCCGATGCAATGTCCTAAGCCTACACTTTCAGACCTAGGAGACATTTGCACATCTTCTGGCGACGCAAAACCCTGTGTGTGTGGAAGTAGCTATCCAACTCCCCTCCCATATAGATGGTTCAAACATCGTCTATGAGCAAATAATCTAAGGACCTCAAACATATTGGTTTGTCATACCCCCATGACACACGAACTCCTTCTATGGCACACTGTGTTATGCCCCACACTACTATGCCCATGACTCCCCGCATCATTTTCTCGTGCGACTGCGTCGCAACTATGTCGAGATCGTATCGCACCACCAATTAGCTCCAAGCCGAGTATTAAACCCATCATAAGCCGCCTCTTGGGCAAAGGCAGGCCCTGCAAATATCCAAGGCTTGGCTAGTTTGTTGGAGGGGAGAGTACCATGTTTGGACGCCCGTGCGCCTCATGCCAGCTCCAAATACAATTGCTTAGGAGCTGGTTCTAAGTTATGGTACTTAATTCGTTCACTTGCCTAACAAATTGCGAATAGAATGCAGCAAATCAGTTCACAACTCAATTCAGTCTGATTACAATTAATGCTAAAAAATTTAATTAAAATAAAAATTAAATTTCAAAAAAATTTAGGCTTTTAGCTAAACAAGACTATAGGGAGAATCGTTTTAAGTAATTATACCCCCTTTCGAAAGTTTCAGCTTAGAGGACCCCGATATTAGGAGTACCAAAATATGACAATGACACGGCATCCACATATTTCAAGGTTACATGGTAAAGTGAAATGACCCACATGGCTTTAAAGTCAAAGGGCAAAATTACTGTCTCATCCTTTCGCTTAAAAAAGCAAAAAGTTCTTGATGAGAGTTTTTGTTCGTCTTCATCTTAGGGTTTCGATGAAGTTGCCACCCATCCGACCATCTTTGCTCGCCTCCTCGATCATATCCATTTTTAATTTTTTTTAATTTTTTTTAATTTTTTTTTGAAGGACATGTATAGAATCGGAGATTCACAATGACTTTTTTTTAGTTTTTTTTCATGATGAATCACAATTTTTTTAACCCGATCTACAAAAGGAGACTTTCTTAATTGGGTTTAAGAATTTGAGATACAAGAAAGAAAAAAAAACCATTGTCTGCAACCAATTAAAAAACCCATTCAAGATCCCAAATCCTACATATTCTAGAGTGGGCTTTTTAGATTCCTTTCATGGCCAACACCCATAGTGTACTCATGGACCTTCATTAATGAAAACTAAAGATATGAGGAAGAAGGGGATTTTGAAACATTTAAAAAAAAAAAAAAATTTAAGAAAGCTCGGAGACATGCTTTCATGAAAAATCACTAGGTAAATTTGTTTGGGGCCAGTACATATGGACGGAAGGTCGCTGCCGCACCATTGAGCTGATTTGCAGCGGCTAATACGTGCTGCCTGTGCTAGCCAATCATACCACTTTTCATCACTAAATGCTAGGTTGTTGTTTTGAGCAATTAGAGAAGAAGACAGACAGTTTGGTCATTTTATAAACTTAGAATCTTTCTAAGTATGTGAGTAGCAAGGCAAAATCACATTTACAAAAGAAAATCATGGGCCTAAATTAACGTGAGAATCCCTAAACCCCAAAACTTCGCAGCAGAGTATTTGACACTGAAACTTCCCAAAACGGATCCCTTATTTCCAAAGTCCCCAAAATTTGAAACTATAAAGAAGGAATTTGAACCTAAGACTGAATTATAAGTTTTATAGCTAATCAAGTGACCATCTGTATTTCTTTTATTAAAGAGTGCAAATTTATATTTTAAAGTTAATAAATACTTTTAAAACTCATCCCACCCCTAGCGAGTGATGTACTTGACATTAGCGAATTATGAATTGTGAGCCTGAATTTGAACCGAGTGAATTAAGTATCTTTGTACCTAATTCGAATGTCAAAAATGGCACTCTAGTCAATCTCTTTTTGTGAACTGCATTTCTATTTCTGGGCAGAGAAATCAGTGAAAGTTGGCACTCAAATTATCAACTCATTTACCAGACTTTCGATTGAGATTGACTTTCGATTTGAGATTCACTTTTCAGCAGTGATGCCCATTGAAATTCCGTAGGCTGCATCTATGGTCTATTTGAGTCCTTATTTGTTCATTTGTTATAATGAATTGGGAAGAAAAAATATAGAAGTGTATATATATATAATCACTCAGTGCGCTTGAGGATATTTCAAACTTACCAATGTAGTAGAGTGGGCGAAATGGAGCCACGCAAGTGGTGTGTTTTACAATCAAATGAATACCCCCTTCAATTGAAGGGATATTTTATATAGTGGCAGTGACTTGCATATAAACATATGATGCAAAATATTAGATAACAAAGAAGCAAGACCAAATTTTGGGTGCCCAACGACTCGGGGTTTATGCCCGAGGTGATGATGCACATTGACCACCTGATGCAACGCTACAGGTCCATGGTATATGCCTGCCAACCAGACCTATCCCCAATCCGATCCGACTCAATTTTTTCCGACCTGACCCAAAGGTCAGGTCAAGAGCCAGATAGGTGAAGTTTGTGCTTGACTCAGGTTGCAAAATTGCGTGGGGAATTGGGTCAACTGAGCCGATGAGCATCCTAGTAAGACTACGTGTTTGAGGTGTGCGGATGCATAGGAAATGACAAAAGAACAGTACTAGGAATAAGTACATAAGAAGTTTAGACCTTAATATAAATGTGTGAAGAAATAAGAATTACAAAGCCAACCTGAAAAAGATGAGACGAGGCGACGACTAGGCCTTTTTACCCCTTCGTAACAAGGATCTCTCTCCCTCTTTCCTCAAAAAATTAGCCAAATTCTTAATCTTGTTTATGACAAAAATACTAGTTAGGGAATTCATTCTAGACAATTTCCATCAGTTCCTCTTCAAGATCACCGTCAAAAAAATATATAAATCAGTATATTACTTTTTATGGGTAAGCTGGGATTGAACCTGTGACCTCAAGGTTGCAAGATTGTCAACCTTCTACAAGCAAAGGCCCAATCCCTTAACAAAATTTTACAAAGGAAAATTTGTGACAAAATGTTCTGTTTCACTCTCTCGGATCTTGAAATGCAGTGAGTCTGAATAGTTACCTTCAGTGATGCATGCTCATGGCAGCACCTGATCTCAATACAACTACAACATTGCTAGTCATGTTTAATAAACTAAGGCTAGAAATACCTGAATTTGTTATTTGCAGGCAGTTTCTCAGCAGATCTTGCACTGTTATTCTAAAAAGCTTTCCTCTTCCCAAACTCCTTCGCCTTCTTGATTTTCTTATTTGCAAAAGGTTCCTCATTATCCGAAATATAGGATCCTGTATTGATGTTCTCAGCATCTTTCTGTTTCTCCTCCGCATTTCTAATTTTCTTATTTACAGGTGGTTTCTCAGCATCCGCAATATAGGATTCTGCATTGATATTCTCAAAAGCTTTCTGCTTCCCAAACTCCTTAGCTTTCTTCTGCAAGCAGACAAATTAAGCATGTAAGGAGATATAATACAAATAGTTATATTGGCAACTCGTAAATGCTAATACAGGGAGAAGCCTGATTGGCGGGAAAATGCAGGCATGTTTCCAACCAACCAATCAGGGCTCCTCTCATTTTTACTCATGTAAGTGAGGTCTGATATTGTCATGACCATTGACATGCGGGTACTGAATTCACCAAAATACGAAATTTTAAACACACAAATACACAATTACAAAAGCAAGATAGAAACTATCCAATATAAGAGCAGTTACTGGGCATGAAAAAAGCACTGGAAAAAGGATCAGGCTCAAGGATCAAAATCTCAGTTTTCCGGTACATATCGGCCAGCTCCAAAATCAATACGCATCGGTTTTCGACATTACATTGGTATGTATTGTCCGATATATACCAATATATGAACCAATAAATTGAATATATCGACCTGGTGACCTCTGAAAACTGATACCAGAGATACGTGTCAGACAATACGTATCGGTTTTGTTCGGAATTTTGATCCATGACCAGGCTTCATGCAGTCATGGTACAATAGTCATAAAGCTGAGATTGTGGGTCCGAACTCCGACTTTGTCCCATCAAGTTAAAGAACTAACAAGATTTACTGGATGAGTAAGAATGGCATGGATAGCTACTGTATTTAAATGCTTTTCAAGAGTTTCAAAACTTTTAATGCTCCAAAATCCATGATAATTACCTCAGTGAAGAAATTTATGTGCCTTGCTCATTCCCAATCCATTGCAGTGTTTAAACTTAGTCCTTGGAACAATATATTAACACATACAGAAACAGGATCTATATTAAGCGGCTTCAATAATAGAAACATGAAAGTGCAAACATTTTATGGCATTTCGGTTCATGGTATTGCCTTCTCATGTAAAATTGACTTTATAGGTAAGAAAGTACATTTTTTTACTTGTAAAAAGTACAATTTTGGTGTAAATGGTTGTTTGGTTCAATGTAAACTTCGGGTGTAAAATCCACTTTATGTGCTATTTCACTTTAATATTGAAGTGGACAAGCTGTGTCAGATCTACTTTATAGGCTATTTCACTCTACTTTCTATCCTCATTTTGAATTTATTCAACTATTGCTTTTTTTACTTGCATTTTTTAAGTTTTACAAGGCTAGACCCTCGTAAGCCAAAAATATTGCAAGTAAAATTTATTGTCAGTTTGTCACAAACCTCAAGAAATTAAGAACAAGCAAAATTATACTTTTGTTGTAATATGGGAGGATTACACATAATATTGCCACATTACAGTGAACCGAACGTGCCCTTGCCCTTAGTCTATTTTATGGGGTCCCTTGGGATCTACTGAATCAAAACATGCCACAACATCATATAATGTGCCTGAACGAGCTTGGCTAATGATATTTAAATGCCCTGTTCTGATAAGAACGTGTTCACATTCAACTTACATGATACAACAAAAGCATACTTTTTAAGGTAAAATCAAATCATCAAGGGTAGAGGTATTTGAATTACCTTTAAGAACCTTGCCATAGCAGCCACCTCATCCTTGTTGTCTTCAGATTTATTACAATTGGATACCTGCTTGGAGGATTCCTGAAAGGTTAGTGGGGGAAAAGGGTGAGAGGCCAGATAAGTATACAAATTTTAAAACAAAGAACTAACAAGTTCTAAAATCAAACCTCGGGAGGAATAAAACCAGCCTCTCTTTTTCTCTTGTTTTCAGCCGCTTTTTCTGCTTGCTTCTCCTGCTTCTCTTGCCACTTCTTCACTAACTTCTTCTGGTTGCTTAAGAAGTACTCACCGCTTTCTAGTTGGAGGTCAACCTGAAAATTTCATGTTTAAGGAATGGCAGTGTTTAACCATAAAATTTCATGTTTAAGGGATACCGAGATAGAAAACAAAAGAACCAAAATTGTTGAAATCACAAGGGTATACCCCTTATCACGAAATGCAACCATATATGTAGAAAACAGAAGATATCTCCCACTCCCCCAATTAGAGTATGGAAGAAATAAACCGTCTGTGGTAAATATTTTACATTCGTAAACTACGTTTAAGGGACCAAGAGACCAAATGCATGGATTCAAACTCAAGGCAGTGACCTCATTACTGGTCTTGCAGCCATGCTGGACAGCGGTTGGCTGCAAAATCAGTAATTTCTCTTTCATTCCAAATAGGGGAAAGAAAAGACGGATTAAGTCATTGTAATATAAACAAGATAAATCAGTCATTTTTGCTGCCATGTGAAACCTAGAAGTACGTTCAAACCTCACAAACACCACAATGACAGGAAATACCACGATATATTTAATAGGAACTTAATGGCCAGTGAAACAAGTTAACACTCATCTTATTCCCTCTTTGATAACTGTTATTCCTTCTTTCTTGCCCAGCTCCTGTCTTCTGCTGTATGGGGTGATCCACAGAATCCTGGGAATCAATGTTTGGAGGCTTCGGACCATGGGTTAAAATCTTGGAAAAATGGTACGTATCGTCCAACCCCAAAATTTAGGTTTTTGTATGGGAGGCACCAATACGGTACATTGAATGTACCGTATCGTCCAACCCCAAAACCGATACATATCGGACGATACAGTCCAATGTATCGTCCGAAATTTTAGGTTTTTGTATGGGAGGCACCGATACGGTACATTGAATGTACCGTATCGGTGAGGTCCAAAACCGATACGTATCGTCCGATACATATCGCTATCGGACGATATTTTGACCCATGCTTCGGACTCCAGGATTCAATGAGGCTGAACCTGTAGTGCAGTGGCAGAGACTGCTGCCTATGCCCATTACAAGAAATCATATGATACTGTAAGGGGAGGCTCTTCCTTGTCATCTATTCCAGGTCCTTTCTCAGAATAGTCTGAGGAAGCTATTGAGTGATGTGCACACCAAAGGTCTACGTTAGGTTACCAACAGGGTTGAGAAGGTCTGTAAAAGGAACCTTCAGACCCAACAGGGTCAGATTTTGCCAGCAATGGGCAATGAGGGTACGATATTTGCAACCAAAGATTTGGTCTCCACAAATAGCATTTTCGCAGGCAAAAACTGTTGACTGCCTCGAATCAGATGATGGATATCATTTTTCTGCCTAAACTCCCAAAGAACTAATCTTTAGATCATGGCTCACCTATCAGAATATCAGATGTTGATTCCATGTAGCATATACATCCCTAAAAATTACTGTGATCATGGGCATGTGCGCCACATGGAATCAACAGCTGACCGTCTGATAAGTGAGCCATGATCTAAAGATTAGTTCTATGGGAGATTGAGCAGAAAAATGATCTCCATTGTCTGATTCAAGGCAGTTAAAAACCCTAATTATAGAAATTGAAAATTTGGTTGCAGAAAATGATACCCTCAAATCTCTGTTATTGGATATTGTTGATGTTTTCCCTTTCAAAAAGAAGCAGCTAGGGTAGCTAAAAGAATGAACTGGTTCATTGGGTAGCTAGTGCTCTCGGCAAGTAGATGGTCTGATACGGCTGCAGAAAGATATGAGAAACTGGCATAGCGGGTAAAACATTGCTTGCCCTTCAATGCTAGGATATTAAATTTTTTCAAGCTCTATGTTTGAAAGTACGAAAATTAATTAAGTTGCACACATTCACAGCCAATCTCCGCAAAGCATAAGATGCCTGGGCTCTTGTGAAAATCAGAAATAAAGATGCTGGTAAATTTTGCCCATGTTGACACCAGAGGAAAAGATTGGGATGTGTCTCTCTCAATCCAGAGAACAGTGTAATGAACAACCTAGAAACCAATATATAAATAAATGAAACCAGGGCTGCAAGAGAACCAGGATGAAAAAAATACAAGAAAGAGAAAGCAAGAATCTCATGGCATTGGATGATCATGGTGGTGGGTGGCAGTAGTGATAGTCTAACCCAGTAACTAACGAAACCCGCAAAGTTGAAAGAGAAAGCGTGCATCTTTGGCAAGTACAAAACAATTTGATGAGGGCTTTGAGGTTCAGGACGCAATTTTGGTGAGTAAAATTCTCTCTGCGAGAAAGGAGCTGACTAAAATCTAAATCCACCAGAACCAGGAGAAGAGATCGCTACCAGATACCTGACTGTAACAATTGCTGAAATTCCAACCATTGATAGCCTATGGTATGATTACCAGTTGATCGGTTAGCCAGAAAAGGCCACGTGCTAACTGTATGCTAGGCAACTAAAAAGGTTGTAGACAGCTAAAAAGGTCATACCCAGTGCACAAGGCTCCCACTTTCAGTAGGGTCTGGCAGAGGTAGATGGTAGCATAGTCACAAAGTCGGTAATAAATCGGCAGGAGTCTTAAGTCGGGGAAGAATTGGTAAAAGTTGGAAAAAATGGGGAAATAAAATATTTTTAAAAAAAAAGAATTTTTGCATTTACCTCCTTAAGATATGTTGTATTTACACTGCAGTCCCTGCTTTTGTGTTTCCTTTGCCTTTTGCCCCCTTCAGTGACGAATCAACAGTTGGCCATTATAAAATTAAACTTTGACTGCTTGGAATCAGATGATGGAGTTCATTTTTCACGATAATTTTCTACCCTATGAATCTTGAGATCACGAGTCTACCAACGGACGGTCAAATTTTGATCCACATGGCACACTTAGTGAAAAGTGGTCCAAGAACCATGTTTAATGTACAATTGTACACCCACGATCATGATCACTTTTTGTATTATCTGTCACATGAAATCAATATCTGATGGCCTGATGGTAGCCTCCTAATCTAGAGATTCATTGGGTAGAAAATTATGGTGAAAAATTATCTCCATCATCTGATTCGAAGCAGTCAAAGTTTAGTTTTATAACAGTCAACAGTTGATTCGTCACTGTAGGGGATAATAAGTAAAGGAAACACAGAACAGGGACCACAACGTAAATAGGTGAAACCCGAGGGGCGGAGTATAAATATGACATATCTTGAGGGGGTAAATGCAAAAATCCCCAAAAAACTATCATACTATATTTCAGGTTAAAATAATGGTTTCATGAACAAAATAGGCAAAAAGAACAGAAATATCGAACAATATCACAAACATCGCTGCTTAATCGGCTGAGTCGCCTACACCAAGGATCAAAATTTCAAGTTTCATTTCGGTTTCGGAGGGGACCGAAACCGAAATTTCAACCCCATACAAAAATGACCGAAATTTCGGACCGAAACCGATAATTTCGGTCATTTCGGCCGAAATTTTGATCCATGTAGTCATGATGACTGCAAGTCGCCGACTTTTTCCAATTTTTTGAAAAAGTTGAAGACTTTGTGACTATGGATGGTGGGCAGCCTTACCCCCATTTTGGAAAGGCTGATTCCAAGACTCAAACCTGTGAGCTATCGCTTTGGGCAGACAGCACTTGCCGTTGCACAAAGGTCCGACCTCGAACTGTATGCTAGACAGCTATTGATGAGAAATGGGAAAGTGCTATAGGAAGGAAAAGTTTATTCAAATCCACCTCATTTCACACTTACAAGGCCAGCTGTGCTGAATTAAACCTAGGTGTCTCTGGGAGCGGTAATACTCATTCCACGAGACATTTTTTTCTTGTTAGGTAGGATGGGATTGAACCTATAACTGTACCTCAAGATTGTGCCATCATGGACATTCCAGTTGAGCTGCAGGCCCAACCACCACAAGACACTTCTAGCAAACTCAAAGCTGCAGTTACCTACTCTTCTGTCCCAAAATATACAATTGGGATCTCTGCTCCTGTGGATCACTCTCAGAAGCAGGAAGCATAAAGAATTAAAGACGGCTCCCTGCTTCTAGTGGGAATCACGATTCCACAATTCCAAAGCTGGCTCGCCTAGGAATCATGATTTCTACATTTTAGGAATCACGGGACCTAGGTTTCCAGTTGCTCTATGCATCATCATCAAGATAGTGGAATAAAAAGTAAAATCATGAGCAGCTGAAGTACAACCATGCTTTAAAAAAAAAAAAAGCATCATTCCTAGACAAGAAAATAATATACCTTTCTTCTTTTTCTTCTATCATTTTTTTTCTTTGTTTTGTTAATTAGGTGGTAATGTGGTATCCAACCCCTAGTAGCAGGAACCTTCTACTTAGCGGGCCACTCCCGCATCAGAATCTCGCTCCCGCTCCCGCTCCTGCTTCCGACCATAAAACTATTCAATTTTAAGCTTTTGTTTACGCTCTCGCTTCCAACCTACTACACGCTTCATGCCGCTTCGTGCAACTAAGATCCAACCACATGATGTGAGAGAGGCTGGAATGACACCATGGTGAGAGTCGAGAAAACAGATCTCGGTTGACAGGTCTCAATTTAGCTTCTTTATCTCTATCGCTTGATTTCCCATGTGCCACATGCAAGGTTTACCATTTCATCTCTGGTATCAGTGCCGGTATATATTGGCAGGAGATTTTTGGAATAAAACTGAGTCAGTGGTTCAAGCCCTTTGCCTCTTTGTCCTAATTCTCAAGTTGGGTTTTGTTTGTCTACAAGGATGCTATGAAGGCAACACCTAAAGATGCAGGTATTTCTTATGAGTGGTACTGAAAAATTATTCAAGGCATTGGATCCTATCATGACAGACATGTGCCCGGTACTTGTTCGAATCTGCTATAATATTCAATGAGACATTTCAGAAATTGAGAATCTTTATTGTACCCTCATTTTTTGTAGCATATTACCTGAGGCTCTCAAATTAATTATAGCGAAAGTTTCAGCGACAATTCTGAATTATTGACCATGATCAAGAATGTAACCAGCAGATTAGAGCCCAACATCAGTATTCAATTAGAGGCTATTGCCCAAGTAACTAAACATTACCTAATTGCAATAAAACTGATGTAGTTTTTAGTGCAAAGCCTACTATTCTAATATCATTTTTATGATCTAGATTCACCTATTCTGAGATGGTCTTGGCAATTTTGGAAATATTATGACAAGAGAAGGATCAAATTATGAATCAGATTTGTTCTTATTCATTGATAGAATAATGAGTTTATGAGAATGTTGATTGCTGTAGAGATATTTGGGCAAAACATCAACCTCATCAGGTTGTGAGAGTTGAGCACATTTTCCTCATTCACACAAAATCAAGAACAGACTAACCTCTAAGAAGCTTGAGATGTTAGCATTTGTCCAATATATTAGCAATTGGGGGTTAGAAATATGAGAAGATAAGCAGCAAACTGTGAATTCAAATATTAGATAAATCGTACATCAGCAACATGAATGCCATCAGAATCTCTTCATCATCAGAGTATTCTAAATTCACCGAATTTGATATTGGACAATCCGTACATCATCAGAAAACTCGAGTTTCACTGATTTCGAATGTTGGTGGATTCGTACATCATCAAAACATGAACATCATCAGAGAATTTGAATGTTGGATGATTCATACATCATCAAAACCTCGTCATTGAAGCATTTGAATATTATTAATTCAGATGTTGGATGATTATACATCAACCGAACCCATCATAAAATTTGAAGCTGTATGAGTTACAATACAATTGTAGAGATAGAAGTTACATAGCACTATGATGATGATGATGATGCCGAGCCACCTTGTTCTTCTATGTGGATTTGAGCATGCACTTTGATGTAGAACATTATGCATTGTGATTGGTTTATGTTCAATTATGTGAATGGCTTAAGTTTACTAATGCCAAGGTGATAAAGTGAATGTGATTGTGATGGTTTAAAAGCCAATGTTATTAAGTAAATGTTCATATATATCATTTGCATTTGATTACATCAGTATGTGTGAATGTAATGCAGGTGAGGTATATCAATGTCCAATTGATTAAATGATAAAATATTTTTTTATAGGTTTTATATAATTTCAAAATATTATTCTATTATATTTATATAGAAAGTATATAAATATGGATTTCACTTTCTTAACTTTTTTAAGCTATTTATCATATTATAAAAGCTATGTTATATCAATTCTTTTAAAATATCTTTCATTTTTTTTGTATTTATATGAACCCGTATAAATTTTACCAATTTATTTTCCCTTTAATTTTTTTATTTTAATGACTATTTTATACTCTAACTGATTATATCAATTTTATTAAATTATTACAATTTTTAATAATATCTTAAATATATGTTTGATATTTTATTATTTTTTGTTTAAGAAAAAAAAATACATAAAAAATAATAAAATTTACCGGTATGCACTGAAAAATATTGGTTGGCATGTCTGTTATATACCACTACCTAGGGCTCTCAATGGGCCAGGCCAGGCCGGATTTTGGCCCGCACCCCGACCCTGAACAGTGATATTTTTTATTAAGCAAACCCAGCCCGGAATCCGGACCAGACTAAGCATGTTGCAACTGGGATATATCCAGGCCAGGCTTGGGTTAAGTGTTGCAGCATCCGGCCTGCACCAGACCCGGATATTTTATATATATATATATATAATTATAATATTTTTATATAGTTAAATATGATTTACTTAAATGCCCTAAAATTAAACCGTTGAATGCTTCAAACTTGGGGCATTTAAGTCAAAAGCGCAATAACCTTGTGCATATATTTTTTGGTTGGACAAATTGGATGGCTCAATTTATTTTCAAGCAACCGTTGCATAGCTTTTTAGCTACACAACTTGGATGGCTTGTTAATAGATTTTCAAGCAACCGATGTCCATTATAACAATTGTGCAACAAATTAAAAAAAAAAAATTTAATAAAATCATGTACCTAAGCCTTTATAATGGTAATATAATTATTTAATTAAATTTTTAACCTTCTTCAAATTTTTATTAGAAAAAACACAACCCAACCAAATTTTATTAAAAAAAACAGCCCCAAAAAATAGCCCAACCAAATTTTATTAAAAAAAAAAAAATCGGAAAAAAGCCCGGAAAAACACCCAATCCCGGCTCGGTCCAGTAGGGGCCAGGCTTGGGCTGAGTACATCGTAGCCTGGGTTAGGGCCGGGCTGAAAATTTTGACAACCCAGCCCGGGCAGGTTAGGGCCGGATGGAACCCCAACCCGGCCCTAATCCGGCCCATTGAGAACCCTACCAGTACTAGCCAAGCTCGATACTGGTTATAGTACCAGAGACAAGATTTTAAACCTTGTTAGAAATGAAGGTGGATGTCCTACAGTTTGAGGTTTCGCTCCTATTGATTAATCCAATGATGCTTTGAACAGAGGTCGACTCTAGTAACAAAATTAGATGGTTAAATCATTTCTCCACTTCGTCATGAAAGCATCCTTATCCAGGGAGATTGATCATATCTCCAAGAAGTGGATGTGAAAAAAAAACTCATAATAATGTCAAAAAATCAACCCTAAGAGTATATTTTTCTTAATTCTTAGATTCATAAGTAAATGAACCAATGGTCATCGCCACCACACCAAAATGAATCCACCAAATGCAGGAATGACTTCTAATCTTCTACGTTAAGAGCCGAAAGAAGCATAAGTACATCAGCCATGACAAGTGCTCAGCTTATCAAAGAACAGTAGCAAAAAGAGACGGGATTATTTTAATAAAGAACCATGTGAGATAAAAGCTTGAAGCATTGTCCCTGTAGTTGGAAATGCATACAAGTAATAAGGTGTCTAATTTGGTCTTACCTTGCTAGGCTGTTGAGGAGGGAAAGCTGTATATGATTTCTTCTCCTTAGCTTTAACTTTCTTTTGCTTAACATTTTTCCTGAAAACAGAACTCATATGGTTAAGAAAATAATAAAGCAAGCAGCTTAAAAGAATGAGTGTATACACTACACAAATGATTGAATGTTATACTTCTTAAACTTTGGAAGAAACCTATCCCAGCTCTCAGTTGCAAGTGCTGGATTCTTGGCAAGCTCTCATTTCATCAAAAGGGCCTGCTTATGGTAATGAACAAAAAATAGGACAATAAATCATCACGAGTTATGAGTAAAGGCATGAACAAGATTTCAATGAATAGATGGAAATTGATAAATTAAGTTATTGACCTTGATATGGTATATGGGATGCTGTATATTTTGTATGCAATCTTCCACAATCTTCCAGACCTGTTTTAGATCCTTGAAGTTCCCATGGCAGCAACTGTGCTTCCCTGTAGACACTCGCTCACAGCTGTTCATTTACTAGCACAATAATGTCGAACCAAGCGAAAAAAGGGCATGAAGAAGTTGCAAGGCAGCATTTAATGCAACTCCGGAACAAAATACAAAGGGCCAGCCACAGTAACAGACCTGAACTAGAACATAGCAACCTGTCAAAATCTCAATAGCCTACAACACACATGAAAAGTTGTCAGCAACCAAAACGCAAAAGGAAACTAGAAATCTGTAGGCACCTATTAGCATAGATATCTTATTTACAACATACCTTTAGAGTTGACGAGTTGGGGCCCAAAAGCTGCTGTCTCCGCTTGACAAATCATTCCTGCAGTAGACAACAACAAAATCAAGAGAAAAAGGATGGAATACACATCAAAGCACCAAATCATACCAAACCACCAGACATTAACAACAAACGAACATAGCATCCAAAGACACTTCCTAATAATTTAAAAAAGCAACATAGCTGAAAGCTCTGAATTTTGCTTTGCAGCATATTTGTCCAAGGTCATCAAATATCAGGAACATCTAATTTTGCTTCCCAGGATAAGTAGAAACCAAGATAGAAAGTGAACCCGCTTGGTGCAATCATCCATTACTTCCATGACAGAAACATCCTCACAGCATTCACTATTTGCATAGCTTAGCATTGTAAATTCAACCCTGTGTATTTTCAAACCTTAACTATAGTAATTAGGTTACTCTATTCAAATTTGTGTATGTCCCAAAGGGGCACACCAGTTACTCCTGTAACTTTCTTTAGCTGCTAATTACTTCTCGGCTGATTTAGAAAAAATGCTGCTCATGACATTCTTGGCATCTATTCTAGTTATGAACTCTCAAAGAATTACATTTTTTTTCTCAGTATATAAACCATAAAGTGTATTAAAGAGTATTGGCGCTAGACTATAGTGAGGACTATAGTGAGGTTACCAAAGTCGATGTGTCAGCAAAACGGGATGCACCTCCTTGGAGCACTCTCATATTAGACTTCGATAGCGGCTCCATTGGCATGCACCTCTTCTTTAAGTTTATCAGAGGACTGGTTCATGACCGTGTTTTTCTTTTGGTAGTTGTTTGTGGCCATGTTGGTGCGATTCAATTGGCTTTTTTCCGGCCCAATAGAGTGGGGGACTCTACGGAAGCAGAGGTTGCTTTCAGGGAACCGATTGTACCAATACCATTTCAAGCTCGTGACTATCATCAAAGAGTATTCTGTGAACATGATTGGATGGACTACTTTGAAAGCGCCCTTTTCATAGAAACTAGAGAACCAAATAGAAGAAATTATAGACCATACTTGAATAATTCTATTAGTTCAACCAAATCCCAAGCGAAGTGAATGAAAAGAGTGCATGCTCTAAAAGTGCGGTCACAAAAACTCCATCAGTTGACACAATTGAGATGGCTTAATTTGCAAGTCAGTTGTGGACACAGTTGAGATGACTTGGTATCAAACGCGGTTCCAGCAATATCATTAGACAATTGCAGCACCTTTCCCTCCCCCGTGGAAACATGCAATTAAATTCAGGGAAGTGATCATATGCTCTAAGAGATCGAAAAATTATCACATATTTATAATTGTTACCAAATGAAATGGTCTTTGCAAAGAATTCAAGGGTTAGGATTTTTTTCTGGGATAGGGTATAGTTCCCAAATTCTCTATTGGTACCTCCATGAGATACCCTTTTGAACTAGTTTCTTTGGCAGGCAATGGTAAAAAGATTACCCTTCAAACCTAAGTTACTTAATCCGCAATTCGTTCGATTCGAATTCGTAATTTGCAATTTCCTACTCCTATCCGAATCCAATTTGCTAGGGGTAGGATGAGATTTTCACGTGTAGTTATATTTTTTTTGGTAAGTTATCAAGAAGTTGAAATATATTTGTTATGATTACCTTTTTAAAACAATAGCAGCTGTCAGCTTACTTGGTTAGGCAAGTGTGATAGTAGAGCATAAAATAGTAAAGGTCGTCGGATCAATTCTCACCGCTCGCGCAAGTATGTTAATATATTACGGCATAATATTTTCGTAGTTTGCCCATTAATACCGAATCTGAGCAGCTCGAACAGCAAACTGGTTCGCACCGAACCAGTGAGCCATTCGCAGTGTGGAAGAGCGAATTAAGTAACATAGCTTCAAAATTCTTCAACCTAGTGATTACATGTTCCTCGAGTCTCGAAGTGATCGGTTGTGTTTGTTTCGTTCATGACCAATGTAGTTAAATGGAATATGCAATCCTATGGCTCAATCGCATATGCGAGATATGCGATTGTGCCATGGCGCAATTTATTTTTATTTTTTTTTGGCAAAATTTTGAAAAAAATTCAAAAAAAAGAATCCCATAAAACCCCCAATATTGAAAAATAATTTTGTGCTCTATTAACTTTGTAGAATGAGAAATAAAAGTATATAACCCATAAGTTGAAAATGAAAATATAAGTTTCATTGATTTTGAGCAAAATAGTACCTTGGATGGATGTGGAAAGAGAAAGAGAGTACTAAAAATTCAAAAAAGAGACCAAACCAAAGAGACACAAATCATACCTTGGATGGATGTGGTATGGATTAGGAAGAGGAACGCCTCATCTATAAGCTTTGGGGAGCACTAAAAAGCAAAAAAAATTCAAATAAGCTCCAATGGTCATAAATATGACCGTCAATCATGTATGCGATCGCATACAGTGTATGCAATCGCATAATTTCGCATATGCGATCGCATACATGACTGGGTCGCATATGCCATCATGGCATATGCGACAAGAGCTCTTAGAATTGCATATGTGATCACATATGACAACAGTGTTCATGACTTGAGTAACTGTCATATGAAGTTGGATAATAAATCAATCAAATGTATTTTTCTCAGCTATTTCCCCACACAAAAAGGCTTTTTCTGCTATGATCCAACAAACTAAGTAAAGTGTCAAAAAATTTATGGTCTTGGAGGATGTTCCCAACTTTCTTCATGATTTTCTTTAGGCGAGTATGCAAATGTTGGAAGCAATTAAAGAGCAAGTAGTATGTAAGGTTTGGAAACAGTTAAAGAGCAAGCGGGAGAAAAAACAGCAATCTTAATCTGACTCGTTCTTAGTTGAACTTAAACTGAAACTTAAACGAACCTATGTTATTTAACCACCTTCAAACCCTATGATAAGGTGATCCCATAGTGGATGATTATACCTTTATACCACATTGTGCTATCAATTCATCATCCGAAATGATTTACCATAGAGCAAGAAACAAATAACTTCTTGTTAAGTTGAAGGCCTTCAGCCGGCAATCCATAGCAACCATCAAAATCCATATCACTGGAAAGTACTCTGGCAATTCTAAATACACACTGTGCTCACTGCAGTAAAGGAGTGAAGATTGGAAAGTGCCACAAAACTCCATGTTTGCAAAAATTATTACTATTCTGAAAATAAAAAATTACATGTAAATATATGTATAATCAATGGGAATCCTCATGCGAGTATCCACATAGATCCATGAAACTTCAAGAATGGTTGATAACATAGTAACAAACACATTTAATAACAATTTAAAAAAACACTTAATCTACCATCAAGAATAAGGCAGCATGCATAAGATCAATAATCGAGTACATCACAGCCACGAACAATAGAAACAGATTAAAAAAATATAAAGATATATACCCTCTTGCGGACGAAGCTGCCGATCTTTATTATGTCACATTGCATCTCATCATTAAGTATCTTGATTGCCTATAACATTAAGCAAAGACACTGTATGAAAATTATGTACCTTAAATGAAATAAAAACAAGGACTTATCCAATGGTTGCCTGTTCCAAAAGTGAACATGGAACGTTCAAGCATTATTCACAATCGAAATCGCAGTTCGAAACAAAGTTATGCCAACAGCAGATAAAGATGCTTCAACTAAAGCTGTTCAATTACCTGACATAAGAACAGATTGAAGTTCTTTTTACCCCAATATGGCATGCTTGACACGTAGTTATCTACTTGAGCATTAGCAATATGTAGACCATATAAGTATTACGAACTGCATAACAAAACATAAACGCATAGTATAATAAACTATACCTGAGGTGCAGGAACACTTCTAGATAAAAGCTTTATGAGATCCCTAGCCTTCATAATTATATATGGATCCTTAGTCTTCAGAGTGGTTGAAACTGTCATGGATCCCTCAACCTGGGATGAAAGAGAAGTTATTCTCTGATAGTCAATAAAAACTTACCCTAAAAAGGCAAAATATAACAGGAAGCACATGTACATCTACTCACCAACTGAAAACATTTAAGAACAATAAAGGTAGTAATATCATACAGGAATACCAATGATTAATAAAACAAAATTACCTAAAAAATCAGCCTTCTAATATCTGAATTCAACTCAGCTGAGACTGAAATTTTTTACTAATTAACCAAGAGGATAAAACTACGTAGAAATATGAAAAAAATAATACTTTATCATGGGAAATATGACGATAAAAGAAACGGCTAGGAATCTATATAGTTTGAATAAAATGATCAGAAAGATTCAAATAAGCAACATAGGACTTGTGAAGAGAAAGATCTAGGTTGAAAAGTTTAAAGTTGTATACTTTCAGTTAAAGACCGGATAAAAACAGTAGGTAAAAGAAGATAAATATGCTGCGGTCGTCAGGGTTATTTATAGGAAGGAGTGAACAGACAAGGGAATCATAAGGTAGTTCTTTCAATTAATTATGGTTGAATGAGAGAGATCCTTAAATAGTTGAGGAACAGAATTCTCTGAATTTTAATATTACAACCCCTAAACCAAACTGCACTGCCGACGACACGATGTTGTTCGGCAAAGCTGATTCCGATGAAATATCAGCCTTGGCCAATATGCTTATTATATATGAAGTTGTTTCCGGGCAGAGGGTCAACTTGATGAAGTCCACTATCTCTGGGGATTAATTTGGAGCACAGGTTGTTGAAATTCTAGCCAACACGGCGATGTGTGTCGCCTCGCCTTTCCTCATCTCCTATCTAGACCTTCCTCTAGGGACCGGGAAGCCGAAGGCTAGCGATTGGGAGGTTGTCATTCAAAGATTCCAAAGGAGACTGGCGGCCTAGAAGGGGAAACTCCTAAGCACCGGTGGGTGTCTTCAGCTGCTGAACTCGGTTCTCTCCAGCCTGCCCATCTTCTTCATGTCTACTTTCAAATGCCCGATGTCAACCATCCATGCCCTCGAGAAGATCGAGAGGGACTTTCTGTGGGAAGGTGCGGATTTGGGGAAAAAAAACCACCGAGTGGCTTGGGAGATATGCCAACTGCCTAAAGTCTTTGGAGGTCTTGGCATTAGGAACCTTCACCGAACCAATTTAGCTCTTCTCGGCAAATGGTTGTGGCGGGCCGGAAATATATTGGACCAGAATAGATTATGGAGGTTGATTCTTATCCAAAAGTATGGAAGCCAGCCGGGATCTTGGGGGATTAACACCAACTGAACCAGGAATGTTTCAGCCTGGTGGAAAGATGTCAGCTCCATTTGGAGGGAGTTTTCTAGATGGGTCTGATTTAGCTGGGTTGACGGCTCTCGGATATCCTTTTGGGATGATCCTTGGTTATTCTTATACCCGATCAGATTGATGTTCCCATCGATTTTCAATGTGGCGGCGGCTGATTCTCATGGCTCGATTGCGGATTTCTTAGTTACTAATAGTGTTCCTCCGGTTTGGAAGGTGAACACTAGAAGGGCTTTGAGGGAAGATGAGTTGGATTTGTATCTTAGGTTGATGAATGCACTATATAGCTCCTCCCCGAACAGCCAACACACTAACCTGAGAGTTTGGTTGGCCGGCAAAAACGGGAATTTCTCGGTCAAGTCTTTCTATTGTGGGCTCACTTGTAGGCCGTTGGTTAGGGTGGAATGGTAAGGCACCGATCCCTTCCAAAGTTCGTTTCTTCTTTTGGACGGCTGTAAGGGAGCGCATTTTGACGATGGACCAGCTGATCACTTGGGGCAAACCGCTTCGGAACAGATGCCCAATGTGCCTTCTTATGGAAGAATCGATCTCTCACATGTTCATACATTGCTGGGTTGCTACTAAGGTATGGGGCATTATTTTGAAGTCTTTTGATCTCAGCTGGGCTGTTCCGAAAACTCTGTCGGCTTTTCTCATCTCTTGGAATGGAGTAAGATGGAATGGTCCACAAGGAGCCTTTTGGAGGGTGGGCGCCTACGCAGTCATATGGACCATTTGGCTTGAACGAAATTCTAGAGCTTTTAGTCACAAACGGCGTCCTATCGGCACCATTCTTTGTCTTATTAAAGACCTGATGTGCCATTGGACCTTGTTGGATAAATATGGTGGGCAGGGTATCGAAGATCTGCATCTGTGACCTTCCGATTTTTTCGCCGGGAAGTGGGGAATGGGGGCTAATCCTTGCTAGGATTGGTTGCATAGGCTCATTGTCCTTCGTAGAGGGTTACCTTTTGGCTCGGGTGGTTCTGTTTTTTTTCTTTGTTGCTTTTTTGGCCCGTTTCTGTATTTCTCCAACCCCTCGTTGGTTTTTTTATGGAATGGGTATCTCTTTACCGATCAAAAAAAAAAAAAAAAAAAAAAAACCGCACCCAAAGGGACAGAGTTAAAGAGAAGCAGGAAAGAGAAAACATCTTTCTTTCATAAGCGTGATTATACTAGAAAAAAATAAAGGTACCTCTATTCACGCCAACGCCCAAAACCCCTTGAAACGCTGGACTACTTGGAATCAGATGATGGAGATCGTTTTCACCCCAATCTTCCACACAATGGATCTTGAGACCATGATCCTACCATCAGATTGTCATTTTTTTATTCCACATGGCACAAATACCAAACCTAAAATCATGTTTAAGCATGATGTGTGCCATATGATTTCAGGGACACTTTTGGGGTATCCATGGCACATGGAATCCAAAACTGACCTTCTGATGGTATGCTCATGAGCTCAAGATCCATTGTGTGGAAGATCGGGGCGAAAAGCGATCTCCATTGTCTGATTCCAAGTAATCAATATGTTTCAAGGAGTTTAGGATGTTGGCGCTTTCAGAAAATCTGTTGGCGAATAGAGGTACCAAAATAAAATAAAATAAAAAATGAAGGGCACGTAATGCAATAAAGCTCTGTTTTGGTACTCAAATCTTGGATCATGGCCAAAGAAACCGACACTGTTGTATAACAAAATTTCTAAACATTAATTTAAATTGGCACACAACTAGTGAAGTATGACACAAATAATACCCTACGGCCAATTAAGACTACATGACACAGTAAACAATAAGCAAAGCTCCAATCACCGGTAAAATGTTTGAGATGAATTGTACTATGCAAAAGAACTACTACAAAATCACATATTGGGGCACAAAAGCCCTACTCAAGTATAGTCTCTGATTGCATAATACCCGACGAAACATCATGAGACCAAGAATTGATCAATGTATGTCTTAACTTGCAATCATCCATTTCTCGTAATAGAACGGCATATGGCTCTATAAAAAATAACTGAGCTACTATCCACTTTGTTTATCCAAGAGTTTAAAGAGAAAAAATAAAAGCAAAATGATTTTAATATGATCATCACATAATCACTCCATTTAGTTTATTGGCCAGATTGAAGAAAATGGTTTATGATTTTAAACTGGGAACCCAATGTGAACTAACTTTAGAGTGAAAATATCACTCTGAGCTCAAGATAATTCACAGTCAAGCATGAAATAAATGGTTTTCTAATTCGTATTCACAGTCAAAAATGAGATTATTTTCTTATTATTCTTTTTTTTAATAGCAGGTAAAAATGACAAAATATGAAAATATGCACTCCAAATAAGCACCAAAGAGGAAGACTCAACTTGATTCTAACTTTTTGAGCAAGAAGTTCTAGGGACCTTAGAGGTGCAACCTTCAAAGAAAAACAAGAACATAATTCTGCAATAACTAGGTTCTTTAGTTTCTTTTATATTTGTTAATCAAAATCTTAATGGTATTTTTTATGGAGATGGCTAAAATAAATTATTAAAAAAAATATTGACTATGTTTAAACTTACTTTTAATCCAACAAAGCAACAATATAAGAAATATAAATATATATATATATATATATATAGAGAGAGAGAGAGAGAGAGACTACAGAGCCATATGGTCTCTCTCCAATTTAGGCCGCAACAGTGATGACATCACAGTGACATCAACTCTACAACCTCACCCAAACAGAACCACTATCAACGTATTTTTTTGTTATCCTTCTAAACAATTATATAATCCATGTAGACCATACAGAAAAGGCCGGTTACTTGTTTTACCCAGGAACAGCTAAAACAACCTTTAACTTCTATTCAATTGCTTCCTATCTGATAAAGAACGCCAAGGGTGCATAAAAAACCAAAGAGCAAAAATATCTATGATGACATTGATATCACTAGTAAGGTAAGAGTACCAAACATGGGCAGGTCAGCCTACATCAAATCCCTTTGACGGCTAATCGATAAAAATTGATGTCAAGAACTTGAACAAGCATCTAAAGCTATGATCAAAAGATTTTAGGCTGAAATTTATTCACATTAGTTTAAAGTGGCCCGAATCTAACATAATTTATTGTTTGTTCAGTAACAAAAGAAAATAAAGAACACATTACAGGACAATTAGTATCCAATAATTTGAAGGTTATATGATGCAAGCAAAACTTTTTTAGTTCAATATCGCAGATAGAGAACATTAAGTGCCCGAAAGCAGTTTATGCTGACGGAGAAAGGGTCTAATAACATTAAAGGGACACATCATTTGTTTTCTTTTTCTTTCTATCGGTTAAGGCAGTAAGGCACATTGCTTGTATAGTTGTATGTGTAATGGAGTGTCATGGGAAAAATAAAAATAAAAAACGGAAGTGACCTGTAGTCATCTGCATTTGTAAGCTTTGTAATTGTACTTCTTATCCTATAGTGTAATGCTCTATTGCACTAGGGAAAGTAAATAAATGAATGAGCCCTCTAAGCTTTGCCAATCGATAGCACATTAACAACTACCAGGATGACATAATTTAACAATAAGCAGTTTTCATGAACTTCAGAGATGCATTTCACCAATCCCAACTGTAAAGGGTTTTCTTCACAAAAGCATGAAAGCACAAATTGAGCTCACATGAAATACCATACTCTTTCAGTGCCCGTTTCACAATAGGCCAGGCTTCTTGCAAGTATTGTTCTGAAAAAAAAGAAAAAAATATAACAAAAACAGGAGTAAGAAAGAAAACTGATAAATAACGATCAGAGGATGATAATTTTGTAAGAGATAATATGTGTGTACGCGCGTCTGTGGGGAGGCATTAAAGTTAAGGGGTTTTGAAATTAAAAGAACAAAGATGGATTATATGGAATACAAGTTTAGTGAATAAGAGTGTACGGATGATAATTTGATCAGAACATAGATTTTGGCAGTTCAGCTTTATTATACAACCGAACAAGGGGGCTACGCGCGATAAATGAATGCCTCTTTGATTAAAAGGCATTTTTATAACGCACAGTAAGAAACTAAAATATTGTATGCTATAGATGAAAATAGAAATCATTTAGGGTACGTTTGATTACCTTTTGAAACATGTTTCACAGTTATAACTGGGACGTTGACCATGAGCGGTCGTTTGATAGACCTAAAGGTAAGCGTGTTTTTATGCTTTTAAGCTTACGGATACCAAAAATTAGATACGAGGAGCAACCCTCGTATCCGCTCATCGTTACACGTTGTCACGTGTAACGACGAGTGCCTTTAAACGCGCCTCTAATCAAACATGCCGTTAGTGTCACAATGTGATAGATTTTGGCATTTGAGCACTACTATACAGCTAAGTGGTGGGTCACGCAAACAATAAGTATCACATCAATTATAAGGCATTTATAAATTATAAGGCACGGGTACGACTTAAAATATAGCATGCTATAGAGTATACTGTTGTGCCACGAAGAATCGACAAGAAGACGAAGTGCATGGGGCTGAGCTGCATATAATAAGACGAAGGCGTCGAATGACAAGAAAAGTTAAATTAGAAATTAGTACAATGGAGGAAGTTTAGGGGTGATCCCAATAAAAGAGAAAAATCAAGGAATATCGCTTGAGATCGTATGATCATGTCCATTGGCATTGAAGACCAAAATCAACTCTTGCGTGAAGGATCACCATGATACAACCATAAGGAAGTAGGAAAAGGGTAAGACCGTAAGAGAAATAAATACTTGGAGGGAAGTAGTGAGGAGCGTAAGAAGAATTAAAAATGATAGAATTTAACCCGAAACAGAAATAAGTAGAGAGCATCATTCAATTGAGCTATAGGGACAAGGGGATGATGATAACAATGAGGCAATATTTCGTAAGATGGGATCAGACCTGCAACTTCAAAGTTGCAACATAGAGTGCATCATTCTATTGAGTTATTGGTTCAACCCCGAGTATTTTTAGATAATTTCGAGTACAATAATGGATAACACTTGGAGCACGAAACATATCATAGAAAAAAAATGAACATTCTCCAATGGTAGAACTTATTCACAACTAGCCAAGAACCTGAAAACAGATATAAGAAGCTTCACAAAATATTAACGATGAGTTGAGCAGCACAATATGCTAACAACCAATAAATAATTTTAACAGATTTATTAATGGACCTTATTCTTCGTGACTAGTTTACAAGTACTGTAGTAGAAGGCATAAAAAGAACTTCTTCCTCTTACTAAAATTGCACAATTTTTTACAAAACCTTTCCGATTCTATTGATGTAGATGAAGGTTTTACATATGCATTTCCTTCTCTCTGCCTTTTATTCTTTTCAGCTATGTATTTTCTCTCTATGGTATAAAAAGTGACAGTCGATTGTGGTTGGGACGCCGACACCATAGGCATAGGGTTTGAGCTGCATCGCATGTATCGCCAAAAGAAGTAGCGAAGAAGGAACCATGGAGCATTGACATCATCCGGGAGGGGAGCCTAGAGAAGCGACAAGAGGGCACCTTACTGTCCAGAGTCACTCGAGCAACTCTACCTATTGCTCAAGCAAGGTTGATGACAATCCAGAGGCCAAACTTTCGGCCAAATGTCGCTCGAGCAACCCCATCGAGTGAAGACCCATGAAGGCATAAGATTCTCGCTTGAGCGAGAACCAAACTCACTTGAGCGAGTCTAGTGACGAAAGTTGTCCTTTTTGTCTTTTTTTCTTTATTCTTTTCCTGCCTTTTGTGCCCAATGTAATGTTCCATTTTGGGATAATTTAGTATTTTGTTATATTAGAGTTAGTTTCTTTTGCACATAGTATATAATGTCCTTATGTAAGCCAAAGTAGGGATTGGTTAATTTTAATGAAAATGCTATGCATTGAGAGCTTGAGAGGAGCTTAATGGAGAGTGATTCTTCTTCCCTATGTGAGTTTGGTGTGAAGCCAAGGGTGTGATGCTTGTGTCCTATCTTTGATCTTCTTTACCTCTTCTTTTCTGTGTTTGATACTTTACATCCATTTTTCCCTTTTATTTGATTGCTTAAACCCCCATAACCCTCGATCTAGAGCCCTCTTGATGCCCATCCTTGTGGGTTAATTCTACTCTATCATTCACCAATCCACAACCGTTGTTAAGTTAGAGATCGCTCCAATTGTGCAGATTGATTGTTCCCTTCGAAAACCCTAGCGAGGAGCTACAAGAATCCACATCGGGCCACGAGCAAACGCCCGACCTAGAGGATATTAGAGTTCTATCTCTAGGATTGCACCTTCCGTGTTTCTAACGGATCTCGTATGTTGGACTTGGACCCTAGCCAAAAGGTCACCTAAGCCGGAATCAATGAAACGTGCCTTTTTGAAAAGGATTACCAAAGAGGGCCTCAATGGCTTGATCTCCCTGAATTGCTTTTTGTTCTTTTTTTTTAAGACAAACTCTTATGACCACTTTACACAAATATTGACATGAAAGGCACTAATTTAGGCCACGTGGTATACATCTTTGATCATCATAAGTTTTTGGTCATCGTGTGCCAAAAATCACACATCAGATATTGGAACCATCAGATCAAAGAAATATAGTGTAGACTGTTAAGAAAATATGCACAACTGTCCATGTTAAAGTGCCATAGATGGGATAGTTCAAAGCTTCAATCCCCGCCCAAATGACTGATTTTTGGGCCCAAAGTAGCTCCCAATATGAGCTATGATTTTGATGACTTGATTTGCTCAAAAGATGTGCACGGTGCCTAAAATGGGTGCTTCTCATGGTCTCTATCTATATACACTCTCATAGCCCATTATTCCTTAGGATAATCCAAACATTTTCATTTCACCACACATTGACACGGGAAAGAGCTCAGATGAAGCACCATACACCCAACCACTCTACATCTCATAAAAAAGGTACTCTGAGGTTAAAGTTAGGCGTTTAAGGGCATCTCTAATGAACCCTATCAGCAGCCAACGAGCTCTGATAATATGTAATAACAACAAAAATCAAAGAAAAACCACTAAAATCGATATTAATGAACTCAATTCCATGAAAACCTTTCATGCAATCTCATTACCACACAACCGCACAATCAAAAGCTAAATGATAATAATAATATAAAATTACGCATTCAAATCTCAACTACAAAACCATCGAGTGAACTTGACATAAGAACCCCACAAAAAAAGAGAAAAAAAATCAAACCTCTGTAGACAGGGAAGAGAGTGGAGAATGAACTGACTTCGAGCATCCCTCCATCGTTCCAGGATGGATCAAACTTGTCAATCTTCCAATGGTCGATGCTTAGATCGTCCCATGGCTTTGGTTTGTCGTGTTTTCCCTTGTGCTTCGTCTTCTTCTCCCCTCCCATTTCACCATTTCCCACAGAGAATTCCATGCCTAACTTTGATGCAAATGCTAAAACAGATTTCTAAAATGAAGGCTGCCCCATCCCTGGTAGTCTCTCTAGGTTTTTAAAGTGAGCCTGTCTCTATTATCTACGATATCGTAGATACATTAGAGGGGTTTGGTCGTATGTACATTAGAGGGTTTGGTCAGGTCCTACTAAGTAGACCCTAAATCGGGTTCTACTGTATCTCTCACCATCCACGTAGAAGATAGTTGACGTTGGGGAATCTTGGAATTCATAAATGCTTGTTAGAGAAATTAAAGGAGGGAGAGAGAGAGAGAGAAGGTGATGTGGAGGAGAGAGAAGAGATATCCACCTAATAAATGTTTGGGGAGAGAAATTGAAGGAGCAAGGGAGAGAAACTGATCTAGAGGAGATAGAAAGTAAAAAAAAATCCAAGTGAGAAGTCTCCAGTTTATCCATGTAACTTCTTTTTTTTTTCTTTTTTTTTTGTAGATATTCAAAATTACCCAAAGGATATAGGCAAAATGTGGTTAGCTTCTTTTACTCATGAGTTATCCATAATTACTTTCGGTAAAAATGTATCCCTATTTGACCAAATAAGTGAGTTGCCTTCTTTTACCTATGAGTTACCCGAACTTTCGGTAAAAATGTATCCCTCTTTCTAACCTTTTCTTTTTGTTTTCGGTAACTTTTTGGTGGAGGGTCCTTTCGGTATCAAATTAATTTTGATAACTTTCAGAAAAAATTCAAAAAAAATTTGGGGATTAAAAATATAAATTAAATTTTATTTAATATTTTCTAAAAAAATTACTAACATTTTTAAACAAAAAAGTACTAACATATTAAATAATAAAAAAATTAAATATCAAAAATTAAATTACCAAAATTTTTGAAATTTCACCAAAATTTTTTGAAATATATCGAAATTATCGAAATCATCAAAATTTACTTAAATTTTGATGAAATTTTCATTAGACCCCCTTTTGGCCAAATTTTGCAAAATTTCGCCAAATATCAGCGAAATTTGTCACTATGAATGAAATAGATTTAAAGTAATATTTACAAAAATATTATCTTTCTTTTTTTTTTATTAAAAGGATTGTATATAAACTACAATTTATAGAAGCTTTATATTAATGCTAAACTGTTCTTCTAGGTATAATCATGTCAAGTACAAATATAACCAATTTGTTTGTTGATGCAACTATGAATGGGTATGATGAAGTATTTGATAGTTATTCTAAAGATAATGATGAAGTATTTCAAGCGTATTTGAGTTCTAAGATTCTTATGAATGAGAATTTGAAAGATACAACTCCCACATTTAGAAATATAATTTAATTCTGAAGAGAACGCTGAAACCTTCTATAACACATATATTAGAAGTATAGGTTTTAGCATTAGAAAGTAATATCTTCGTAAATCAGCAAACGGAATAATTATTTTTCGTCAATATGTATGCTGGAAAGAGGGATTTCGATTTGACAAAAACATAAATAGAGATAACAGAAAAAAAAAAAAAAAAACCCAGAGTTTACAAGAGTGGGATGTAAAGCAATAATGGGGATAAAAAGAAGAAAAAAATAAAAATTTGATTGTTCGGGAATTTGTGAAGGATCATAATCATGCAATGGTAACACTTAGAAAAGTGCATCGTTTACCATCACATAGAAAAATACCTGATGTTGTAAAAGACTCAATTGCTGATATGTTGTAAAAGACTCAATTGATGATATGAGAAGGGCGGGTATACGTACAAATTTAATTATGTCGTTATTTCAACAAGAGGCAGGGGGAAGTAAAAATATTAGTTTTACAAAACAAGATTATAGAAATCATATGTGTGTTATTTTACCCATGTGTTACCCGTAACTTTCGGTAAAAATGTATCCCTCTTTCTAACCTTTTCTTTTCGTTTTCGGTAACTTTTTGGTAGAGGGTCCTTTCGGTATCAAATTAATTTTGATAACTTTCGGAATAAATTTGAAAAAATTTTGGGGATTAAAAATATAAGTTAAATTTATTTAATATTTTCTAAAAAAATTACTAACATTTTTAAACAAAAAAAGTACTAACATATTTAAATAATAAAAAAATTAAATATCAAAAATTAAATTACCGAAATTTTTGAAATTTTACCAAAATTTTTTGAAATATATCGAATTTATCGAAATCACCAAAATTTACTTAAATTTTTCTGAAATTTTCGTTAGACCCCCTTTT
Source organism: Chloranthus sessilifolius (assembly GCA_021018995.1). Lineage (NCBI taxonomy): Eukaryota > Viridiplantae > Streptophyta > Magnoliopsida > Chloranthales > Chloranthaceae > Chloranthus > Chloranthus sessilifolius. The sequence continues at coordinate 123,473,276 of CM037587.1, read as the reverse complement.
CGCCAAATATCAGCGAAATTTGTCACTATGAATGAAATAGATTTAAAGTAATATTTACAAAAATAATATCTTTCTTTTTTTTTTTTATTAAAAGGATTGTATATAAACTACAATTTATGGAAGCTTTATATTAATGCTAAATTGTTCTTCTAGGTATAATCATGTCAAGTACAAATCTAACCAATTTGTTTGTTGATGCAACTATGAATAGGCATGATGAAGTATTTGATAGTTATTCTAAAGATAATGATGAAGTATTTCAAGCGTATTTGAGTTCTAAGATTTTTATGAATGAGAATTTGAAAGATACAACTCCCATATTTAGAAATATAATTTAATTCTGAAGAGAACGCTCAAACCTTCTATAACACATATATTAGAAGTATAGGTTTTAGCATTAGAAAGTAATATCTTCGTAAATCAGCAAACGGAATAATTATTTTTCGTCAATATGTATGCTGGAAAGAGGGATTTCGATTTGACAAAAACATAAATAGAGATAACAGAAAAAAAAAAAAAAAAAATCCCTAGTTTACAAGAGTGGGATGTAAAGCAACAATGGGGATAAAAAGAAGAAGAAAATGAAAAATTGATTGTTCGGAAATTTGTAAAGGATCATAATCATGCAAAGGTGACACCTAGAAAGGTGCATCGTTTATCATCACATAGAAAAATACCTGATGTTGTAAAAGATTCAATTGCTGATATGTTGTAAAAGACTCAATTGATGATATGAGAAGGGCGGGTATACGTACAAATTTAATTATGTCGTTATTTCAACAAGAGGCAGGGGAAGTAAAAATATTAGTTTTACAAAACAAGATTGTAGAAATCATATGTGTATTACGCGGCAGAGGACTCTTGAAAAGGGCGATACAAATATTTTACTTGATTATTTCAAAGAAAAGCAAGTCGAGAATCCTTTTTTTTTCTATAAGATATAAGTGGATGAAGATTGTCACATTACCAAATTTTGTGGGTCGATGCTATATCAAGAATCGACTACGATTACTTTGGCGATGTGGTTACGTTCGACACAACATATAAGAGGAACGAATATAATATGCCATGTGCTTCATTCACAGGAGTGAACCATCATTTACAAGCTGTTATGTCTGGTTGTACTCTTCTCTTGGATGAGAGAGAATCTACATTCGTGTGGTTGTTTGAGACATGGTTGAAGGCAATGTTTGGATGTCACCCAATCTCAATTATAACAGATCAAGATCAAGTCATCATTGGAGCAATAAAATAGGTATTCTCTCAAACTCATCATCATTTTTGTATCTGGCACATATATCAAAACATGGGTAAAAATTTGAGCCACGTATATCATGAAAATAGTGCATTCAATAAAGAGTTCAAGAAATGCATTTATACTAAAGGAACAATTGAAGAGTTTGAGTCTAGTTGGGAATCATTGCTCGAAAAATATAATCTTGTCGAAAATGGATGGCTTAAATCTTTATATAATAAGCGTTCAAATTAGGTTCCAATGTTGCTGAGAGGTACTTTCTTTGCAGATATGACGACAACCCAACGCAGTAAAAGTATAAACTCATTCTTTGACGAGTATGTAAATTCTAAGACCACTCTCTAAGAATTTGTTAAGCAATACGAAATAGCAGTTGCTGATCAAAGTGAAAAGGAAAATGCTGAAGACTTTAGAACGAGCCAAACAGAACCAATTCTTTAATGCTTGTCACCAATGGAAAAAGAGGCCGCAAAGAGATATACAAGATCTGTGTTCCTAAAATTTCAGAAGCAAATGGTAAAAAGTCTTTACTACATTGATGAAAAAACTAAAGGTGATGAGTCATATGAAGAATACCAGGTGGCACATTATGAAAAAAAAAAGTCAAACACTTTTAGTTACTTTCGATGCTAATGAAATCAAAGTTACATGTACTTGTCAAATGTTTGAATTTGTGAGACTTTTGTATAAGCAGTCTTTAGGACTAAGCAGATTATGACTGTTACACCTCAATACATCTTAAAACGTTGGATGATAAATGCTAAGTCTGGAATTGTATTGAATGATCGTGGCCTTGAAATGAGAGATAATTCTCATGGATTACAAACATTGCACTATATGAACTTAGCTCGCGAAGTCCTCAATGTCGCTACATTGGTCAAGAATCAGGTAATTATAATACTTAATATTAATTTTATGAAAAATACATGCATGTTCATATTTATAGATGATTGATGTCTTTTGTCCAATGTAGGGCACAAAGGTCAATAATCTAATCAATTAGAAAAATTTAGCTCATCCTCTACTTCCTTGATTGACAATGCTCTTCCCTTATCCTGTCATGATCGAGTAGGTGCTTTCTTACAATCAAATAATTGCACTATTCAATCTTTATTTTATAAAAAATATATGCACGTATCATAGATGACCGATGTATTTGATCCACTGCAGGGGATAAAGGTGAACAATCTAGTCAATTTGAAAACTTTAACCTATCCTATATATCACTAATCAGCAATGTTCTCACTTCATCCTATCATGATCGAGCAGGTGCTCTCCTACAATTAGGTAATTGCACTACTCAATCTTTATTTTATAAAAAAATATATATGCATATTCATATCATAGATAACAGTTGTATTTGGTCTAATATAGGGCATAAAGATAAACAGTCTGATAATTGCACTACTCTAACTAATATTAGTCATTTATTTATTATTTTTTACATTACCTTTCCATTTTTTTGTTTAATGTTACTTTTCTTCAAATAATATTATTTTTCTTAAATTATTGAGTTGTAAACTTTAGTTATGCGTATCAATTAATATCTTATATTTTTTACAGGGTTATATAATTATAATAATTTTTCATGCATTGGTCATGCTTTTGAATCTGAAGTGTCCCTTATACTTGATAAAGACGACCCATGTGATAAATTGAAGCTCTCTTTGAATAACTTTTATTATAGAAATTTTGGTTGTACCTTCACATTCAAAATTGGAGGTCTAATTTGTTAGTCTCATGTTATTTCTCTAAAAGATTTATTTCTTTAAATCTTTTCGGGAACTAAGTAAAAGCTAACATTTCCCTTTGAAAAATTAATTGAGAAGCGTAGAGAATGAAGTTTAGTTGCAAGGTAGTTTTCAAGCATGGATTCTAATGACTATACTTTCCCATTCATAATTGGTGGTCTAATCCGTTAGCTCCATATTATCTCTCTAAAAGATTTTTTATTTATTTTTAAATATTTTCAGGAACTAAGTGAAGCTTACCTTTCCCTTTGGGAAATAGTTGAGAAGAATAAAGAATGAGGTCTTTTTGCAAGGTCATTTTCAACCATAGAATTAGAAGAGCCACCAAAATTTTGAAACTTTGGAGGCAATTTGTCATGAACTAATTGTAGCACAATATATTTTTATTTTTTTTACTTTTTCCTCTTCTAATTTTGGTTATTGAGACTGGAGAATGGTCGGTATTGCTTACTAATTTGGAAGCTGAGATTTTAATTGTGATTCTTACTTATAAATTTACTAGTGATTGGGCTTTGGCCCTATGGGAGCTACTAAATTAGTACATATATATTTTTTAATCTATAGTTTCATCTTAGATGTGTAACTTAAGATTTGATCCCTTGAATCTAACGTTTCAACCCATCCTGAAATTCTAAGTATGTAATGAGGGACTATATTTATCTTTGGATATGTGTTTCGGTATACCCATATGGTATCATATTGCTCTTTACTTATTCACAATGATATCATGTTGTTTCAATATGTAGCCCATCCTATTAATGATATTATTTTACATTTTACTCAATTGGTGGTGTAATTTATTTTAGACAAGCTTCTTAACCAAGACTCTAAATTTTTTTGAAACCATTGTGAGTTGGTCTTAAATTCAAATATAGGTTGTGAACAAACAATTCACCTTCTCTTTCAATTCTCAAGCAATATTATAAGGTTGCGTTTGGGTTAGCTCTTTCAGGACAAGGAGCAACTCTTTCACTCTTTGGCTTCGGCAGTAACTGCTTTCATGTTTGATAACACAGCTCTTCGCCCCATTTGCTCTGGTGGGAAGCTGTTTTAAGTGATAAAACTGCTCTCTGTCTGCTCTCTTTATCTGTTATGGCAGAGAGCCGCTTCTACTCTTATAAGCGCTAACCCAAACACAGCCTAAGACCATCATCAAAACAATCCACTTTCTCTTTCAGTTCCCAAGCAATATTACAATACATAATGACCTGCAATCTAATGTCACCCAATAGCCTAGAAGGCCACTTCAATTTCATAGCCGAGATCTCTAAATCCAGCTCCACGCCAAATATTCCATGTTGCCCAATCTTTCTGTGTTCGGTTGGAACCCGTTGGACCAATGGATAATCATGGTGTCGAATTTGAATTCATGATGGGAAAAACTAAAATGATGTGAAAGTATAATAAAAATAAATAAAAATAAATTTTCATGCGACTTGTTTTTTACATATATATTAAGAAAAGTAAAGGAAATTTTTTTGAATATTTTGGCATATTAAAAAATATAAAATTTACATGGCCATGTTCATAGCGAAAATTTTCGTTCTTGGCAATATTTTGGTGGAGGGTCATTTCAGATAAATTTTGAAAACTTTCGAAAAATTGTCCAGAAAATAAAGAAAAATCAGTTTTAATATATACAAAAAGTTTTGAAAAAATAATTTTGTTTTACCCCTTCATTTGTAATTCGCGGAAATTTGTCAATATGGCCATAATAAAAAAAGAAAAAAGTTTTAATATCTGCAAAAAAGGAAAAAAATTCCTAAGTCATTACAAAATTACTAACATAGGTCTTTATTAAAACTTATTATTCTTTATAATTTTAAACCAATATAATAGTCTGTATTTTTTTTTGCCTAAAATCTTACTCAAAATAAGGCTATTATTTCGTTGGAATGAAGAAAAAAAATTTAATTTATTTTTTTACCTAAAATCTTTTCCAAAATTTAGTTTATTTTTTTGCCTAAAATCTTACCCAAAATAAAGTTTAAGAGATGGTTAGATTTTTTTACTTCCTCTCTCCTCCACATCAGCTTCTCTCTTACGCGTAATGTTACAAGTCGCCCTATTTTCCATTTTTTATATGTAAAATATACCCGACTCGACGGTTCCAACCTTGTTGTGAGATTTATAAGACATATTTTTGGATACCTTTATTTTCACTTTGAATAAGATAATGGAGAACGCTTTTATCTTAGTTTTGACCTAATAGATCTTGAGATCATGAGCCTACTACTGTGCCTATTGTTTGACATACGCCTATGATCATATTCCTTTTCTTGGTGAGCTCATAATCTCAAGATTTGCAAGTTAAAAACCATCAACGTTATAAGCATTTGATACCTAAGTTGAGAAAGAGAAAACTAGGTTATAAATGACATTACCTTTTAAAAATCAGTTTCCCAATTTTACCCTTTTAAAACAAAGCCTCAAATCGAAAATGCAGGCGGTACAAGGTGATTTTGATTCAAAACAATCAACAGTTATAAGCATTTGAAACCCAAGTTGAGAATGAGAAAACTTAGATTATAAATGAAAGTACCTTTTAAAAATCAGTTTTCTAATTTTACCCTTTTAAAACAAAGCCTTAAATCGAAAATGCAGGCGGTACACGATCAATGATTAACGCAACAATTAAAGTATAATTAACATTACGCCATGTGGCAAGTCATCACTGGAACATGTCTAACGTCATGCCTATGTGAATGTGAACCATCCGATTGATGAAATTTAATATCAGCTATTAAAACTAAAAAAATAGTTAATGTTATAGTTCACGGATGATTTAAATATCCCTGAAACATCATTTTTGGGCCTTTTATATTTCGATATCTCACTACGAGTGTATGGATCAGCCACGTCTTCAACCATTTATGGTCAAGAGATTCGGGTCCTTTTGTATATGAGCATACCTTAAAAGACCTTTATTTACATTGTAATTAGTAATTAATAATGCTAATTTATGCTTTATAATTAATTTGACACATTATAATTAGTAATTAATAATGCTAATTTATGCTTTATAATTTATTTGACTTATTTAGATGCCAAACCAATCAGTCCGCCCTGAAATTTTGAACTGCTCAACCCGCCCAATCTACCAAACAGAAAACTGGAAGACCAGACTCAAATCGTTGGGCCTAGTTAGAGGTTTGGCATTCAGGTCAGGTCATGTAGAGGCCTCAAAGAGTTTGGGTGAAGAGCTTATGGTGCTTGTATGCAATGATCGACCGACCCGGTCACCGACACTCCTCTAGAGTTGGTGCTAGGTACCGACCCGAACACTAACATTCATAATACTTAAGTCACTTTTTGATATGCATGCCATCTGGAACCACCATATGTTTCATATGATTTTGGGATGGATGCATGATACTCACTGAAGTGAGAGATGAACTAAATAGCCTTCAACTTTTGGAATGGATGCATGCATTTTCGAACCGGCCCCATTCTGATCTGCTTCTGGCAGATATTGTTGTTACGCCGGCGGTTCTAACCGCCGTGAATGTACATACTACAAACAGGCACATGGGTAGCTTATCATACTTGCGGGCGGTGTTAGCCGCCGCTGAGCCAAAGCTAATCATACTTGTTGGCAGTCTATGACAGCCGGTAAGGTTCTCTTATTATTTTTTGGGTAGCTCTATTTTTAATTACCGAGGACACCCAAACTGGGAAACCCGTAATGACTGATGAATCAAAAGCTGGAGATTGGTTTCATCGCAATCCTCCATAAAATGAATATTTAGGCCATTGGCGTGCCATCATACGATTAGGTTTTGCTTCCATATGGCAGAGATACCAAATAGTGACACTACGATCATGTTTAGCATGATGTGTGCCACACGTTTAATGACTCAATTTTTTGAGATTTGCGCCACATGATGTTGGATCTATCGATCCGACCAGCCAAATAATTGCCCTAGGATCTAGGCGTATGATCAATCAAAACATTAAATCCACAATCCATATAAATTAAAATATTTGTGCGTACCTTATCGCGAAGATCGTGGCCGTCGCTTTAGCTTTAATCCGATATATTAATTCCGAAGCATTTCCTACAAGGAAGAAGAAGGTGACTCTACCCGCCTCTCTTGTTATGTGTAGTGAGCGGGGGACGCCCACCAATATATATAACATGAAGAGTCATGCCCTGCTTAGAATACCGCCCATCAAGGTATTCTAATAGGAATAAGAGTCACATGTAAATTAGGAAACCTTATAGTTTCCTTCAATTTTCAATAATGCCCTTTATTATTTCAAGCAACTGCAATTCAGGGTTTTATAAAATTCTAGTGTGTGTAGGCCACACAAAATAAGAATTTTAGTTTTCATAAAAATTCCAATACATGAAATAAAAATTTGACCATTTGATGATACGGACTGCCATGATCCGAAGATCCATTTGTGAAAGATTGGGCAGCAAGCCGTTCTCCATCATCTTATTTAAATTAGCCAAATGGGGCTTTTAGCATATGCGCTCCAAGCAATGATGTAAGAGCGAATCAAGCTACCGATTTTTGAGGGCATTTCTTACATTAGAGAGTAGGCCTTTTCACACAATTAATGAGAAATCATTTTTGGAGACTTGCCATGCAAGAAGGGCCCTAGGGAGGATGAGGCGGATCAATACATTACATTGATCGTTGCACTGTATAGCTCCAATCCGAACAGTCGGCGGCGAGATCTGAGGGCGTGGTTGTGTAGCAAGAATGAGAATTTCTCAATCAAGTCCTTCTATCGGACTCTCACTTACAGACCGCTCATTAGAGTAGAGTGGTTCTTCATCTGGAAGGCCTCAATCCCTCCTAAAGTTAGATTTTTCATCTGAACGGCGGTGAGATGATCACTCAGGATAAATTCCTTTGAAATAAATGTCCAATGTGTCTCCTCATGGAAGAATTTATTCCCCACTTGTTTATACATTGTTGGGCCGCATCAAAGATTTTGGGCGTCATCCTCATGTCTTTCGGTCTGAGATGGGTTGTCTCGGAAAACTTGCCCGAGTTTCTGGTCTCTTGGAAAGGCCTCAAATGGGATGGACCACAAGGAGCATTTTGGAGGGTAGGGGCTTACGCGGTGTTATATACTATTTGGCTTGAAAGGAATGCTAGAGTTTTCAGCCGAAAGCGTCGTCCGATCAACACCATCATTAACCTTATCAAAGAGCTTATGTACTATTGAACCTTGCTTGACAAATATGGGGGCAGGGTTTAGGAGATCTATGTTTTTGAGCCCCACCTCTCCCTGTTTTTGGGTGGGGTTTCCCCTAGCTAGGCTGGCGATTTTTGTTTTTTCTTGCTTTGCTGATCTTGCTTTTCTCTAATTTTTCATGTTTGTTTCTTTACCAGCTGCTTGCTGGTTTTTTAAGCATAAAATACCGATTAAAAAATAAAAATATATGAGCTATGATTTTGATGACTTGATTTACTCAAAAGATGTGCATGTTGCCTAAAATGAGTGCTTTTCATGGTCTTTATCTATATGCACCTCTCACAGCCCATTATTCCTTAGAATAAGCCACACAGTGACACGGGAAAGAGCTCAGACTATACATAGCCGAAGCACTCCATATCTTCATTAAAAAAGAAAAAAAAAAAAAAGAAAAAAGAAAAAAAAGGCACATAGTCCAATCACTCCATATCTTTATAAAAAAACTAAAGAAAAATCAATGCAATCTCATAGCCAAAAAAACACAACCGCATAATCAAAAGCTACATTACAACAATAACATCAAATTACACATTCAAATCTCAACTAAACGATGGAGTGAACTTCAACACCCAAAATAAAAAAAGAGAAAAAAAATCAAACCTTACAAAGAAGAGAGTGGAGAATGAAATGACTTCGAACAATCAAACTTGTCAATTTTCCAATGGTCGATGTTTGTGTCGTCCATGGCTTTGGTTTGTCGTGTTTCATATTCTTCTCCTTTCTAGCTTTTGCTCGACAGTGACACAACAAAGATTTCTAAAATAGCATTGCTCTACCGTCTACAGTTACACAACAAAGATTTCTAAAATAAGGGCAATTCTGTATTCGGCCCGTTCAAACAATGCCATGTAATTTCACGCCATGAGATCGAAATAACATATGACCAACGACAAGTGTACTAGGTGGTAGAAAAAAAAATTGACAAAACCGAAACCAATTTTGGTTTGGTTCAGTATCAGTTTTGGGTGCAAAAACGAAAACCAATTTATTAAGAAGAGAAAACCAATAAAAGCCTAAAATCCCTTTTTAAAAAAAGTAGAAAGTACAAAAAAAATCGAGCCGAATCAACTGAAACAGATATGGATCGATTCGGTTCGGTATTGGTTATGGGTTTTTGCTTATCGGTTTACCGAAATTGAAAGTTTACCAAATTTTGATATTGGTTTCGGTTCATTTTACCGAATTTCCACCCTTACTTGTTGATGGGTGCCGTCAAGGGGTCGGGTCGACTCATTGTTCGACCTGCCCGACCAAAGTTTTTAATTGGGATTGGTACAAATATATGGCTATTAGGTCGGTTCGGATCGACCTAAAAGAAATTTTTGGTCAAATCAAGTTTAGATACATAACTCAACCCGATTCGAACCTGCTGACTAGAGTTTTTAATCGAGTTTGGTACAAATATATGGCTATCAGGTTGGATCATGGGTCAAAAAATCGTCCGATACCGATACGTATCGGTTTTGGACCTAAGCGGTACGATACATTACCTATGTATCGTACCCCTTCAAAAATTAAGTAATTATCGTCCAATAATGGCAATGTATCGCCCGTATCGGACGATACGGGCAATGTATCGCCCGTATCGGACGATACGCCGATAATTTTTATTTTTATTTTTTTAAATACAATTGAATTTATCGGGCGATACGGGCAAATTATCGCCCGTATCGTCCGATACGGCCGATAATTTCAAATTATCAGCCGGCCCCACCTCAATTTTTTTTCTTTGGGTTTTTGTCTAATTCTGCTTATTATTTTGCTTTTTTTAGTTTTATAATTATTACAGTCCCCGCAAATTATGCAACGGATATAATTTTATATCCGTTGCATAGTATTTTGTTATTATTTTATTATTTAAACGTTAAAACGTAAAGCAACGGATATAATTTTATATCCGTTGTATAGTATTTTGTTATTATTTTATTATTTAAACGTTAAAACGTAAAGCAACAGATATAATAAATTATATCCGTTGCATAGTATTTTTTTTATTATTTTATTATATAAAACGTTATAAAAAAAATGGATATAATAAATTATATCCGTTGCATAGTATTTTATTATTATTTTATTAATTATAACGTTGCAAAAGCAACGACTATTAGCAACGGATAAAATTCACCTGCTATAAAACCCACCGGAGAGGGATTCTTCATTTGCAAACCATCCTCTTCTTCTCTACTTGCAAGTCACCCGAGAATATCTTCTTTTGCTTCACTTGCAAATCACACGAGGATCTCTTCTTCTTCTTTACTTACAAACCACCTGAGGATCCCTTCTTCTACACCAGTATACTTCTTCTTTCGCCACTTGTAATTCACTATACTACTTATTTCTTAGCCATCGGAGACCGAAATCGTAGAGATCGGATTATCACACTTATATTTTCGTCGGATATTTAAGAGGATGTATGATTTTCCATCATCTAACTTGTATTTTTAATTATTTTTTCATTAGATCTATTATATTTATTTTTATTTTTTTTAATTAATTTTTATTTATTACTAATTTTATCATTAGATCTATTACTCTTTTTTTTAAAACTAAATTTTTTTTTACTAATTTTTTTTTATAATTAAACTTGTTTATTTTGTATTACTAATTTTGTATTATTAATTTTTTGACATATGCATGTGACACATATCACGTGTGATGTATCGCAACACATATGACACGTGTCACGCGTCACGCGTGATGTGTCGCGACACATATGACACAATGACATAGGTGTTGCGGCACATGTAATTGAAGTGTCATACATGTGACTCATAACCCATGACACATCAATTAGACTAATTTTTTGTTACTAATTTTGTGCTACTAATTTTTTGACCTATGCATGTGACGCATATCGCGTGTGATGTGTCGCGACACATGTGACACAGTGACACAGGTATCACGGCACATATAATTGATGTGTTACACATGTGACACATAACCAATGACACATTAATTACACTAATTTTTTATTACTAATTTTGTAATATAAACTTTAGCTTTAAAAAAAAATTAGTAATACAAAAATTACTAATTATTGACAAAAAATTAGTAACCGAAAACAAAAAAAAAGTTTAATTTAAAAAAATAAAGTATAGTTTTAAAAACAAATTTAGAATTAGTTTAGTTTTTAAAATTTGTAACACAAAATAAAAAAATTTAGTTTTAAAATAAAATTAGTAAAAAAAAAGAGTTTAGTTTAAAAAAAAAATTAGTAACACAAAATTAAAAACAATTTTAAAACTAAAATTACTAATAAAAAGAGTTTAGTTTAAAAAAGTAACACTAAAATTAGTAACATTAAAAACTAAAAAGAATTTAATTTAAAGAAAAATTAGTAATACAAAAATTACTAATTAGTGACAAAAAATTAGTAATCGAAAACAAAAAAAAAGTTTAATTTTTTTTTTAAAAGTATAGTTTTAAAAACAAATTTAGAACTAGTTTAGTTTTTAAAATTTGTAACACAGAATAAAAAAATTTAGTTTTAAAATAAAATTAGTAAAAAAAAAGAGTTTAGTTTTTTAAAAAAATTAGTAACACAAAATTAAAAATAATTTTAAAACTAAAATTACTAATAAAAAGAGTTTAGTTTAAAAAAGTAACACTAAAATTAGTAACATTAAAAACTAAAAAGAATTTAATTTAAAGAAAAATTAATAATAAAAAAATTAGTAACACAAAAATTATTAATTAGTGAAAAAAAATTTGTAATCGAAAACAAAAAAAAAGATTAATTTTTTTTTAAAAAGTATAGTTTTAAAAACAAATTTAAAACAAGTTTAGTTTTTAAAATTTGTACCACAAAATAAAAAAATTTAGTTTTAAAATAAAATTAGTAAAAAAAAAAGAGTTTAATTTTTAAAAAAAATTAGTAACACAAAATTAAAAATAATTTTAAAACTAAAATTACTAATAAAAAAAGTTTAGTTTAAAAAAGTAACACTAAAATTAATAACATTAAAAACTAAAAAGAATTTAGTTTAAAGAAAAATTAGTAATAAAAAAATTAGTAAACTTTTTTAGGGGGTACGATACAATCATACAATGCCTATGTATCATATCGCCGAGGTCCAAAACCGATACATATCAAATAAATTTTAGTTTCAACTCTTATCTGAATGTTTTAATTTAGTCCAATCATTTGGTCATTAATGCAGGTGAAAGAAATAAATATGGTACGATCATCAGATTCAGCCTTGCAATACGACACAGCAATAGATGGTGATAGACTCCGAATAGAATGTAAACTTTGTGAAAAAAAATTATTAGGAGGAGGTATCACGCGATTGAAGAAACATTTGGCTCACGTAAGGGGGGAGACAAAAGGGTGTCCCAGTGTACCCAGAGAAGTAAGAGAAGAAGTCAGAACCAGTTTACAGGCGGCTAATGGAAAGAAAAAGACAGAAGTCGATCGTGATAGAGAAATGTATGACAGAATAAGGAGGGCAGATTCAGAGTTTTCTGCACTTGAACGTGGGGATGATGAAGATGAGGATGAGGATGAGGATGTTGTGACAGCGAGAGTCATGAAGGAGAGTGCTAGAGAAGCACGACAGCGACGAGATGAAGAAGCTGATTATCGGTTTCGATCCAGCTTGAGGGGCCCATCTATGCGTACTACTGGTGGTCGATCTAGTCAGAGGCCACATGTTATTGATGATGATGAGGATATTCATGGCACTGTCGGGTTGCGTAGGTCAGCATCAATGAGGGACACCAGGCCGTCTATTACAGGTCGTACTATAGGTCTCATGGATCCGTTCATGCATCAGACAAAAAGCTCAAAGCAAAGTAAATTGAGCACAATTTCACTAAAAAAATGGGGAAAGAGGCTTGAAAAATCGATTGCAAAGTTCGTGATATACAATCACATTCCGAGTCAAGTTGTGGAGTCACCGTACTTCAAAAGTATGATTGATACAAGTGCAGAAGCTGGTCCAGGAGTTAAAAAGCCCTCTGCATACGAGATATCCGGGCCCCTACTAGATGATGAGTACGCAAAGATAGGAACTCACGTGGACAGCTTCCACGAAGTATGGGATGAGAAAGGTTGCACAATTATGTGCGATGGATGGACAGGTCCCACAAAGAAGAGTTTGATCAACTTTTTAGTCTATAACGATGCTGGGACAATATTTCTAAAATCAGTTGATGCTTCAAAACACGCAAAGACAGCTGATTACCTCTTTCAACTAATGGATAAAGTAGTTAAAGACGTTGGGGAGCACCGGATTGTACAGGTAGTAACAGACAATGCCGCCAATTATAAAGCTGCAGGTCGTCAGTTAATGTTGAAGAGACGTCACTTGTATTGGACTCCGTGTGCCGCTCATTGCGTGGACCTCATTCTTGAAGATTTTAGAAAGAGAAGCAAAACACAAGCAACTATTCAGAAGGGATGAACGATTACTTCCTACCTATACAACACTGACAAGTTGGTGAATTTGATGAGAGAATTCACCAAGAACAAGCTGCTCCGGCCTGCGATTACACGATTTGCGACACAATTTTTAGCCTTACAGAGCTTGGCTTGATATAGGCATAAGCTGAAAAGTATAGTCTCTTCTGCAAAATGGAGAAAACATGAGCTAAAACTCCCACGAGCAAAGAGACCTGCTTACAATGAAGTTGCCAACCTGATCTACAATCCCCAAATTTGGGCAGATGTTGACCACCAGATTGCCGTCACTACCCCGTTGGTACAAGTGTTGAGGTTGGTAGATGGTGATGAGAAGCCAACGATGGGATATGTTTATGAGTCGATGGCTAAAGCCAAATTAGTTATTAAAAGTAAATGCCCAACAAAATATAAACGATATTGGGTAATCATCGACAAAAGGTGGGATGCACAATTCTACCAGTACTTACATGCCGCAGGTATAACATGATAAACTACTTATGTAGTGATTTTTATTTATTTATTATTTTTTATATTATTCATTGTTTCTATATATTGATGAGATTGTTCATATTTGATGTATAACACACTACTTAAATCCGACCTTCCAGTATACGCGACGCTTTGAGTTGGCTGGAGCCGATAACGTGTACAGCGGTTTGCTCAATGTGATTCAGCGAATGCTCCCTGAGTTGGCAGAGCAAGGTCAAGCCATAAGAGATGTGAGTAATAATATCTTATAAGTAATAATGCATGTGCCATATGATTTGTTTATTGATATGTGGGTTATTGATATATTCCGCAAGAGACAAGGGTCATTTGGGACCCCATTGGCGCAATCTCAAATCAAGTATGATAAACCCGCTAATTGGTGGATGCATTATGGAAGTGATGGCCCGATATTAAGGCGGGTTGCCATGAGGGTTTTATCGCAAACTTGTTTCTCGTCCAACTGTGAGCGAAAGTGGAGCACCTTCTCTCTCATTCACACAAAGACAAGGAATAGGCTAACTATGGAACGATTGGAAAAGTTAGTCTATTGCCACTACAACATGAGATTAAGTCGAAAATATCTGGAGGGTCAATCGCGGTAAGATATTATATGAAGTCTTAGTTCATACAATTTTTATTTGATCTAATTGATGAGGCATTAGATATGTACTAATTCATCTATTATATTTTACCTTACAGATAATGAATATTTTGATCCTATCTAATTGGATTATATATTCATAGAGGATGACCCTTTAAATCAGTGGATCGAAGAGAGAGAAGAGCCAGTGTTGGATACTGAGGACACCGCATGGCTGGATAATCTTGAAGAGCGACAAATGAATGAGCTTCCCAACCAACCACCGAGGCGAAAACGGAGATTGAATCGTCATTCAGTGGTTGGATCTGATGATGAAACGCAGCCTAGTAGTGATAATGATGATGGTGGGGGTGATGATGGAGGCGATGAAACTCACGCTGGTATTAGTGGTGGAGCGGATGATATTGATCCCTATATTTATGGATGTATTGCTGCATGGGATGAGGACCTGCTAACAATGTATGACACTCCTACATTTAGAGGTGAAGGAATTGAAGGAAGAGGAGCGTCAAAATCTTATCAAACACCACCTCCACCACCACTACAAGGTCCACAAGATGATGTGGGTTATATGACTTCTAGTTTCGGAGGATTTAGTTTGTAAAATATCGAAGATTCAACAGCAAGTAACCCATACTATCGGCCTCAACCAACCTATCCCGGGCCATATGACTTTGTTGATCAAATTTTTGGAGGACCAACCTTCACTTATTACACTGAGCCATATTCATCGCTAATGCCTCAATTTCAAGGAGGCACACATGATCATGGGTGTCAATATGGCCAACATTATAGGAAAAGCTCGCGCACCGATGATTATGATAAAGAGGGCCAAGAACCACCACGAAATTCAATGTGGCTCTAAAGTAATTAATTTTTTTTTTATAATATATCTTTTAATTTTCATAATTAATCATGTATAATAAAAATTTGATCATTAGTCATGTACAATGAAAATTAGTCATTTATAATGAATTAATTATGTTAAGAGTGATCTGTCCTTTGTTGTGGGCTTATATCCTAATATTTTTGTTGTCTGTTAATAAAATTTTCATTTATAAACAATAAAAAAGAAAGAAAAAAATTGAAAGCTTTTAGTCATAATTATGCAATACTTTAATTAGAGATCCGCCTTATTATGAAATATACATAAAATAAGCTTTAAATATATGTTTAAAATAGTAAATAAAAAATTATTAAATTTATTTTTCTTAATTTTTTGAGATTTTTTGGGATTTAAAAAAATAAATAATAAAAATTTCAATGTATCAAACCGATACATTCAATGTATCGCCGATACATACATTGAATGTATCGGCCGATACCCGATACGTATCGTCCTGGAGGCCAGGACGAAACGTATCGGAAAACCGATTTTTTGATCCATGGGTTGGATATGATCAACCTAAAAGAAATTTTTGGTCAGATCAAGTTTAGCGTGACAAGATCAACCTAGCTACCAAAATGAAAACTCGAAAGATTAACACTTGTATTAGAATGCTTATAATTGTTGAGTTGCCTTTCAAATGATACCCTCTATCCTATTTGTAGGCTACAAGGTAAACAATAGACGGATCACATTGGGATATGTGTCTCACATCCAATGGAAAAGTTCTAGAATTCTCTCCAGAAACTTTTCCACCTCTCTCATTGGTTCGACACTCTTACTAGGGTCTTTCTCTAAGTTTCTAGAGTCTTGAGCCTCTCTCTCTCTCTCTACTATGTACAATACCCTATATACATTGATTATTATAAAGATAAAGTGGGGGAAGATTCGGTGTTATGCAAGGAACATGACAATGCGCTGTACATGTGTAGAGAGAGGTAGGGCTATCAGTTGGTCTGTTAGGTTAAAATTTTGGCTGCCCAATGAGAATGGTATATGCCTGACCCGACCCTAAGTGCACCTGACCCAACTTGAAAACACGACGCAAACAATCCCTATTTTCCATTTTTTATATTAAAACATCGGGTCAATTAGGTTAAGGTCGAATTCTCATGCCTGACCTGACCAGACTTGACGAGTCACTTCTATGTACCAAGTCTGGTAAAATGTTTGGATCGGGTCAGTCCGGTTTCAGTCCAACTGAGCTTTTGACAGCCCTAAATGTGAGAGAAGCAAAGGAGATTCATAAAAGACATATTTTTGGGTACCTTTATTTTCAATCCAACATTCTTCTTGGTCAACGTGTTTATGTCGCAAATTGCTTTCAATCAGATGATGAAGCCCATTTTTGATACAAAGGGACTCAGAGGTTAAAGTTAGGCGTCTAAAGGTATTTGTAATAACAACAAAAGTAAAAAAAAAAAAAAAAACCACTAAAATCGACATTAATGAACTCAATTCCATGAAAACCTTTCATGCAATCTCATTACCCAAAAACACAATTGCACAATCAAAAGCTAAATGACAATAATAATATCAAATTACACATTCTGACTTCGAGCATCCCTCCATCCTTCCAGGAAGGATCAAACTTGTCAATCTTCCATTGGTCGATGCTTGGATCGTCCCATGGCTTTAGTTTGTCAAAGATGTCTAAAATAGCAGCTTGAAAAAAGATTTCTAAAATGTAGGATGCCAAGTAGGTTTTAATAGTGTTTCCCCCAAAATAAGAATTCATTATTTTTAAATGTGTGGGTCTGAACGAATTTCATGTGTGCAAGTAATGACTCATTTTTCTAAAAAACTGATTAATCAAACTGTCAGCATTACATGTGAAGAAGAAAAAAAAAAGTGAACAGAAGCATTAATCTTGTTCTTTGTCATTGAGATCAATCCGTCTATGAGGCTATCTTCAAGAGGTGTGATCTACACCATCTCCTCCATGCAGGTCCTTAACTAAAAGCTTCCTATGGGAGTTCATTCAATATAAGTCAAGGATCCTCTCTACAAGCTTTGCAACAGCACATACACAAAATAAATAGTGAATATATGAAACAGAACAAACAAGGCACCTTGCAAAAATTTAACAATGAAGTTTGGACGACATCCTAAGCCTTGGTGAAAAGGAAGAGGGGTTCACAGCACATTGAGAAGTGGCTACAAGGTGTCATTAAACATGCTTGCATAAGTCCGCACCTTTACAAAGAACCGCCAGTTCCTGTTGCTTCATATCATATGCAGCTGAAAATTTTGAAAGCCCCTTTCAATTGAAAGCAATTCTTACAGACGTTGAAGCCTACTAGAATTTACATTTTCTACCAAAAATTTAGATGACATCAAAGAAGCTGAAATCACCCAAATTTAGATGACAACAAAAGAAAATGCACTCTGCAATAATATGAACAAATAAATACACACAATTAAAAAAACAAAAACTTAAAGTACCAATGTCTATCTGTGGCAAGAAGTTGTTGGAGGATGAAATAGCTACCTAGTCAAGAAATTAACAAAAAAGGGATCAATGAATCGATATGTGGCACACGAGAATACCAATCTGAGATGTCCATGTAGCATGCCACCATACATATGGAAGTTCTCAAACTCAATGCCTTCTTTTCTTTGCATCCAAAATATACGTCCACGAATATATTGCTCACATTTTACCAGCCACAACTCTGGTCAAGTCAATCATAAGTTGGTAATCCATGATAATAGTGTATCTCAAACCACGGTAAAGATTGACTATTAGAGCCATAGAGTAACCTTGAGTTTGATTCTGAATAAATACCCAAATAATTTCATTTTTCACTAGCCGAATGTAGAAATCACAGTCTTACATCTCTTTCATAGCAAGCTCATGAACCAGGGTGCCTGTCTCGAACTTGAGATCGACCTTGTTGAACTGCACTACCCACATAAACCAGCCAAAATTAATCCTTAAAAACATCCATGAACTGCACCACCTACATAGACCAGCCATAAACAGTCCTATTCATAAACCAAGCATAAAGTCACTACAACCTAAAAGGCAATAGAAGATCCACACAACATCAATCCTCAAAGTTCAGTAGTGTCCATAAAAATTTCATACTAGTAGCCATTATCTAAAAATAATGATGAATAATATACAATAAACTTTAACAAAGAAGCTAATGATCGCAGAGTTGTATGTAGCAGTTCATGTCATACTTGTCAACACTGCTTTCGACTGAGCGGTGATAACAGCTTGGACTCTCTGTATTTCCAATTGCAGACATAACACGGCAAAAAAAAAGTGCAATTGCTGTTAGGAAGACCAAGACAAAGAGCAGCAGGTATAAGACATTTACTATAAAGTTTACTTGCCTTTTTTAATAGATAATCACAGGGTCACATTTGATAATATGGACTACAATAACAGTAGAGTGATGGGGTCACTTCCCATTACTAGAAATAGTAATGAACACTTTGTACGAAAAAAAAAGTGATCAAATGAGGAAGGAGCTAACATTAGAGGCATTCCACTTCTCATAAACTACCACACAAATATAAAATTGGCAGCAAAATTTAAAATTCAGACTATAAAACTGAAATGTCAGTATCCAAAGGGACATGGCGAACCAAATAGAGATATAATCCATACTAATAAACAAGCAATGGAGGGAGTCCTAAAGAGGACTCAAAACAGTCCCAAAACAGTCCCAAAACAGATAAGCATTCTTCCAAATATATATTTTTTCAAGTTAATATTCTCAAACAACTATTAATTGCAATCACGATCCTCAAGCAGGATTAGATGCGCTGCCAAGCTGCACGATAAAAAAAATTACTTGTCAGTTGGATAACCTTGCAAAGCTTGGTAAACATTTTGACATTGACCTTATATATTTTAACTTTTAAGCCTGAATTATTAATCAATCTTATAAAGTTAAAAAAAAAATTAATCAATCTAATACATTGTAAGATACATTGTAAACTTATGATCTTCTCTGCAGCCAATTCATTGACAAGTGTGTCATCTTTGTGGACAGGTGCAATCAAAAATATCTCCGCTCGGCTAAGCGGGGTTGTCACCAATTTCTTGATTTGCTGTGTTACCTAAGAATTTTTAGATAGTATATATTGAAGATTGACATAAATGTGGCACGTGACTAAAACCTAAAGATACCTCATCATATTGTACTCTTGCTAAGCTTTCTCTCCCGGTTGTGTGGGCTAACTTTTGGCAGGACCGATTTTGCTGATTCGATTGGCTTCTTTTCTCTATTACACAAATTGATCTATATTAATGAGTTTATAATGCAACGTAAATTTCCTTTAAGATTCTCTATGAGAAAAATATACCTGCCCTTCTTCAAAGTCGTCAGGGTCCATCTGGCAAAAACAAAGAAAAATAAAAACACTTTAATTAGAATAAGAACCAGCTAAGATACAAATTAAGACCATCAACAAGAACATTTAAAAACGAAAAGAAACTACCAGATCAAATCACATGGGTTCATCACTTACTATCTAGTTTTTCTTCTATCTTTATGAATTAAACTTAGAACGAAAAATCAAGCAAGGATCTGATTTTGCATGTTTGGCCAATGTGGAATAAGAGATTATAGTGTGATAATATCTTACAAGCATAAATGGATCTATTATATGATTTGAAATATCGAAAGAGAAGTTAGCATTTCGTATTTAAAAACTAGTAATTCAAAGATAAATCAGCTGCAAATATAACTACAACAAACTAGTTGATTTCTCTTCAATTTTCACTTTGATGTCTCTACATATAGGCAGTGAAAAAGAAACATAATGAAAAAATTAAGAACACTAAATTTACTGGACAGGATATGAGAGGATATGAGAGCAAATTTGTATCCACGAGTGGCTTAAATGCAAAATCGCATTAAAAATATATAAAAGATGTCAGCAGGGCTTTAAATTTCACCCGACATGAAACATCTCGGATGAACCGAAGTCAGCAGGGCAAAGATGGATATAATTAATCATATATATATATATATATATATATATATATATATATATATATATATATATAATAAAGATATGGTTGAAATTAAGGTAGGTTAAGCATGATGGATAACAACACATGAAGAAGTAACAAAACTTTAGTGAGTGTGAGTTATGCATTTGATAGTCATGCACGTGCCCTGATTCTCCACCAAGCACAACCCACCTTGCCTTGATTTTACCGTCTTCTCTACCCAATGAGCCTTATGTACCTTTAGACGCTCGCTTATAAGGAAGAGTTATGGCCACTAATAGAACCTTTACTTCTCACATTTTTTGTGCTCATATCTGGTGAGTCGCTACATATAAAATGGTTTGTATAAACTGGGCTGTCATCTCTAACCATCAATCAAATTGATGAAACCATTAGAGCAATAGCTAGTAAGTGGAGCAGGGTTGGGTCATACACTATGTGCCTTTGCAAACAATACAACTCTGTTAGCAGGGAAGTATTATGTGTTGCAAGGCCTCTCCAACTGGACATATGTCATACAACAGGAAGTTGTTCAAGCAAGTTTTGTATTTGTCAAAAATGGAGTTTTGGGAAACGAAAGCTCATTTCACTGCTCCTTTTCTCACTATATAGAATCATAGATTATATAAATTTTAAAACTCCTTTTCTAACTATAGAATCCTTAGCATGCATTTTGAGTGCCACTGCAATCCAAATGGGATACCCTGTCAGCTATATTGGTTTGCGCATTATATCAGGAAACCTTTATTTTAAAAAGAATTTTATCAAAAATATTCAAACAGTTTGACTGAAATTTAGAAACCTACAAATTCTCCATAAAAGTAATTATTGCCATACTACATAGGGCTGCAATAAATACCAAACCTTTTTGGATCCCCAACAACAGTATTGGATGGGTTGAAGGATGGCTCAAAACAGAGGCAAAATAAATGTCTTCTTCCACTCACAAGACATGCCCATTACAAAATTATATTGCAACCAAATAATTTCTAAAATAGAATTTGGACCCTAAAACAGAATTCTATTCTGCAATAATAATAATAATAAGTCTTAGATATTACAAAAATAGATATAAAGACTGAAGTTGTACCTTCACTCTCCAGTTTTGGACGTAATGTCTCAGAAAACTTCATGAAAGATGCCCATCAATCCTTTCCTGAATTTTGTGATTACCAAAGTAAAAAATAAAAAAGAGTTAAGACAAACACTAAGAATATTAATGTTCAGCAAAACAGGATATACCACTTCAATCTAAAAATATTATGATAGAGTAACAAAATTTAAGTAAAACAAAGTCAAAATAAATATATAAAAGCGTAAAAACTGCATTCAAATAAACAAAAAAAAAAATCAATACCTGACTAAAACAACATAAATGGACTCAAATTGGCCAAAAAGAAAAAAAAATCACATAAATATATTAAATGAATTTTCTTCAGAAAATTTAAGCCAAAAATCTCAATCAATAAAAAAAAACAAAAAATTAAACTTCACAAACAAGAATTAATCGAAATGGATTAAAAATAGAATTTCTCATAAAATTTAGCAAAAAAAATGATAAAAAATATAAATTTAAACACTAATTCACTGAAACAACATATATAATCTTCAATCTTCAAAACTAAACCAATAAAACAATATATATATATATATATATATATATATATATATTGAAATACAAAAATCAAGCCTTACATAACTTATAAATTGATTAAAAAGTCTCAGTCAAATTTCGGTGAAGTGATTGAACGAAAAGAAGAAATAACTCAAAAAATAATAAAAAGAAAATAGAGATTTTAATAAAAAAATAGCATTATGCAAACAATAATTATTAGAGGAAATGGTTGAGAAAATAGAGGTTTTTAAAATAAAAAACCTACACAATCGTTGTCTTTGTCACGCCATTACCGCTTACGCGATGATCACCTTCGGCTTCAAAACCTTGCACAGATCATAGAGAGAACCAATTTAGTCGGTTCGTACCGGGAGGTACACATCGGTACCAGTTTTACAAGCTAATATGTACGAAAACAGAGATTTTGAACCTTGATTGAACACCCATGTGATTTTGGGTAGTTACATACACACACTGTGGCCTACCATGTGGATGGACCTGCAAATCCTAAACATTGATTCCTCATCATTCAACTAATAGAATGAATGACCCTGTTCATGGGTTGTTGAACTGAATATGGTAACAGTCCATATGTAAAGTGAAACAATTGTATTGATCATTGGTTGACTTTAGTTTGACAATTTTTGGGTTCAGCTAACCCACATAATGGCCAAGCAAATGAATCATTTAGACTGGTGCAAATTGATGAGATATGATTGTACATCCTTTAATCGTACAATATCTTGCTTTATTGAATCTAATCAGGTTGGTAGTGGATTTTAATCTTTTGGAATTTTTTGAATAATTAATTCTTTTGTTGATTATTGGGGGATTTTTTCCAACCTGTATCTTTAGATTGTTGTCAAGAATGAGTTGTAGTCATTATTTGATTTCCCATAATTTGCCTTATAATTTACAATTTCATAATTTCAGAGGTCCTCTTGATTACACAGTATTCCATCAAAGGGTGTATGTTTATTTTGGTTGCTAAGCTGATCATAGCACTTCTATTTTTTTATTTTTTTTTCATACCCGAAAACACAAAAATCAAATATGGTAGAAACTTTTTTAAAAATTGAAATATAAAATAAGATCTCCTTATTGAAATCTGATAAAAAAATCTGAAACAAAATTGTGTGAATTGTATACAAATACAGAGTCTGTAGGCTTTGCCAACCAACTTAGTATTCTTCAAAAAATATGGATATTTTTTTTATGGAAAGTTTTTTCTCTAGAGTCAACCAAAGAAGATGAACATCTTCCAGTTCTCATTGAGACGAACAATGCCTGCTCCACTTCTTTTGTCCGGGCAGTAACTTAAATCATAGTCCGACATGTACCGGGCAGTAATTTAAACCTTTCAATTGAAGCACCTTTCGTATTGGCCATCCCTATCAATACAAGTCCCAACTACGCAGTTTGGACCATTGGATCAAAAAGATTTAACCAAAAGCTTGTACTAAATTAGCCTAAACCTTTGATCGAAAAAGCTTACAGGAAATAGTTTGTACAGTTGTACACTAATTTGGAAGCTACTTGGGATATGGCTTTTGCTTTGTTCAAGGGGATGCAGAAGCACATGAAATTTGGAGAAGTAAACGTGTGGGGAGGTGGACATCAGAGGAGTTGGTCAGCAAACTAATAATTACATGCTGGGTCAGATGAATTATATGGTTATCACTGTATTTACTTTGGGTGATACAAAAAAAAAAATCAAAATGAGGCCAGGGAAGAAGAATGAGATGCCCCACAGATCTCATGGCTGAGAGCTGCTCATGCAACTAGCTGTTTCTCTTTTGATAGCAGTTCCAGATGAGTGAATAGTTACCAAGTCGAGGTTCAGGAATAAATCGGCAAGAGGATATTTCAGAAAAAATTTGCACAAAATTGGAAAGTTTGGGAAAAAGTTGGGAAAAATAAAAAAGAAAAGTATAAGATTAAAAAAGCATGGAAAAATATAAAAGACGTATTGAGAAATCAAGATTTATTGAAAATGTCGCAAATTGAATGCGACTTTTTCAAGTCATTATTTTTAAGACAAATTTGCTATTCACGATTGAATCGGTAGATAATAAAATCGCTACCGATTTAATTGTGACTTCTTCCATAAGAACGATTTTGGTGACAAAGGACGAAAAGTATAGACTCCCTTTCTCTGATATTTAGATCTCCACGGGATGTTAAATACTTTGTTTTAAGACTTATTACCAACTTTTTTTGAGCAGTAAATCATATTTTTATTAAAATCAAAGAGAAATACAGGAACCAAATTTTTTTCCGATCGGACTGAATGTATGTCAAACAACTTGCGCAATGCATCTGTTGACCAATTTGTAAGCTAATTCATTCGCCTTCATGTTATTCAATCAGGGTTAATATTAATGTTGTTATTAAAATAATAAATTAAGTATTTTGTGCATTCTGATCATAACTTGATGAGAATTTTCTTATCCTTGATTTACTAATGCGCTAACATTTGAAGAGCTCGTCTATGGAACTCTAGACTACGAATCAAATGATTAGGATTCTTTGACCAATGTAATAGTTAGGCTGTAACCAATCAACATGCTGACCTTCCACATGGACCATCTTGATCGGTGCACAATTTTCCAGGTATGTTTTATAGATTGGTGTGAATACCACCCTCGGTGCATAGAACCAAGCCACCTATCACAACTAAACCGTTTGTTAAGTATCATTTTGTAATTCTCCCCTGATAAAGGACACTTTTATCATATTTTTATTATTTGATTTAAAACAATCACAACTGCCTTTAAACCAAATGGCTAAAAATTCGTTATGAAGTCTTATTGTTGGATTATGACCTTATATAACTTGAATTTTCATTACCTAGGTGTCATGTTACTTTGTAAAATAAAGACTTGGTACTTTTGGGAGGTTGAGATTATTCCTTAATGAATCTACAATGTAAATGATTTTGCTAATTCTTCCCAAATAAATTCAAATAAAATAGTAACTGGGAGATCGGATGACTGTTTGATGCACCAATGTTTTACTGGCGGGCATTACTCACAATGTGAACAGGACTACACTCTTGAACAACGATAGTGTTTAGATATAATGACGTAAACGTTTGTAAAAGAAATTTTGCTACGCACCCTTAATTTTTGGTGTGCGGTAAGCAATTTCATTGATATGTGCATATTCATGGATCATGGAGTGTGCTTTTATTTTTATTTATTGAAAAATATTTGTATGTGTAAGATCCAATCTAAATTTAAGTATCTCATTTATTTAAACCTTGGAGTAAATTGGACATAATCTTTATTGGACCCTTAGGGCTATTACTGGATAAACATCAAATAGAAAAATCTACACAATCAGAGACCGCAACCGAATCTGATAAATAGATATTCGAGAGTTTATGAAATAGGACTTCGATCGTTTGACCTTCAATGATAGTTTCAGAAATAAGGGTCTACTGTCTGATCGATGCAGAACTCGTGAGGGAAATAGACTTTGTTGATGTTCTTTAGATGAGAAAGAGAGAGGGAGGGAGGATCAGGGGAACGTGGGTCGAGAGTTTCGTACCTTCCTCACAAAAAATAAGCTTCAAGAGAGCGAGAGAGAGAAGACAGTTTTTGGGGAGGAGGGAAGTTTAGCGCCTCTAATTAAGTTGGCACGCGGGTGAAGAATTAGGTAAGCTGTGGTCATTGATTCGTATGTCGGTAGAACCTTGTTTTTTATGGCAGTGATTATAGATCCTCACATACTAGGGCGTCAGTATAACGCTATTATTTTGTAGTGAAACACCCCATCCAACAACATTTTAATTTAGATTATAAAAAGGTTAAGAATCATTTTAAGCACTATGGCAGAACACTAAAATCCATGTAAAATAGAAGGCAAGAAGTTCACCATTTAAAAAAATTGAACAATGTGGTACTTCAGAAAAAGTACAAAATTGATCCAGTTGAATTTCCATGAAAGCAATGAAGGTAAAAAAATTAAATATTTACAGGCAGATTTTCATAATATAGATACAGGAAGATTTATACTAACTTACGAACACTTTCATCAGTTCCATTCAGATGCCAGAGAAAGAAAGCTACAGTCCTAAAAAATCTCTTCAATTTTGAAAACTCTGACATCACGATGCATTGACGAGCTTTGCTCGTCGGCTCTTTTCATCTACCTCCACTCGGAGTCCCAGTTCAGTAATCTCAGGTGTATTTATAGACCCTTGAACCTCCAACTCGGATACTATCCGTTGGTTGTCTTCATTCTGCTCCAGTAAATTTCGGACTGCCCATATGCCCCATTCTCGTAAGAACGGGTTGTCTTCATCAGTAACACATTGCTGCAATAGCAGTAAAATCCCATCCCGCTCTCTAATTTCAACTTGGACATGTTTCCTTTGAAAACTACAATTTCCAATTACAGCAACTATATCTCTTCGGAACCCTTTGTAAGGACAAACCTTCAGTGCACCCATAGAAGTTTCTACACATAATTGATTCCCGCCTTGCAAAGATGATTTTCTAATGGTTGAGGGCGCCTCAAGTTCACGAAGCAAACCTAACAGTAGTTGTAAAAGTCCTGATGAAAGCAATGAACCAATAACATCTGCATCCGGTTGAGCACATATATCTCTCAAGATATTCAGGGAGTATCCAAGAATATCAATTGGAGGAGAGCAGGTTGGAAGGGAAGACTTGCCTCGGGAATTAAAATCAATGACTTCGGAAGCTTTCTTTAAGATTTCAAGAACACACAGAGCAAATTCATTGGAAACGGAAAGTCTGTCAATTTGTTGATTTATGGTCTCTGAAATGAGAAACAACAAATACGCCTGCTCTGGAGTGAAAGGGGTATCTCGGCACTTAACATCAGTAGCAACATTGCAAGCATCAGTTGAGCACAGCTCTGAAAACAACCGGAGGAAGTGTGATTCTTCTAAGCAGATTCTTGAAAGAAGCAACAGCAACCAATCTTCTCGTCCCCCAACTGGAAATCAGATTATAAAGCAAGCATGCACAGAGTTAAAAACATTCACGATAAACACAAACTCTGACATTGGAAAAATCCAAAAGAAAAAAAAAAAGAAAAACAATTTATCCCTAGCGAGAAAAAGTGAAGACACCATAAATTATGGAAAACTAACGTCTTCGATCAACATCAACAAAACTAAAAATAAATAACTATATTCCCCACCCCAACTTGGTGAATCCAATTTACATTTAAGGACTATCAAACTAACAAATAGCCTTGTATCTACAGAATCCTAACAAAAGTAGAATTTTACAGATTCTTAAGGAACCTGACATTTATGGAACTCCGCTTTTGATAAGATTGTTTAGGTAAAAGACTCTGCATAAACCATATAGCCTAGTGATGATGGTGAAGCTCCACTAATACATCCAATAAAAGGTAAGAAATCGTCAAGGAGAAAAGAAACAACCGAGTGATTCACTTGGTGCTAAATACATTTGGTGTTTGTTGGTGAGGGTAGTTGTTGACCTCTTGAGATTATGGTGGTTTTTTTGGGTTGAAAAGAGGGTTTTTTTCCCCGGGGTATCCGGTCTCTTAGAGCACCCAACAAAATCCCCGGGTACGTGCAATCATGGTATCAAAACTCAGCCAATACGTATTGCCTCGGTGATACGTATCGGTTTCATCGAGAACTAATACCGATACTGTAACACCCTGCCCTCTTCTCGACACCTGCATATGTGCAATACTCCGATACACGGGCGATCATTAACCGAACCTAATAAACACTTCGGAAATACAACTTTAACCTTAGGATGGGGCTATCTATGCTCTCTCGCCCAACCAGGGGGGAATGATTCACCAATTTGTCACAACTGATAATGGGGCTGTGGTCTGGAATATTAATACGCGGAGATCTCTGAATGACCGTGAGACGGTGGAATTCGCCTGCCTTCTTCAGCTACTGTACGCGCAGCAGCGGACGCAACGGGGAGTGGATCATAGGGTGTGGGCTCCGAGTACAAATGGTGAATTTACGGTGAAAAGCCTGTACAATATCGAGACTTGTCGTCCGCTGGTGCTCTTCGAGGGGTGCTGGTTGTGGAAGGTTCCTGTCCCCTACAAGGTCAGATTCTTCGTGTGGACCGTATGTAAGGATAAAGTTCTCACGCGGGATCAGCTGAGGAGGAGGGGGATGGATGTTGCGACAACCTGCGTCATGTGCGGTTCGGGTGAAGAGACTGCGGCACACCTCTTCCTTCACTGTAGTATGGCCACCTCCATCTGGAATGTTGTACTCAGACTCTCGGGCCTGAGTTGGGCTATGGCAGCGACCCCTTACCAGCACCTACTAAGTTGGGCCCCGCGCGGGGGATATGCAACATGTCACCTGCAAACTAGATGTGCTGTTTTCGCGGTTTTTTGGTGCATCTGGTTGGAGCGAAATGCCAGAATTTTTGAGTCTACTAACAGACCTATGGGTCTCATTGTCAAATCCATCATGGACCTGGTCGGCTTTTGGGGAAGGGATGGTACAAGGGGAAGTGAACATGATTTCACTGGATGGGATCCAGGCTGAGGGGTGGTCTCCTGCTGTTTTGTGGTTGCGCCTTTGCTCCCCTTTCTATAGTGTCTATATATTTACTTATCTCCTATTTGCTTTTCTCCTTTTTCTCTTTCTCGCCCTTGCGGGTTTCTTTTATCAGTTTTTCTGATTGTATTGGGTTCTCAGAGCCTTCCTGTGTTTCAACATATGACTTTTTACTGATAAAAAAAAAACCTTAGGATGTCTTTTATGAACTTCATATTTCTACCGTGCACATGAAGGTAGTGGCGCATTCCAAAAAAAAAAAATGCGAGGTCTAGTGTTCCTCTCGAAAACATAGCACATATAAAAAGACAAGATTTTTCTGATTATAAATTTCTAGGGCAAGCTCTCAAAAAGTTCACCCCAGGATTAGAGTCACCACTAGACTCCCAAAAAGACTGAGATCCTCCTAGGCAATATTGGACCTTTTCAGAAAATTTTAGATTACATGCCCAACCAAAAGATTCCAAAAAGAAACTTATAACAAAAAAAAGGAAAAAAATTCAGTCATCCTCCACCCAATTTCTTAGCAAAAAGAGCAAAACTGTCATTTGATGCTCGAGAGAGGGATTGATGTTGATTTAACGCTACTGTGCTGGTTGCTGAGACTCTGTGGAGTCTACAAAAAGCCTGTAACATATATATCATAATTTGCAAAAATATCCACCTTAAACATATGTGAAAACATTCTTCTTAGCGAGCATGTCAACCATTTCGATGGAAACAGAGTAAAAGAAAACATAATGATTCATACCTGTAGAGGTCAATGAAATAATTTTGACTATTATACAAAGGTTACTTACTGTTTTAATGATTCGAAGAGTTTTCATTTGCCCAACCATAAAATCATGTAACAATTGCCTAAGTTTCTTACATATTTTATTTTAATGTTGATACCAAGCATTGACTATGGTCTCAAACGAATACTCTGTCTTTAGCATCCCAAGGAGGTACCTCTACCAGCGCAAAAGCAGAGGTGAGGGCACTTCTCACCCGAATGGTCCTTAGACCCCTTATGTCCCTTGGGACTATCACTGTATTGCAAAGGCCCATACTAGGCAATCCCAAACTGGGCCGCTAGTTAACAGTGCACTGTACATCTCAAATAGTTCAACAAAAATCACAAATGGTATCTTCTTTCACTTGTTTACAATTTACTATGAGTCTCTAAGGTGAGTTCTTTAAATGATTTGTCGCTCCGAAGCTTCATCTAAATATATGTATTTTATCCAAGTCCCTATCGGGGATTTTATTCAAGGTCCCAAAATAGCATTTCTAATTTCTTCAAGGTTAGCCATTAAAAATAAATTAATCTTTGCTGACTTGGGCAAAATCCAAATGCACATGCATATATTCACGCATAGGTCAATATTCATCTACCCAACCAGGTAAGTGTTTTTGACCAATGAGCTGGCTAGAGAATACATTTTACTAATCAAATAATAATGAGATTGGCATTGGTCAGTATTAACTAGTTGGACAATATATTTGCTTGGGTTCCAAAATCGTTATATGAGACAAAAAAAAAACTGATGATAAAACTATATAAGCATGCTATGAGCAATGTATGGTTGCATGTGTTGGGCAACATATAGGTAAGATGGAGGTGTGTAATAATATATGGGCAAAACATCAATTAAGGGAGAGCAATGTTTTTATAATGATGGTGTTTTATTGGAACATAAAGTGAAAGCGAGGTACAAGCAGTAAGTGAACTAATTGAGGTGGGGATGAACACAAGTAAATGGACTTGCTACGAAAAAGGGTAGCAGAGATCGAAATTGCTGGTTTCAGCTTTAGATGCCTGCATAGCATTAAGGTACTGCTGGATTTCAGATTTAGATTCCGCTTTAGATGTTCATTCTATATCCGGTTCGGATTCAACTACAAAGGTCAGTTTTAAACTCAGTTTTAGGTGACCATTTTGTAGTTTCAGATTTAGATTCCTAAGAAAACTGCTGGAATTTCAGGTTCGAACTTCCATTTTAGGCGGCAGCATATTACCTAAAGAAAACTGCTGGGATTTAGACTTAATTTCTGTTTTATGTGGCTGCATATTACCTAAAGGGAACTGCTGGGATTTCAAGTTTAAATTCAGGTTTAATTGGCTGCACATTACCTAAGAGAAACTGCTGGGATTTAGACTTAATTTCTGTTTTAGGTGGCTGCGTATTACCTAGAGGGAACTGCTGAACCTCATGCTTAATTTCTGTCTTAGTTGGCTGCACATTACCTAAGAGAAACTGTTGGGATTTCAAGTTTAAATTTAGTTTTAAACGTTGCACAGTACTTAGAGGACTTAGCTGGTTTTAAGTTCAGTTTTGGCTGCACAGTACCTAAAGGACTCAGCTGGTTTCAAGTTTAAATTCAGGTTTAATTGGCTGTACATTACCTCAGAGAAACTGTTGGGATTTAGACTTAATTTCTGTTTTAGGTGGCTGCGTATTTCAAGTGCAATTTCAGGTTTAAATGGGCGGTGTAGTACCTGAAGAAATCAGCTGGGTTTCAAGCGAAATTTCACGTTTAAGTGGCTGCGTAGTACCTGAAGAAATCAGCTGGATTTTCAGATTTGGTTTCAGGTTCAGTTGGGCTGCATATTACCTAAGAGGACTGCTAAGTTTCATGTTCAATCTCAGGTTTGGTTGGGCTGCATAGTTCCTAAAGAGGACTGCTGAGTTTCATATTCGACCTCAGGTTCAGTCGGGCTGCATGATTCCTAAAGAAGACTGCTGAGTTTCATATTCGACCTCAGGTTCGGTTGGGCAGCATAGTTCCTAAAGGGGACTGCTGAGTTTCATATTCAACCTCAGGTTCAGTTGGGCTGCATGATTCCTAAAGAAGACTGCTGAGTTTCATATTCGACCTCAGGTTCGGTTGGGCAGCATAGTTCCTAAAGAGGACTGCTGAGTTGCATATTCAACCTCAGGTTCGGTTGGGCTGCAAAACTCCTACAAGAACATGCTGGATTTTGAGTTCAATCTCAGGTTTAGTGGGCTGCATAGTACCTGAGAGAAATACTGGGTTTTCAGGTTCAATTTCAACGCTTGTTGAGCTGTTTAATACCTAAAGAGGACTGTTGGGTTACGGATTGATTCTCAGGTTTAGTTGGGCTGCATAGTTCCTATAAGATCAGTTGAGTTTCGGATTTAATTTCTGCCATGTATCACATATTCAAACATAAATAAATAAAATACAATAATATCTAGCAACATCTAGTTTGCAAACACCATTGGTAGATGCTAGAGTTAATTAGAAACATCACCACCAAAAAAAATAATAATAATAATTTGTCAAAGAACACTTACTATTATCACCCAACCAACATCAACCAATTGTGGCCGTAATCAAAACAGAGCCATAAATGTAGCAGTATAAATAAATCGCTAACAGGGTCGCATTGTCACACTAGATGTGTATATTACTTAACATAACTGAAATTCATATTTAATTTCAGTTCTTTTGTGGCTGTATAGTACTAAGGAGATGCTGGAAATTTAGGGTCGGCTTCAGTTTTAAGCTCAGGTGGCTGCATAAAACTATAAGGATACTATGAGATTTCAGATCCCGTTTCAAGTTTAAGCGCAAGCGGGCTGCAAAATACTAAAGGGATGCTATGAGGTTCCTCTTTTCGGCAATATTTCAAACAGATTGTGGGCATATATGTGAGACTCTTCTTTTTGGCAATATGTCAAACAGATTGTGGGCATATATGTGAGACTTTTCTTTTCGATAATATTTCAAACAGATTATAGACATGTATGCAAGATTTTTAGTAGAGTTAGTCGCATCTACCTCTGTTTTTTCGGAATCTCCGCAACGTCTAGCGTTTCGAGGGCTTTTTCTTACACGCACTTGCTGGCGGGGATGATGAAGAGCTCCAAATCGCCAGTCCCCCTAGCTCCAAGGGTTTAAATGAAGAGGTGAGAAGAGGGTGAGGGCTTGTGACATTGGGGGTTTTATTTATAGCCCTTCTTCCTCCCCATTTCGTACCAACAAAGCTGAAGTAGCCACATTCTTGTCTCA
This sequence comes from Chloranthus sessilifolius, assembly GCA_021018995.1. Taxonomy (NCBI): domain Eukaryota; kingdom Viridiplantae; phylum Streptophyta; class Magnoliopsida; order Chloranthales; family Chloranthaceae; genus Chloranthus; species Chloranthus sessilifolius. The sequence goes on along the minus strand of CM037587.1, from coordinate 123,440,522 downwards.
TTTTTCTTCAAACGACAGGTTGGAGATGCTTTGGGGATCGGTTCAAAGCCAATTTCCCTGCGATAGTACCATCCCAGCCCATACCTCTTCAGCTTTTCTCAGCCAGTCAACGTCTACACTTGCTAGAGTCTACGTCCCTATCTCAGGTTGTATTTCTTCACACTCCAACCAGGACAAAGAGCCGTCCCAACCATATGAATTGTCCACTCCTTTTCAACTTACAAGTGTCTTGGGTGGTCATTCAATGGTACTAGGAAGCATGCTCGTTGGTACTTTTGCCCTTTTCTAACCTTATATATATATATAAGGTGGAGTAACTATGGTGTATGTCTGGGTTTTATAATATTTTAAGCTTAGCTCTTTTGGATGGTTGGGGATGGAGTTTCAAATACCAAGGTACCATGTTCCCGGTAAAGTTCACTACACTCATTTCTTGAACGGTTTGGTTTTCTTATGAGATAGAGATGAAATTAGAAAATTTAAGGTGCTTGGTTAAAGTCTCATCCTTTGTGTTGGATGGTTTAGACTGTTAGAATTAAAGGCCCATTAATGTCCAACCAGTTTAAGAGTTATCATGACCCAACTAGCCCAACTTAGTTTATATGCTACAGACCCGACCAACATAGTCTGAACTAAACCCACATGACCCCGCTTTATTTTCGTTTGAATTGAGTTGACCTATTAGACCAGTCTAGCGTGCCAAATTTAACAAAGAACTGGATCTGGATCCATCTTGGACCCATTCCAACCTAAATCATAGTTTTGGGAAAACTCGACCCTCCTGTCTCGACATATTTAATTGATCATATATTTATTACTAAAGAGTCTTGGGTCGTGGCCAACCATGTAAACCCCGACAAATTTTATTTTGTTTTATTTTTTTTTGTAGATGGCGAAGCACATTTCGTTCAAATATTCAGACTTTTGATAATTGTAAATGTGCGTCAGGATAGTTCAGGGTGTTACATTCTCCCCTCCTTAAAAATGAATTCTGTCATCGGAATTCACTAGTGAGGGATTCCTAAAGCATGTCCCATGTATTCCGAAGAATCAACATTTAGGTCTTGGCTTATTATCTAAAAGTGTATTTGCTCTTCCTAACTCTAATGATGTCAAAATATACAAAAACAAAAGATGAGATCAACAATCATAGGGATATAAAATACAAACAGTCATAAATAATTCAAGATGTGACAAGGGATCAAGAGTTCGAAGAAAATTCAGTAAGTCATAATAATAAAAAGACAATCAACATACACATATAGACTGAAATCAAAACAAGGGGGTGTGTATCATATTACCATATTCGTAAATCCATCATTCAAATAAAAAAGGGAAGTTCTTCATTTTTTCCTCAGTTTCCCAAGTAGCACTTTCTAACCCTTGGTTCCTCCATAAGACCTTTACTAATGGGATTGTTTTGGTGCGGAGTCTTTGTTCCAATAAAACACCATCATTATAAAAACATTGCTCTCCCATAATTGATGTTTTGCCCATATATTACACACCTCCATCTTACCTATATGTTGCCCAACACATGCAACCATACATTTCTCATAGCATGCTTATATAGTTTTATCATTAATTTTTTGTCTCATATAACGATTTTGGAACCCAAGCAAATATATTGTCCAACTAGTTATTACTGACCTATGCCAATCTCATTATTATTTGATTAGTAAAATGTATTCTCTAACCAGCTCATTGGTCAAAAACACTTACCTGGTCGGGTAGATGAATATTGACCTATGCGTGAATATATGCATGTGCATTTGGATTTTGCCCAAGCCAGCAAAGATTAATTTATTTTTAATGCCTAACCTTGAAGAAATTAGAAATGCTATTTTGGGACCTTGAATAAAATCCCCGATAGGGACTTGGATAAAATACATATATTTAGATGAAGCTTTGAAGCGACAAATCATTTAAAGAACTCACCTTAGAGACTCATAGTAAATTGTAAGCAAGCGAAAGAAGATACCATTTGTGATTTTTGTTGAACTATTTGAGATGTACAGTGCACTGTCAAATAACGGCCCAATTTGGCATTGCCTAGTATGGGCCTTTGCAATACAGTGATAGTCGCTAAGGACATAAGGGGTCTAAGGACCATTCGGGTGAGAAGTGCCCTCATCTCTGCTTTTGCGCTGGTAGAGGTACCTCCTTGGGATGCTAAGGACGGAGTATTCGTTTGAGACCATGGTCAATACTTGGTATCAGCATTAAAATAAAATATGTAAGAAAACTTAGGCAACTGTAACATGATTTTATGGTTGGGCAAATGAAAACTCTTCGAATCATTAAAACAGTAAGTAACCATTGTAAACTAATCGGAAGGAACAAAGACACCGCAGCAAAACAATCCCATTAGTAAAGGTCTTATGGAGGAACCAAGGGTTAGAAAGTGCTACTTGGGAAACCGAGGAAAAAATGAAGAACTTCCCTTCTTTATTTGAATGATGGATTTACAAATCTGGTAATATGATACACACCCCCTTGTTTTGATTTCAGTCTATATGTGTACGTTGATTTTCTTTTTATCATTATGACTTATTGAATGTTCTTGGAACTCTTGATCTCTTGTCACATCTTGAATTATTTATGACTGTTTGCTTTTTATATCCCTATGATTGTTGATCTCATATTTTGTTTTTATATATTTTGACATCAGTAGAGTTAGGAAGAGCACAAGACCTAAATGTTGATTCTTCATAATACATGAGGCATGCTTTAGGAAACCCTCACTAGTGAATTCCGAGGACGGAATTCATTTTTAAGGAGGGGAGAATGTAACACCCTGAATTATCCTGACGCACATTTACAATTCTCAAAGGTCTGAATATTTGAACGAACATGTGCGTCGCCATCTACAAAAAAAATAAAAATAAATAAATAAATAAAATAAAATTTGTTGGGGTTTACATGGTTGGCCACAACCCAGGCCCTTTAGTAATAAATATATGATCCATTAAATATGCCGAAACATGAGGGTCAGTTTCCCCAAAACTATGATTTGGGCTGGGATGGGTCCAAGACGGATCCAAACCCAGTTCCTTGTTAAATTTGGCAGACTAGACTGATCTAATAGACCAACTCAGTTCAAACGGAAATAAAGCGAGTCCTGTGGGTTTAGTCCAGACTATGTTGGTCGGGTAAATAGCATATAAACTAAGTTGGGCCAGTTGGGTCATGATAACTCTTAAACTGGTTGGACATTAATGAGCCATTAGTTCTAACAATCTAAAACATCCAACACAAAGGAAGGGACTTTAACCAAGCACCTTAGATTTTCTAACTTCATCTCTATCTCATAAGAAATCCAGACCATCCAAGAAATGAGTGTAGTGAACTTTACCGAGAACATGGTACCTTGGTATTTGAAACAACCATCCAAGAAATTAGTGTAGTGAACTTTACCAAGAACATGGTACCTTGGTATTTGAAACTCCATCCCCAACCATCTAAAAGAGTTAAGCTTAAAATATTATCAAGCCCAGATATACACCATAGTCACTCCACCTTAAATATATATATATATATATATAAGGTTAGAAATGGGCAAAAGTACCAAAGAGCATGCTTTTATATAAGGTTAGAAATGGGCAAAAGTACCAAAGAGCATGCTTCTTAGTACCATTGAATGACCACCCAAGACAATTGCAAGCTGAAAAGGAGTGGACGATTCATATGGTTGGAACGGCTCTTTGTCCTGGTTGGAGTGTGAAGGAATACAACCTGAGATAGGGACGTAGACTCTAGCAAGTGTAAACGTTGACCGGCTGAGAAAAGTTGAAGAGTTATGGGCTGGGATGGTGCCATCGCAGGGAAATTGGCCATGAACCGATCCCCAAAGAAGCTCCAACCTATCATTTGAAGAAAAATGAAACAAGAAGGTGGCTACTTCAGCTTTGTTGGTACAAAATGGGGAGGAAGAAGGGCTATAAATAGAACCCCCAATGCCCACAAGCCCTCACCGTCTTCTCACCTCTTCATTCAAACCCTTGGAGCAAGGGGGACTGGCGATTTGGAGCTCTTCTTCATCATCCCCGCCAGCAAGTGCGTGTAAGAAGAAGCCCTCGAAATGCTAGACGTCGCGGAGATTCCGAGAAAAACAGAGGTAGATATGACTAACTCTACTAAAAATCTCACATACATGTCTATAATTTGTTTGAAATATTACCGAAAAGAAAAGTCTCACATATATGCCCACAATCTGTTTAAAATATTGCCGAAAAGAAGAGTTTCACATATCTGCTCACAATCTATTTGAAATATTGCCAAAAAGAGAAACCTCATAGCATCCTTTTAGTATTTTGCAGCCCACTTGAGCTTAAACCTGAAACAAGATCTGAAATCTCAGAGTACCCGTATAGTTCTATGCAGCCACTTGAGCTTAAAACTGAAGCCGACTCTGAATTTCCAGCATCTCCTTAGTACTATACAGCCACAAAAAAAAAAACTAAAATTAAATATGAATTTCAATTTTGTTAAGTAATATACACATCTAATGTGACTATGCAACCATGTTAGCGGTTTATGCATACTGCTACATTTATAGCTCTGTTTTGACTACGACCACACTTGGTTGATGTTGGTTGGGTGACAATAGTAAGTGTTCTTTGACAAATTATTTTTTTTTTTTGTGAAGTTTCTAATTAACTCTAGCATCTACTAATGGTGTTTCCAAATTAGATGTTGCTAGATATTATTGTTTTTTTTTTTTTTTTTTTTTTTGGTAGATGGTGAAGCACATGTTCGTTCAAATATTCAGACCTTTGAGAATTGTAAATGTGCGTCAAGATAGTTTAAGGTGTTACAGATACCACACCGATATAGGCATCGGGGTGGTATCGGCATCGAATTGATACTAGTCAGTATCGGCCGATATTGACCGATACAACCATTTTTTTCTTTTTTCTTTTACTTTTATTATTTATATATATATATATATATATATATATATATATATATATATATATATGGCATCGATGATACGGTATCTATATCGGCCAATACCGATACCAATACCAAGTTTGACACCTCGCGTGCAATGCCCGCAGATCACATGTACCACTCAATAGGGTTAAATACCTGCGAGTGGCCGACAAGGGGTGGGATTCAAACAAAGGTTGAAAGGAGCATTTTGGAGATCTATTCTTGGGGCTGTCACTAGAGATATGTAGTTGGAAAGAAAGGAGAGAGTTTTCGAGAAGGATAGGAAACCTATAGCTATGATTATGAGGGATGCTATAGATTGGCCGCTCAGTTGGGTTGTGTTGATGGGATGACCAAGGATGGTAGGGATCTCATTGAGCAGTTTATACAGATTTTCGTTTCCATTATACAACCAGATTTTATTTATCATATGGTCATATTTTAATTCCACGTGACACGTAGATCATGGCCTACCATCATACCGTCAGGTTTTAGTTCCACGTGACACGTAGATCATGGCCTATCATCATGCACGTAAATTTGACCTGACCGTCTCAAGATTATTTTGAGGCGCACATCGGTGAGCAATCTAAACTGCACAAGCGCACAATCATACAGTCAGATTTCTCAAAAAATATGCTTGTAAATGAATGTGTACCATCCGTTTGGTGAACATTAATATCAATAAAATTTTGTAAAGGGTATTCTTTGTTTATCCTACTACAATTACCATCGTACGACCAAATTTGAGTTTTCCATTATACGCCCAAATTTTAGTTTCCATTATACGGCCAGATTTTATTTACCATCATATGGCCAGATTTTAGTTCCACGTGACACGTAGATCATGACCTATCATCATGCACATAAATTTGACATGACCGTCTCAAGATTATTGTGAGGTGCACATCGGTGAACAATCTAAACTGCCCAAGCGCACAATCATAGTCAGATTTCTCCAAAAATATGCTTGTAAATGAATGTGTACCATCCGTTTGGTGAACATTAATATCAGCTATTAAAAAATACCAACGGCTAGTATTAAAGTGCACAACCGGATAGTTAAATCCCCAATATAAGTATATTTTTTGGACTGACTGCTCACTAATGTATAATCTACCCCCAATGTAATACATTATTTTAAAAAATAAATTATAATTTTTTTCAGAAATGACTAGCAAAAAAGAAGCCCCATTATGGCAATTTATGGACATTCTAGAAAAGATGGAAAGCGGAGGTGGCAATTGCAGCCTTCGTTGCAAATTGTGCAATTCGTCATTTAATGGGAATTACTATCAGATTAAAGGACATTTGTTATTAATTCCCGATCGTGTAATTAGGTTATGTTCTGCTATCGATGATGATATGTTAACCAAATTTCAGAAAATGGACGATATGACACAAAAAAAAAAAAACACTTAAAGAAGTGGGTAGTGGTTCAAGAGCTAATATACCTTTGCCAAAACTTGAAGATTATGGGAAAAAAGAGGAAAGGAGATAAAAATATATCTAAATCTTTTAACACTGTCGCACGAGATGAGCTTGATCACTTAATTGCTCGTACTTTTTATGCAAGTGGCCTATCTTTCAATTTAATTAGGTCTCCATATTTCAAACAAACGATCAAGCATGCGTGTGATAGTCAGTTAAAAGGATATGTGTTGCCCACATATGATAGACTACGAACTACCGTCCTACAAGCCGAGAAAGGAAATATTGATTTGCACTTGAAATCGATTCGACAATCTTGGACTCGTAAAGGGGTGTCAATCGTAAGTGATGAATGGACCGATTCCACCAGAAAGAGAAGCATGATAAATTTTTTGGCAGCATCAAAGAATGGCCCTGTTTTTTTGAAAGCCATAGATGCAACAGAGAAGGTTAAGTCTGCAGAATATATTGGGAAATTATATTTGGAAGTTATTTCAGAAGTTGGACATTCAAATGTTGTCCAAGTAATCACTAACAATGTCGCAGTATGTAGAGCAGCAGGCTTAAAAGTGGAAGCGAAGCACCCATCCATTTTTTGGACTCCATGTGTAGTTCATACATTGAACTTGGCATTGAAAAACATTTGTACTCCAGAAGTAGACATGTCAGAAAAATATGAACAATTTAAATGGATTGGACAAATTGATAGTGAAGTCAAGTTAATTAGGAATTTTGTTGTAAATCATAGTTCGGCAAATACGATTTACAATAAATATTCTAAGTTAAAGCTTCTTGGAGTGACCGAGACAAGATTTGCTTCTACATTGATTTTAGTGAAGAGAATAGAATTTTTCAAGTAAAATCCGATTTGCAACGTATGGTCATAGATGAGTTGGAGATTTTATAGAGAAGAAGACAGTCAAAAGGCACAGAAAATCAAAGACATCTTAGTTAGTGACTTATGGTGGGATCAAATTGAGTATTTGTTGAATTTTACTGAACCTATTGTTTCCATGCTTCGTGTCACTGATACAAATGCTCCTATGCTTCACTTAGTTTATGATAAGTGGGACTCGATGATTGAAGAAGTTCGAAAAAGGATATTTAAACACGAGAAAAAAAATATGTTAACGGATGAAAGCAAGTTTTATGATGAAGTGCATGACATCTTAGTCCGAAGGTGGAACAAGAGTAGCATACCACTTCATTGTTTAGCACATTCACTAAATCCCAAATATTACAGTGATGAGTGGTTAGCTGAAGGCATTGGGAGAGTTCCCCCAAACCTTGATGAAATTTCGGAAGGAAGAAATGCATGTCTTGAAAGACTATTTCCAAGTGTAGCGATACTTCGGAGGGTCTGAGATGAATATGGAAAATTTGCTACATCAACAGGAAATTTTGGAGGATGGGAGGCTCTCAGTGAGCGATACTCCGCAGGATCCTTTGGCATGGTGGGGCAATCATGGTTCTGGTGCATCCACACTAGTGTTGCATTCAGGTAAAATATTTTTGTTAATATTTTTTAAATATTTATATATATATATATATATATATATATATATAAATTATATTCTTATTCAAAGTATAATATGTATGTTTATCGTGTAGGGTATTGGGACAACCAAGTTCTTCTTCATGTTGTGAAAGAAATTGGAGCACGTTTGGAATGATATCAAGTGTCAAAAGAAATAGATTGACATCACAACGTGCGGAGGACCTTGTTTATGTTCACTCAAATTTGCGTCTCTTAAGAACAATATGTTGAACGCCCTAGCAAATATTGGGATGTGGTTGGAGAAGATTTCAGTTTAGAAGGGCCGACAGAATTTGAATTTGCAAATTTATCACTTGATGACCCGGTATTAGAGACGATGATCTTCGATTCTGATGAGATTGTCGAGTTTCACTCCATCGATGAAGAAAACCAAAGAGATGACGCTAGTTGAGTGCAAAGAAGTCAAGAATTCTAATTTGCAAAAATACATTTGGGAATGAGTGGTTATATTTTTAAAAGGCATTAAGAGTGTGGAACAATTTTTTGAAGTACTTTGAACGTTTATTTTTGCATTTATGTTTAAACTTTAAATTTTCAATTTCACATATATGGATATTTTGATGAGATGATGTTGATCAATGATGAAAATCATGGAATTGATTGCATATTTATTCACCACTATAAGAAATATTGAGTTTATTGATTAATATAGTTATATTTTAATTTTTTTAATATTTTAAATATTGTCGTCCCAACACTTTAAGGACACCTTGGCACCCGTGCCATGTACCTAGGTAACACTGTCTTTCATGAGTCCTCTATCATGACTAAACCAGAAGGAAAATTTAATTTGGCTCGACTTTGAGGGTTTAGGCAAGAAACAATTCAAGCTAAACAAAAACTACTAAAAAGGTAGACGAACAATATATATATACCAAAATAATAACCAAATTACCTGCCAAAGCGGTCCTTGCAATTTCAACCACGATTGACAACCCTCGAACTCCAGAAATCTCCTCCAATCGGCCACGGCTACCACTACAGCATGTATATATAACCATACATAATGTATCACAGATCTCTGGATTCGGTATCCGTGCTACCTCCCCAAACTCAACTGGAAAAAATTGTCTCCATATTGCCGATTGATGTTCTCCTCCAGCCAAAGCAACATTCCCCAATAGCTGTAAACTGATAAGAACGAGTCTGAGAGCAGAAGGTAAATCAAAATCCACAGATTTCAACACAAGTGAGACGATTCTGGTTCCGCTTTCTTCAATAAAAAAATTTTGATTGGCGATTTCTCCAGCACAGAGGTTTCTTAGGGTTTTCAGAGACGTGAAGAGAAGAGGATGAGTTGAAGAAAGAGATTGAGTGAGTTGAAGAATTGTAGGGAGGGTTTTCTTTGAAGCAAGTTCAGAGCGCCCTTGTGCAGTCTTGGAAGCTTCTAGAAGAAGCTCTAGGGTTTCTTCTAAAGTAGAGGAATTTGAAGAGGTAAGTAAATCTTCGAGGATATTTTCTGGTAGACAGATCTGGTTCTCTAGATTCTGGCCAGTGGTTTCGAATTCCGGCAATGGAGTATCGTCCATTTTTAAGCTGAAAGTATCAAGTTGCTCGATTCGAGGTCAGGGGTTATAATTTAGAAGGAAAAATGCAAAGAGGATCCAATGCATTGGAATTCCCTGCACCTACATGAAAGGACACACAATCATACTTCATATATAATTTAACACGGTTAGGGGGTTGCAATGGCTTTTACGTTTTTACCCCTCTTTAAATTATCACCCAAAATGTAAACTAATTACGTTAATGCCATATAGCTCCGTCCATCATCTGAGGTTGCGATTTAGGGCTGGGATAAGAGAAGAGGTTTTCATCGAGTGGTTGTTGATGGTAATAATTTGGGATGATGGATCGTCGATTTGTTGTACTGGATTAATCAGGACCATCCCTTGGAATAAATCGTTATCTCTATCTTCTTCATCTTTTGAATCTATACCATTACCAATCTCGTTTTTTTTTCTTGAAGACTTAGGTATTCGGGCCTCTTAGAGCATTCGCCTAATCTCAGGGGCATGTGCGCACTCTAGATTAATACATGTCGGGTCAGCACGGGATATAAATTCATAAGGTGGCCTCAAAGGAGAGGGGATTCAAACTCAGATCTCTTACTTATGGGAGCAAGTACTTGGCTGCTGCCCTAATCCCTTGAGGTTCCACCCTACTCTCCCTCCGTCTCTCTCCCTCTCCCTCTCCCTCTCCCTCTCTTTTCTATTAAATATAAACTAGGGCTTTGATAATAAAAAAAAGGAGGGGGATCGAAGGAAGAGGGATGAGTGTATTTTTTGGGAGATTTTTCCTTTTTCTCTTAAAAGGGTTAAAAGGTAATTTTAAGTTTTCATAAAGTGTGATAAAGTATGTAAATACTTATGCCACCCATATTGAGGCTGCATGAGAGTCTTTTACTAATTAAAAAAAAAAATCACCGAAAAGGGCGTTATATGGTACTTTCCTCTACATTAAATGTCAAAGATCATAAAAAAATTATAAAAGTTGCAATTTTCTATTTTCTATTCAATTGAAGTGACAACTCTCTTCCATCATCTCCACATGGAGAATTAATTAAGAAAATTTGATAAAAGGATGGGTAACTATATTAGTACCTATTTACTAAAAGAGCCAACGTTGTAAATCCGTTAAATCTGATGATTGCATAAAATCAAATAATGGAGGTGGCATTTTATTCTGATCTTCCACATAATAGATTTTGGGATCATGGCGCATCTATCAAACGATAGGTTTTTGATTTCACGAATTACAAATCTTAAAACATAGTCTAAAAATCACATTTGAGCGTGACATGTGTGCCATATGATTCAATGACCATTTTTTGGAAATTTGTGACACATATAATAAAATACCGACCGTCTAATAGGTGAACCATGATCCTAATATCCATTTTGTGAAATATTTGGGTGAAATATGACCTGCATCATCTGATTTTATGCAATCAATGATTTTCAAGGGATTTGAGATGTGGGCGGTTTCACTAAACCGGTGGGCGTGACTAAAGTTACTGTCATGACCCGAAATTCTATCCTATCCCGAGGGCCTAAAATTTCGAGTTATGACCCGCACATATCCCGAATATGCTAAGCAGACATACACCTAATCAGAGTTCTCGCGCAATAATGGTTCCATGAAATCCGTGAAAGCCAACACATAAAGGTGGAAATAAAATAGTCATAAATACTAGAATAAAAATAATGAAACTGAATAATCCACCAATAAAACAATAATAAAAGTCGGAGACAAATCCGATAAAATGAAATCATAAAATCAATTATAATAATAAGGACCAAATCTACTACCAAGTCTATAATGATCAATATCCGATACTCGGATCGAAATCAGTACCGTAGCCCTCCTGGTACTCAGCTCTGTCGCCCTCCCAAGACTCCTGGTACTCAACACCCGCGGGATCAATGAGATCAGCATCAGCAGGATCTAGATGGTCGACATCTACTCCACCAGCGATGTCACCTACAACTATTAGATTATCGTGGGATGAGTTTACTCAGTCACGTAAACTTAGTGGGATACACCACCAATCTACCCCATACTACTCAGGTGCATTGTGGGTGCATCATGTGAGTGATAAACATAGTATCTCAAAGTAGATAGCAAAAGAAAGGCAAAATCACATGCATATTATAAAACTCATATCATATCATAAATGTAAGACCATGATCTAGACACTCATATCTTAACGTACCTTACCATATCTCATAACATATTATATCATGTCTTATTATCATTCTCGCACATACGTCTATACATCGCATGAGCGTAACTAACATACTAGTGAAATCCTAAACGACCTGTGTCAGAGTCGCTGCTCGAGCTACTATGGGAGGGTCAACATAGTATTATACCACCATATTATAACGTCCTTGTGTCATACTCCACCACCCAGCCAATTAGGAGACATAATGGCCAAACTCACTCATAATACACTCATACTCATAATCTTTCCCAGAGATCCGTCTTGGCTGAAAGACGTTGTTGCCCTTACGGTAGCTACGCAAGGAACGACATGTACAGAGACTTAAGTTCTTTATCTTTTACTGGCCTGCACAACGATGTCTCATTATCGTATTCGTATCATAACTTATCTTATCTCATATTCATATCTTATCATACTCTTATACTTAATCCTATGACAAACTACAGTGAGACAACTTTCCTAATTCACGCTTCCTAAAAAAAATGTTTCATAGTAACCTGGATGTACTTCGTATGATAGTTTATACTACCATAGAGGTGTTATATCCACACATTGACGCCAATATACCGAGTTTCACGTAACCGTAAAAGAAATCTCACCACAGCTAAGGCCCAAAGCCCGATTCTCGTATCATATCTCATATCTTATCCTCTCGTATTAAAACTCGGGGTGATAGGATCACTGTATATGCCACCGTGATACGGGTTACAAATTCATCACCCACTGGTCATGGGTCCCATTCCACCATGAGTTGTAAGACATGTGAATCTGATTTGTATTCTCGCTCGATACCATCTCGATGAGTCACCACGCCCAAGCATAGGCATGATTTCATACTCATAACTCATATAATGTAATTGAGATGGAAATCTGAAAAGTTTATTTAAAGATTTATATTAGATTATCTTATATTTATATATATTTATTTACACACATTCCAATATAATATAGAATAAGATAATTATAAGTGTATTCTCAATAAGGGGAGGGTCGGAGTTCGATGTTCACGAGGTATCGAATTCCTAACACTTCGTGTTATCGAAGAAGTCGCGTTGAAGCGATAAATTGATATATATATATATAATAATTAGATAATTAAATTAAATGGTATTTATAATTATTAAGTTATGATTTATCATGACTATCGATCAAAAGACCTTACAATATAATATACACAGGAACTTTGATCATGAGAATTAAAAAATAACACTAAATTCGAATAGCATTGAGTCATTTAAAATTAAACCCAACTTGTTATTCTATTTTGACCTTTAAAACGTCAGATTCGTGAAATAGCTATTTCACACAAAGTTGTAAAGCTCGCTGTCTTCTTTCCGATGTCATAAGAATCGCATTAATCCGAGGTCGGAGTAAAAAGATATGGCCAAAATATCGGGACCAATATATAGATGATCGCGAGCTCAGGTTCATGGCCGCGAATTCGGGTTCGTAGCCGCAAGTTCGAACCCGAAACTTTAAGATGGTGCAATCTATTATTCATTTAAATAAAATAAAATTATAATTTAATTTTTGGGCTTGATTAATTTTAAATAAATAATAATATAACTTGCAACAATAATATATATTATTATAGTCTTAGTAGAGGATAAATTTCTAACCATATAGATTTAGAAATAAATAATATTAATATGATATTATGCCAATTAAGTCAATCTATCAAATTTATAAATATTAGAATTTAATTAATTTTACAGATATAAAAGAGGAAGTAAACATATTAAATATGCAGACCTAACACAAGATAAAATATTAATGGCTCAAGCAAAAGGAATTCTTGAAAAGAAAAGAGAAATAACATATAAATCCGACTTACAGAATATACAACTTTCAAGGGAAAACATATATTAAACATATAGGTCTATTAATTTATGAGATATTTGAGTTTAAATAAGATTCTTAAACCCGCCGATGCACGATCGAACGCATCCTACGCCACGGGATCTGAGAAGAACAAGATGGATTGATGGGTACCCACCTCTTGAAGCGTAAACGGAAGATCAACGGTGATTCGGGTTGAAAAGGTCGATGCCCAAAGCGTCGGTTCGTCTAAGTCTTGAGAGAGAATAATTTCTGATTATAGAGAGTAGAGAGCTTTTAAAGTTTTATTTATAATGGTATAAAATTTTAGGTCAACTCTAATTAACACTTTTCGTAGAAGATTTAATAAAATAGGAGATTTTTTATACGGAATAAGAATTCGTACGTAACTTGGATAGCTTAAGAAAAGGTTTCGTTCCAGCGTTTTGCATAAGCACCAAAGCAATTGGTGTTTCTCTCCCGAAATTATAATTATACCCTTTGACTTGCTTGATCACTTAAAATGGGCATAACTTTTTGTATTATTGTCAGAAGTTGTCAAATTATATATCGTTGGAATTGTATCGACGAACACTTCGCAATGAGTCTAATTTTTATATGAAAAAATTAGAAATTTTCTATTTTAAATGGTGGGTTTCGATTTCGATGTGGAGCGTTAGCACAGTGCATAGTGTGATACATCATCTAACGTCGTTAAAATAAAGTCTAAAAATCCAGGTTGTTACAGTTACCCTTGTTTCTTTCAAGTTTCAACGCAGCTGCTGTTGCCTGAATTGCTTCCATTAAAGAGTAAATAGCTAACAACTATCATGTACTTACATCACATCAAACGCAATCACACTCAACATTAAAATTACTCGCAAAATCAAGCTAAACACGTGTCGGGAAATTGTAGCGAAAATCAGGTTGAATTGTTAGGCGAATGGCAATACCATATACGTATCGGGACTGATATGTAGCGGTTGGCTAGAAAACCGATATGTATCACCAATACGTCTCGGTATCGACCGATTTTTGATACCTTGCCTTTCACATAATGGATATCGCGAATATAGGTGTAAAAAAAACATTGTCAGCCCAATCCCAAAAAGTGAACACCATTGATGATGCTCACTTTTTTGGGATGCATGCCACATAGAATTAAAGTCTGGACTATTTGATGGTAGGCTCATCCTTACTACTATATAAAAGTACAAATAATTTCAGTCAATTTTAGTGTTTTCATATTTTTAGTAACAAAATACCCCTAAGGTACTCCATCTACCCTCATCTTCTTCCTTATGTATTCATATCCTTACTACTATATGAAAGCTAAAATAGTTTCTCTCAATCTTTGTTTCCACACTTGCCCCTATATACACTCCTAAGCCGTGACTATAAAATTAAAATGGGTATCATTATTTACCATCTAAAAAATTGTAACTTCATCTCACTTCTTTCAGTTTGAATATATTGATCGCTTTGAATCATACGTTGGAGATTATTTTTCGTCTCAATCTTCTATATAGTTGATCTTGACATCCTGTTTGTATCATCAGGCGGTAAAATTTTTATTTCACTTGACACAATAACAAAAGTGACTTTAAAATGAAATGACATACATCACTCTCAAACATGATTTTATATCATTTTTTAAAAAATCGATGGTATAATAATACTCTCATGATACCAAGATCATTTAGGTAAAAGATGAGGATAAAAAATGATCTCCATCTTCTAATTCAAAGAGGTCATTTCATACTTATTAGAGGATATTGATGAGGTCACAATTTTAAGGGTTGCAAATAATGATACCCAAATAGAATCTCTTTTCCAATGGGAATACATAAATAATGGTATCAAAATAAGTTATCTTTCTTTCCTTATTTTTAGCACCTTCAAAGAAACCCATAAAGTTAAAAGAATTAATAATTTTGCTATAAAAGTTATCTTTCCTTCCTTATTTTTAGCACCTTCAAAGAAATCCACAAAGTTAAGAGAATTAACAATTTTACCATAAAATATTTGACTTGCTTTAAATTATGTGGCATAGATCATATAAAAATGGCCCAACAATTAAATTTGAGCATGATATATGTCATGTAAATTTAGGGCCATATTTTGAGATCTGCACCTTATGAAATAAAAAAATGATCGTCTAATGGTAAGCCAATGATATCAAGATCCCTTATGTGAAAGATTAGATCGAAAAATGACCTCCATCAACTAATACAAAGAGTCAATGATTTTTTGTATAGGTGCCCTCTAAGATTCCGCAGGTGTTAATAAAGTTACAAAAATAATAATTTATTAGAAAGTTGAAGCCCTCTGAGCCACGATTAATCTACCCCTGATCAAATTTTGTCATCTTACCTAATCGGATTGGAATTTCGACTCAAAATTTACACTCATACGTATGTTGGTCATAAGACTTAGGGGAGCACTTAACTTTATATGACTTAGACAAGCATATGATACTTCTATGTAGGGCTCTCAACAGATTGACTTTTTTATTGGGCTAGGTACTAAACTTGGGTTATTCGGCTAAGTTAGGCATGAAGTATCAGACCCAATCTATAGGTATAATTGGGTCGGGTTAAAGAAAAATTTGGTCGACTAAGTTTGAGTTACAATATTTTATATTAAAAAAAATAATTAAAAAAAAAATAATAAAAAATAATAATAAAATAGAGTGTTTTCAACCAGGTCAAGTCACGTGTTAGGTCGGATTGGGCATATACACTCGACCCTTCAGGTTAAGGTTGGAATAGGTCTCAGGTCGGATTTGGTTGACTAAGCTCGAGTTACAAAATTTTATATAATAATTAATAATAGTAGTAGTAGTAGTAGTAGTAGTAGTAGTAATAATAATAATAATAATAATAATAATAATAAATAGAGTATTTTCAATCAGGTCAAATCAGGTGTCAGGTCGGGTTAGGCATATACACTCGACTCTTCAAGTTAAGGTCGGGATAGGTGTCAGGTCGGGTTGGGCATATACCCTTGACCCTTCGAGTATTAGGTCGAATCAGGGTGCACCATCAAGCAAGGTCAGGTCAGCATATGCCATTTATCAATTGGACAATCAAACCTTTAACACAACTCATTGACAATCCTACTTTTAAGTTCTAAATTATATGTTTATTTTTATTTTTTAATGTGAATCATGTGAATCATGTGACTTTAAAATGATGGCATGCATATAAAATTAAGGTAAGAGATTTTATATATGGGACACCATTTTGACACCATGTACTGATACATGGTGCAAGTGATTATTATACATCTTCTGTCACATTTTTCAGTTAAATTTTTTATTTTGGCACTATGTGTAATGCACATGCATTTTTATGAGATTTATAGTTAATGATTCTAAGTTTTTAACTATATAACCAATAAACTGATTGAATGTCAAATGACATGAGGTGGTCTGCCAATTGCATGATCCAAATTTTTGTACATGTTCAAAAAATTAGTAAGCTACATGACTCTTTGCCCTTTTGATGGTATGCCCATGATCATATTTTCGTGTGTCACATGGTTTCCAGTTATTTTTGGGGATGAAAGATTAAAACGAAAATCGAACCATTCTATTTACAATGATCGAATTTTTAATGGTACTATAACCGATAATCATTAACTATTATGAATCAGAAGATGGAGATCGTTTGTCGTACAATCTTCCCTATAATGTATGAGATTATGGGTGTGCTGAAAATCAACTTTTTATTTCAGGTGTTGCACGTTTCAAAACGTGATCGAAAGTCATGTTTGAGTATTATGTCTGTCACATGGTTTTCAGTTACTGTTTTGGGATGTGTGTCACGCAGATTAAAAATTGACCGTCTAATGGTATACCATATACCTCAGGATCATCATATAGAAGATCCAATGAGAAATCAATTTTGAATGACATCATAGCCGAATGCCATTGACTGTTTTGAATTAGACAATAATGGTCGTTTTCGTCCAAATCGTAGATCTTGAGGTCATGAGTGTACTGACAGTTAATCTTTTATTGCATGTGGTACAAATATAACATCTCAAAAAGTGATTGAAAATCACATTTGAGTATGATGTGTGCCCCATAATTTTTGATCATTTTTTTGGGATGCATGCAATAGAAACTATAAATTGACCGTCTGATGGTACACCATTGATCTCAAGTTCCATTATGTGAAAGATTGAAAAGAAAATTGATCTCTATCATCTGATTCACATAAGTTAATGATTTTTCGAATGTAGTGCACTTAGAAACTTGATTGGTATAATTAGAGTTATCCTTTAAAGGAAAGACTTGGTCTTTAGAGGACTTACGTAAAGTGAAAACTTCATCTTAGCCATCGAATTTGAAGGTCATGTTTTAAATATGTTTAATGCAAAAGATTGGTATAAAATAAAATCTCTATTATATAATTCAAAGCGGTCCAATATAGATAAGATGATGATTATTGTGTTAAGTCATATGATAGAGATTGAAAATCTTTAAAATATAATATTTAAATCAGAGAAATTCGATGATATTTTCACATTTATATTAACATGTGCAACGCACATACACTTTTACTAGTAACCTCAAAAACCATTGTGTATTGTTGTGAAAGATTGCGGTAAAAAATGAACTCTATCATCTAATGTAAAGCAATGAGTATTTCAAGCATACGAAATCCGAGTTGAAAAAGAAGAATCTGAGTTATTAATAAAGGTTGGCAACTAGGCATCATTCATTAACAGAGCTGCCATTTTAATGTCTTGCATTGCTTAAGCAGTCGTTCCACGTGGTATAATAGTGGTTAGTGGGGAGGCTCGCAAGGACCCCAATCTGAAGCAACTTTCGTGTGGATCATCGCTAATTTGTCAGTACGCTATTCAGCTGACCACTCCACGTGTATGGACTGTGGAGCTGTGACCCGTGTACCATCAGTGGTTAACGGGCCATGCTCCTACACCACGTCATCGTACGGTGTACGGCTTGAGCGGGGTTCCGGCAATTGGAGCCTACACTATCTATAATTTTGTTCATCTGCATCTAGTTTTAGGGTAATTTTTCATTTTCGAACGTTTTAATGTCAATTTAAACGATCGCATGGAGAGCCAGCAGCCATGGAGGTTGAGGTTCTCATTTAGGAACGCTACAATCGTCATCTGTTTCGTCAATCTCATAGCTGTTCTTCTCTTGCTCCAAGGATATTTCGGCGTATCCAACAGAAAGCTCGATCGGGACCAACCCGATCCCGGTATTTTCGTTTATAATTTCTTTGTTTTTTTTAATGCTTCTTCTAGTTTGCTTTTTTTTCCTACGTATTTATATGATTATTTTTTTATTAGTTGATTTTATACATCGACATAGTTGCAATTTTGATATTATTTCGATATTTTTGTTTTGATTGTTAATGCTTCTTCTACTGTGTTGTTTTTCTAGGTATTTAGAAGATTATTTTTTACTAATGACGTTTATATATAGTCATAGATGCAATTTCGATATATATATATATATATATATATATATATATATATATATATATATATATATATATATATATATATATATATATATATATTATGTGTGCGTGTGATTTTTAATGCTTCTTCTATTGTGCTATTTTTCTAGGTATTTATATGATTATTATTATTAATGGATTTATATATGGACATAGTTGCAATTTCGATATTATTTCAATTGATTTGGCACCTGGTTTGTTTAAAAATTTTGAATTGCAATTTGAAGGTTATACTACTTTGAAAGTAGTTGATAATTTTAGGTCGGACCTATTGCCTTCGAAAGTCAAATTACTTAAAACCAATGGAATTCAACATTTCATCTCAAAGAGGAACACATCCCATCTGCGTCGTATAATTAAAACGAATCAGTTATCAACAGATATGAACCACAACACATTCACATAGTAGTTTCCATCAGGACCTTTACCTTAGAAAGTCAACTTACTTAAATCAATGGAACTCAATATTTCATCTCAAAGAGAAATGACTAGAAATCAATGTAGATATGTTGATCAGTTGTGCCTTGATCATTTCAAGATGCAGTTGCTATTGTTTCACTTCCAGCTACACAAGTAAAAAATGGTGTGGGATTCTAAAGTATAAGAAACTGCCACACTAGATCTTCTAGCTATAACGGTTCACACCCTTAGAGGATTGTACTACATTGAAATTTGTTGATACTTTTAGGTCCGACCTATTGCCTTCGAAAGTCAAATGACTTAAATCAATAGAATTCAACATTTCATCTCAAAGAGAAATGAAACACATCCCATCCGCATCATATAAATAAAACGAATCAGTTATCAACAGATACGAACCACAACACATTCACGCTGTAGTTTTCATCAGGACCTTTACCTTAGAAAGTCAACTTACAGCTACACAAGTGAAAAATGGTGTGGGATTCCAAAGTATAAGAAACTGCCACACTAGATCTTCTGGCTATAATGGTTCACATTAGAAGACCCTGCCCTTAGAGGATTATACTATGAAATTTGTTGATGATTTTAGGTCTGATTTATTGCCTTAGAAAGTCAAATTACTTAAATCATTAGAATTCAACATTTCTTCTCAAAGAGAAATGAAACACATCCCATCCACATCATATAATTAAAACGAATCAGTTATGAACAGTTATGAACCACAACACTTTCACGTAGCAGTTTTCATCAAGAACTTTACCTTAGAAAGTCAACTTACTTAAATCAATAGAATTCATATTTCATCTCAGAAAGAAATGACTAGAAATCAATGTAGATATGTTGATCACTTGTGCCTTGATCATTTCAAGAAGCAGTTGCTATTGGTTCACTTTCAGCTACACAAGTGAAAAATGGTGTGGGAGAGTATAAGAAACTGCCACACTACTATCTACTATTTAGATTTTCTAGCTATAATGGTTCACATTAGAAGACCCTGCCCTTAGAGCAGAATTAAAGATTGTAATATTCTCACAATTGTGACCATTCCATCCAGCAACAATAAAAAATAATCAATCAATTGAAATGTTAAATATCATAATTTATGTGCTAGCCGCTGAGACAAACTGCATTCAATTTCCTCTTGGACCATTCATTAACCCCCGAGAAGACTAGACTTTCATCACTCAAGTAGAAAGATTTGTGTATTACGATATAAGTAGGTGACGATTTATCTGCCCCACCTTCAAGAAAATCCTGCGTCCGCCCCTGATATCATAAGCTATTGATAATCATGTCCTGAGGTTTTAGATTTTTTTTTTTGGACTCCCCCCCCCTTCATTTCACAAGTCAAAGATATTGTTTTTACACCCAAAATTTTCTCCATTGAACATTTTGCCTTTGACCAAAAAGCCAGTAGTGGAAAATCATAAAATTTCCTCCATTGAAAGTTTTTGCCTTTGACCAAAAAACCAATTGTGGAAAACCATCTTTTTCAGTTTGTTTTTGAGATGATCGTTGATTGACTTTGGGCATGTGCACTTGGCACCCGGGCCCTCGAGAGTCGAGCCCCAACAAGAAAATCCTGTGTCTGCCCTGATATCATTAGATATTAATAACCATACTGGGACGCTACCTACCGAGGTAGCATCTGAGCACTACTCACGAACCAGCAAGGTGCCGTGTGGCACCCAACTTGATGATTGGGTGCCACGGCAACTTGCCCAAGATCGATCAGGTACCATGATTTTTTTTGAAAAGGATGCTTATCCACCCTTAAAAATGTGGTCAAAATTCAAAAATTCAATGCAGTAGAATTAGGGGGCGTCACCGGTCACCCTATATTTGACTCACGATTTGAAGGGCAAAACATACCTAAAAGCGATTGTTTTTAAATCACGTGCCATGTGACATGACACTCCAAAAGCGGGTGTTTTTTTGGAGGTTGGGTGCCAAGTGGTACGTCTCTAGCCCACCTGGGTAGCGCTTGGGCTCTACCCTCATGGGTACGAACCCTTCTCCCTATATATATGAAAAAAATTCTAAAACATACTCCGTTTAAGCTTTTCCTTCTAACCCATTCCTCACCTTGTACGGATATCTTAGGTGCCCTATACTTAAAAATTTTGTTTGCTTAACAATCCCTCAATCATATCCTTTTTCTTGGTATAAAAGATAACTTCTTTTTTCATTTTTTTGAAACTTAACTCTACTTTCACACTCACGAGGTTCCTCATATTTCTCCTCATTTCTCTATTAAGCTGAATACGTGTGCATTGACGTCGATCTTATTGATGATTCCCCCACCCCTTCTTTATCAATCTTGCGACTTTTGAGGTTCGTTAAATTTCTTATGTTTTATTTTTTAAACCCTAGAATGCAACTGCAAATGCTAAATATATGTGGACACAATAAGAATGTGGATTTCTCTTTATTATTTGAAGAGAAATACAAATAGATCGCTTTATTCTTTTTGAAAAATGTGTATTTTCAAAGACCCTAGAATACAAATGCAAATACAAAAAAATTGGGGAAACAATAAGGGATGTATTTTTTTATATAAATTTTTAAAGATAAATAAGGGACGTGAATTTTTCTATATAACTTGTCGTATTTTGTTTTTTTATATTTTTCATGTTTTAAAGCCCTAGAATACAAGTGCAAATGCCAAAAAAAGGGGAGAACAATAAGGATGTGGATTTCTCTTTACTGTTTAATGAGAAATATATACATCTCATTATTTATATTTTTTAAATGTGAATTTTCAAAAACTCTAGGAATTTGTTATTTAATTATTTTTTTTTTCAAAAACTCTAGTATACAAATACAAATGCAAAAAAATTAGGGAAACAATAAGGGATGTGAATTTTTCTATATACCTTTTTCAAGATAAATAAGAGATGTGATTTTTTTTTTACTTTCTCTCTCTCTCTCTCTCTATATGTATACATATATACTAATTTTTTTTAAAACCTTACAATATAAGTGCAAATGCGTAAAAATAATGAAACAATAAGTATGTGAATTTATCTTTGTTGTTTAAAAAGAAACAAAAATAGTCTGCTTTAGTTTTAAAAAGTAAAACATGTATCTCAAAAGTGAAACATTGTGATATTTAGGAGTATCATACTTTAAGTTAAGACATCAAGGTTGATTTACTTTGATGCTGTAGTTTTAGAAAGTGAAGCATGCTTTAATTCTCAACACTAAAACATGTATCTTAAAAGTGGGGGAGTGTAATAGGTTTGAATTTAAGAAATCGATTTAAGATATGAAGCATGCTTTCGTTTCAGAAGTGCTGATGCTTCAATTTTGAAAAGAGAACTACGCTTCAGTTCTTAAAGTGAAGCATGTTCTTGAAAGTGGAGCAATACTACACTTTAGAGAATAAAATATTTTTTGTCAACAACATAAGTGATTGATGCTTCATTTTTTGGAAAGCCAAGTATGCTTTAGTTTCAAATGTGAAACATATATCTCAAGAGTGAAGCTATGCTATATTTCAGAGTATGCATATTTTAATTTAAGAAACAAATGATGATTTTCTTTAATGCTTCAGTTCTTGACAATTGAAGCATGCTTTAGTTCTCCAAAGTGAAGCATAAATTTTGAAGATTGTACGTCGATTTAAAAAATGAAGCATGCTTTTCCAAAAAAGTGAAGTGTAGATTTTGCAGTATATTGTACGTCAATTTAAGGAATGAAGTATGTTGCATTTTTTTTTTTTGGATCGGTTAGTGTGTTGCATTTTCAAAAATGAATAATGCTTCTATTTTAAAAAGTGAACAATGCTTCATTTCTCTAGGTGAAGCATGTTCCTTAAAAGTAAAACATTACTAGACTTTAGAATGTAATTACTTCATTTAAAAAAATAAAGTATGCTTAAGTTTCAAAAGTTAAGGATACCCCCGTGTTTGAAAAGTCAAGTATGCTTTCGTTCTCAAAAGTGAAATATATACCTCAACATGAAGCATCATTATAATTTAAGAAATGAAGCATGCTCCAGTTTTAGAAATAAAAGATGCTTCAGGTTAAGAAATGAAGCATGCGTCAATTTTAATTCATGGATTGAAACATGCTTCAGTTTTGAAAAGTGAAGCATTCGTCTCAGAAGTAAAATTTGTTTCTCAGAAGCGAAGAACACATGTATTTTATGTTGTAAAATGCTCCATTTTATGAAATGAGTCGGCTTCACCTTTAAAAGTGAAGGATGCTTTAGTTTTAGAATGCATGTTTTAGTTTTCAAAAGTGAAGCATGTTCCATAAACACTAAACATACTTGGTTTTAGAATGTAATATGCTTGAATTTAAGAAATAAAAATGCTTCAGTTTCATAAAGTGAAGCATACTTTAGTTCTCGGTTCTAATTCTTACAAGTGTAGTATATTCCTCAAAAGTGAAGCATTGTTCAATTTTGGAGTGTTAATGATTTAAAAATAAAGAATATCTAGAATTATGCTTCAGTTACATTTAGATTTACTTTTGGAGAGGAGATATTATGGGTAGTGATATACTCAATGTCATTTTCCAATCAATGGGAATTTTGAGTTAAAAACCGTTGAGACATTAATCTATCATGGTGGAAAGGGTCATATCATTCCTTTGGACTGAAATATGTTTTATGAGTAGTTTAGGACTAGAGTAGTTGCATAATGGAATTATACACTCAATTAAGTTTTGTTGAAGTATTTATACCAAATGAAGATCGATTTACTATTGTTTTATCCAATGATGTGAAGCTTAAATATTTTTTTGTTATATATCGGGCTATTAACTGAAGCATACTCGACTTTCCAAAAAATAAAGCTTCATTGACTTGTGAAGTTGAAGCATACTTAATTTATTAAAATAAAATACTTCACACTCTAAAATCTAGTAATGCTTCACTTTTGAGGAACATACATCAACTAAAGCATAGTTCTCTTTTCAAAATTGAAACATTCTTCACTTCTAAAACTAAAGCATGCTTCAAATCTTAAATTGATTTATTAATTCAAGCATATGACACTCTAAAATCCAAAAATGCTTCATTTCGAGATACATGCTTCACTGTTAAGACTTAGACCATACTTCACTTTTCAAAAACTGAAATATGAAAGTAAATCATACTTTATTTCTTAAATTAAAGTATGTTATACTCTGAAATATAACAATGCTTCTCTTTTGAGTTAAATGTTTTACTTTTGAGAACTAAACTATTTTTATTTCTCTTTAAACAATAAAACGAAATCCACATCTTGTTTTCCCATTTTTTCTGCATTTATACTTGTATATTAGTGTTTAAAAAATAAAAAAAATACAATATTACAAGTTATATAAAAAATCCACATCCCTTTTTTATATTTAAAAAATTATATAGAAAAATATATATCCTATATTAGTTCTCAATCTTTTTTTTCATTTGCATTTGTATACTAGTGTTTTTGAAAAATATAAATAGAAAACAAGTTCACATGCTTCAATGTTGAGACTTAAAACATGCTTCACTTTCCAAACATTGTCACATCAAAGTAAATCATGCTATATTTTCAAATTATAGTATGTTATATTTTGAAATATGACAATGCTTCACTTTTGAGATTTATATCCCTTCCTTTTTGTTTTCTCACTTTTTATGCATTTGCACTTGTATTCTAAAGTTGAAAAAAACTACGTCTACTGGAGTTTTTGAAAAAGAAAAAACAAGTTCCTAGGGTTTTTGAAAATCCATATTTTTCAAAAAGAATAAAGGGACCTATTTTTATTTCCCTTTAAACAAAATAAATACCTCAAGTTCAACGAACCTAAACAATCGCAAGATTGATAAAGAAACAAGGGAGTGACAACAATAAGATCGGATTCAATGCATATCTAACTTAATAAAAAAATGAAAAGAAATAGGGAGAACCTCGTGAATATGAACGCAGAGTCAAGTTTGTAAAAAAGAAAAAGTTAGCTTTTACATCAACAAAAATGGTAGTATTTATATTAAATTAGAAATTTAGAGTTGAGGGGCTATTAAACAATTTCTTTTTTAGTATAGGGTTTCTAAGATATCCGAGAAAATTAAGGGTGTTTTTAGAAGCAAAGATTAAACGCGACATGTTTTAGAAATCTTTCATATATATATATATATGTGTGTGTGTGTGTGTGTGTGTATATATATGTCCCATAAAGTACCTCAATGGTGTACAATCTCGGGCGACACTCGGTTATATAGATGTGAGCCTTATATAGGGGTGTGTGTGTCGATCTTGGTAAAGTGCCCCAATGGTGTATAGTGATTGTACGCCAAGGTTCCACGTGGCACCAAAACACCGTTTTTAACCACATGAGGGCGGGTGTATTTTATAGGTCAATTAAAAAAAAAAATTAAAAATAGATTTTAAAAGGTGAAAGTCAAACATTGATTGATTTCAATCATCATGATTTCAAGCCACAAAAAATAGGGTGGAGATGAAGTTGTGAATATTATTTTAAAGATAATCTAGTATATAATATATCCCTGTAAAGTGCCCCAATTTTTCCACACGAAGCTCCATGTGGCACTAAAACATTGTTTTTTACCACGAGAGCTTGTGTGTATTGTATAAGATCAATTTAAAAAAATGCAAAATATTTAGAAGTGAAAGTCAAACATTGACTAATTTCAATGGTCTAGATTTCAAGCCACAAAATGCATGGTGGAGATGAAGTTGCGAGTTTTTTTTAAAACATATTCTAGTCAAAGTAACCTAGCTCTACGTGGCATCCAAACATTTTTGAGTGCCATGTGGAGATCCATGTAGGACCTTCGTGTAAGCTCACCATGTCTCATAGGGGTATGCTACCTTCTTATATATATAGGAAACAAGGAGCGTGCCCCAATTGTGCATTGTGAGTGTACACCAAGGTTACTTGTGGAGCTAGCTTACATTTTTTAGATTTTTAAAATTTATTTTTCAAAATTTTATCTCCACTGTGTATTTTTTAAGGCTTGAAATCTGTACCATTGAAATTAATTAATGTCTGACTTTCACTTTCGAAAATATACTTTAAATTTTTTTGCAATTGATCTTGACAATGCATCCGAGCTCCATGTGGAAAAAAGTATTTAGGTGCCACATAGAACCTTGGTGAGCGCTCACTGTTCACCATTCAGGCACCTTACTGAGATCCATATATATATATATATATATATATATATATATATATATATAGAGAGAGAGAGAGAGAGAGAGAGAGAGAGAGAGAGAGAGAAAGAGAGAGAGAGGCCTGAGACTATGCGTCCGAGCGTAGAGATATCTCTGCGCCTATTGATATGGGTGTGACACGTAGTGTCCTTTATGAAGCGACGTGTGTTGCTTTATAATCATTTAACCACGTTTTAACTAGGTTTACCTTTGTTTTAAAAAAAATAGATACCCTTTTTGAAATACCTTGTGCCTGACCACCTGGGTGTCAGAACCCCACCAACCCACCTGGGTGCAAGCGCTTCGCTATCGAGGTGGCTTCGTCGGTGCCAACGCTTAACTGTCAAAGTGTCAGCGCTTCACTATCGAAGTGTCAGCACTTCACTCCCGGGGTGCCAGTGTTTCGCTACCGAGGTCCCACATTTTTGTGTAAAATAGACCATAATAAGTAAGTTTGACACTTCCTTGGAAAAAATGAGCGAAGAGAAAGAGCAAAAAGAGACCTCTAAAAAGTCAAGTATGATGGCTGAAGGGGAATATAACTTTTAAAATATTTTAAAAGTTTTAACCATAGTTAGTAAAGTAGGCCTCATGCCACATGTCGTTCATAAAGCAATCTGGGCGTAGAGAAATCTCTACGCTTGGGTGCATTCTCCCCTCAACTATATATATATCCACCTTTTCTAGTTTGAATGAGAAAGCCTACTTAGGATTTGGTGCCACGTGGAACCTTGGTGTGCGCTTGCCGTGCACCATTGGGGCACCTTACCGGGGTATATATATATATATATATATATATATATATATATATATATATATATATATATATATATATATATATATATATATATATATATATATATATATATATATATATATATATGAACATGGTTGCGCACCCCAATGTTGTTAGGTGAGTGTGCCCCATATATTTAGGAAAAGGGTTGCGTACCCCAATGTTGTACGGTGACTGTGCCCATGGTCTATGTGGAGCTCTACATGGCACCCAAAATGCTGTTTGAGTGCCATGTGGAGATCAGGTGCATTGTTTAAATCAATTCTAAAAATAATAATAATTCAAAAGAAGTTTGTTGAAGGCAAAAGTCATAATTGATTGTTTTCAATGGTCTGAATTTTTTTTTTTTTAAAGATTGATCTAACCAAAACAACCTTGCTCCATGTGGCACCAAAACAGTGTTTCGAGTGCCACGTGGAGCTCTACGTTGACCATTGGGATACTCCACCGTGCCCCATTGGGGTCCGTAACCGCTGTCCATATATATATATATGGCTGAGGGGAGGGCATAGAGATTCTCTACGCTCAGATTGCTCTATGAACGATATGTGGCATGGGGCCCACTTTACTAACTAGGGTGGTTAAAACTTTTAAAATATTTTAAAAGTTATATTCCCTTTCAACCATCATACTTGACTTTTTCAGATGTCTCTTTCTTTTCTCTCTTTCCATTTTTTTAAGGATGTGTCAGACTTATTTTTTCAGGTCGATTTTTCTAAAAAATGTGGGCCCCTGATAGCGAGGCACTAGCACCTCGGTAGCGAAGCGCTGACACCTCGATAGCAAAGCGCTTACACCTTGATAGCGAAGCGTTGACACCCCAATAGAGAAGCGTTGATACCTCAATAGTGAGGCGCTGACACCCCAATAGAGAAGCATTGACATCTGATAGCGAAGTGCTGGCACCCTGGTAGAGAAGCGCTAATATCTCGTGTAAACAATAAATTTGCGTAGAATATAAATCTAACATAAATTAATTATAACAAATTTTCCCTCGCTAGGAGAGGGTTTTATTGAAAATGGCAGACTTTATACTTCCGGGTATCGCAATCGATTTCCTGTTAATTACCTAAAAAATGAATACCTCTGATTAAAAGCTACTAAAGAAAACTAACGTAGTTACATCTCTGAAATAAATAAACTAAATTCTAGGTCTAAGTCTTCATCGACGTCTTCAATCCGTCACGAGATAGATGCATAGTATGCTTTCTTCATTGGAGATTTGAGAAATATGAAATAAGGGACGACAGATGGGAGAACCCCTCCAAAAGCCGATTCCATATGATCGACAAGCACTAGTCATTACTGAAGCAAGAACATCGTGGACGAACCTTAAAATGAATTCTTCTTCTCTGGTCTCAAAGATAAATTCGAATACCAAATCCATTCTCCTAGTAGCTGGTTATCAGAGGAGTTATTACTTTCAGTGATAGAGTATCTAATCATGAGTTAGATTTCGTCAAATTCCTTAGAATTTGACGATCATAGATTATTATTTTTTTGTAATGATTTTATCATTGGACTTGATCATTGTCCTAAGATTTAGTTAATATATGGTAAACTTATTATTGGATCTCGTTACGATCTTGTATTATGATCGTTTGACCAAAATTCAACGAATTTCACAGTTGGATTTGACCAAAATCACAAGATTTGGCCTATATGTGATAAATGTACCATTGGATCTTGTTACGATCTCGTAATATGATCGTTTGACCAAAAGTCAATGAGTCCACCATTAGATTTGACCAAAATCACAAAATCTGGTCAATATATAATAAATCCACCGTTGGATCTTGTTACGATCTCGTATTATGATTGTTTGATAAAAAATTAACGAGTCCACCGTTGGATTTGACCAAAATCATAAGATCTTGTCAATATATAATAAATTCACCGTAGGATCTCGTTATGATCTTGTGTTAATATTGTTTAATTAAAAGTCAACTAATCCCACCGTTGGATTTGACCAAAATCACAAGATATGACCAATATATGATAAATCTGCCATTGGATCTCGTTACGATCTTGTAATATGATCGTTTGACTAAGTCAATAATTTCACCAGTGGATTTGACCAAAATCACAAGATCTGGTCAATATGTAATAAATCCACCGTTGGATCTCGTATTATGATCGTTTGACCAAAATTTAACGGGTCTACCAGTGGATTTGACCAAAACTATAAGATCTGGTTAATATATAATAAATCCACCGTAGGATGTCGTTACGATCTCGTATTATGATCGTTTTACCGAAAGTCAATGAGTCCACCGTTAGATTTGCCAAAACTACAAGATCTGGTCAATATGTAATAAATCTACTATTGGATCTCGTTATGATCTCGTATTATGATCGTTTGACTAAAAGTCAATGAGTCCACTGTTGGATTTTATCAACACCATAAGATCTGGTCAATATGTAATAAATCAATCGTTAGATCTCGTATTATGGTTGTTTGACCAAAAGTCAAACGTTCCACCGTAAAAGAATTTCTGATCTCGAGGTTAAGATCTAAACCCTACATTTGAGGGAGTGAACCTGAGCCACAAGGGAAACTCTAATTTCGGGATGCGATCCAAATCTGGTAAAGCTGATGGTTATGAGTCATTGTAGATAAACATTTTGGGTGTCCGGAATTCGGAATCGTTCTTTGGATTCGTGGTTGTAATCCGCACGAATATCGAATTTGTAGTTGCAATTCGAGGGTTCCGAGAGTTATGCGAGAGGTTATACCCACATAGCTTAACTATTTCTAAGTACACAAGAAATTGGGTACGTGTAGTAGCGTGTAATCCCAAATTACAACCGTAAATCATACTTAAGTAAGTGCTGTAACTCTTATCCTAAGTGTATCATTTTTAGGTAACTCTTATCCTAAGAGCCGCAGCTCTTATCCTAAATATATTAATTTTAGGTAAGGGCCGTAGATCTTATCCTAAGTGTATCCACCTAGACTTATTCCTCCCGTAAACTTTTAAAAATAAAAAAAATAAAAGGAACGGAAAAAATCTCGGAGATACTTTAAAGTCTTTTGCAAGAAAATTAAAGTCGGAGATGTTTTCGGTAGGGCTCTGGCCTAAGAATTTTCGAATCTCAATAATGAGAACGGATCTGTTATTTATAGATTTAAGGTAGCGGTTACAAGAAGTTATAATTCTACGGTATCTACAAAAACTTCACAAAATCAAGGGTTGTGAGGGCTGCGTGGGACTTAACTTTCACGCGGATTGAGAAAAAAAATCATTCTCCAGATATTTGACATACGCAAGTAACTATTCATAACTACCTACGCAGGTAGCTGCCTAGGTATGCTACTTAAGTAGGTATGCAAGTAGCTGCCTAGGTATGTTACTTATGCATGTAGGTGCCTAGGTATGTTACATATGCAGGTATGCAGGTAGCTGCCTAGGTATGCTACCTATGCAAGTAGCTGCCTTAGGTATGCTACCTATGCATGTAGCTGCCTAGGTATGTTACCTAGGCAGGTATGTAGGTAGTTGCATAGGTATGCTGCCTATGGATGTAGCTGTCTAGGTGTTACCTAGGCAAGTATGCACGTAGCTGCCTAGGTATGCCACCTAGGCAAGTAGCCGCCTAAGTATACTACCTAGGCAGGCATGGCCTGCGTGGGCCCCAAAAAAAAATGAAGAGGAAAAGAGTGCGAGAGATGGCATGCATGGGTCACTCTTTGACATAACCTAGGACTTTAAGTCCTAGTTAGAGTAGGTTTGCATGGGTCATACTCTTTAACATAACTTAGGACTTTAAATCCTAATTAGAGTAGGTTTAAAAAAAAAAAAAAAAAAAAAACTATAAGTAGAGCCTCATTTCTTAATTTCTCCCATCAATTTATTCTATCTGATTTTTGAGACCAAGTAGAAGAACTTTCCGATTCCAAAAATTCGGAGTCAACACCTCGACAACAAAGCGCTGACATCCGACTGGCGAAGCCACCTCGATACAAAGCGCTGACACCCCGATAGTGAAGCGTTAGCACCCCGGTAGTGAAGCGTCAGCTAGAGGTAAAAGGGTTGCCCTTCTACTTTTGCTTCTAGAGACGGTAGAAAAGAGGTGGGGTTCTGACACCCAGGTGGTCAAGTATAGGGTATTTCAAAAATGTTATCTACTGTTTTGAAAACAAAGGTAACCCTAGTTAAAATGTGGTTAAATAATTATAAATCAACACACGTTGCTTAACAAGAAGGTGCTACGTGTTATGCCCATATCAATAGGCGCAGAGATATCTCTACGCCCGGGCGCATAGTCCTGGGCCTCTCTCTCTCTCTCTCTCTCTATATATATATATATATATATATATATATATATATATATATATATATATATATGCAAAAGGGATGATAAAATCGAACGCAACACCTAGGCACATTGCGTTCGAGCGCACTTTCACGTGTCACAAGTCCCTCTAAGAGTTCACCGGTCTGCTTTGGTTCGTAGGAAAAAAATCACATGGTATGACCCTGATCCAACGGTGCAAAAATCAATAGTGACTTGATCTTGCAAGTCACCATTGATTTTAAAAACCATTGACCATGTGTCAACGGTGCCAGATGTATGTTTTGTTGGACTGTCTCTAATTGACCCGATGCATGTGCATGCGGCACCCGATCCTCTAGTCGGGTGCCATGTGCATTTGCACAAGATCAATGACCTTGAAAAAAATAGACATGATCTTATGCAGTTAAATTTGTGGTCAATGACATTTTTTTTTTGGGTGGAAAACTCAAAACTTGTCCCCAAAAAAATTTCAAGCCCTAGAGGATTGGTGAGCCCTTAGAGGATGCTGGCCAACACACGATAACATGGCACGTGGCACGTTTTCTAGCGTTTGAACCCACCGGGCGTACGTGTTCAAACCCATCTTCCCAATATATATATATATATATATATATATATATATATATATGCGCTAATTCACCCTCTTCATTGTGAGGTTAGCATTATCCCCACACCAAAATACACCCATGAAGTGGCATCATGGTAAATATATGAAGGGCAAAACTGCCCTTTTTGCTTTTTCATAGCAAACTTTTAATTTGGTTTTAATAATGACAAGTTTGCCATCGAAAAAGCAAAAAAGGGCTTTTTTTTTGAGGCGGTAACAAAGATATATATATATAAAACAAAGGAAAATACAACACGAGCAAAGAAAAAGCAAAAAAGCAAACCTTGGTGGATAGTAAGGAGCTACCCAAGCAGAGAAACTAAGCGGAACCCAAAAAACTCTAACAACTCCTCCCCTGGGCCGGCAACAGGTCCAAAAGAGCAAACCCGAATCCCCAAAGTTACAAGCAGATCAGAGAACTTTGATGCAGAAATCCTCCCGAATCGATAAGAAGTGAAGTAACCCCTCATTGAAGATCTCTATTTTGCTTGCATTCCAGCTAATTACGAGGTCTTTGATGTCTCGAATAACCAGCGAGAAGGGTTTGGCCTTTCGCCTGAATATTCTGTTATTTCTTTCCAACCAAATGGCCCAGAAGACCGCATAAATCGTGAGTGGCCAAAGATCCTTCCTGGGATCCTCGAACTTTAGCTCTCTCCACATTTTCATCATCTGAACATGCCAGTATGGAAGAACCCATTTTACCTTGAAGATCGTAAATATTTTATGCCAAATGAATCTCGTGAAAGAGCAATGCAGGAATATGTGCTCCGTCGATTCACTCCCCCACATACAGAGCATACACTTGTTAGTAACCGGGATATTTCTTCGAATCGTTTGATCCCTCGTCAAAATTTTCTTTTTGGCCACCAACCGAGCAAAAAGTTTAATCTTCGGTGGGGCTTTGATCTTCCACAGCCTCGTCCAGATTCCCCTCACTGCCCTCCCTCTTTCTCGAGACTTTAGGAAGTTGTAAAAAGATTTGATCGAAAAATTCCCTTTATTTGAGTGAATCCATAACCTCTTGTCCATATTTATAGCATTGGGAGTAGCTTCCCCTAGCAGATCCATAAAATTTTGGAATTCCTTGCCTTCCCAATCCCTCAGAGGACGTCTTAGCTGGATCTTCCACTCAGCCATCCCTTCGGACATGATAAAACATTTGCGTACTACCGCTTCCTTATCTTCAGAGAAATTGAACACCGAAGGGAACCTCCGGTACAGGGGCTGATCACCAGTCCACACATCCTTCCAGAACCTAATTTTTCGACCATCTCCCTAGCTGAATTTTGTTCCGTCGATAATATCTTAGGTGTCGTTGTTGATAGCCTTCGACCAGGGCGATCCCCTATTGGTATTTGGGACTTCCCCGATTAGAATCCCATATTTTGCAGTATCAATTTGATGCCACAAATTGGTTCTTTCCTTCTCCCAATCTCCATATCCATTTTGCCAGAAGCGTTTTGTTAACCAACTTAAGGTTTCTGATTTCGAGCCCCCCGTAATCTTTTGCCTCGCAACATTGTTCTCATCTAACTAAATGAATCTTTTTCCGATCTCCCGCTCCTTCCCAAAGAAATCCCTAACTGTTTTCTCCAATTTCATAATGATTCCAGCGGGCGCCCTAAGGAAAGACATCATAAAAATTGAAATGGAAGCGAAAGTGGATTTGATAAGAGTTAATCTTCCCCCATAGCTGGGCAACTTGATTTTCCACGTCGCCATTCTCTTCTAAAATCTTTGAAGCACCGTCTCCCATAGCCGAAGTCTGATCCTTCCGAGTCCTAAAGGGATCCCTAAGTAATTAATGGGAAAATTAGCAGCCTTGCAGCCAACCCTCCTCGCCACTTGCTCGGTATCCTCCGGGGGCATGTTAATCCCAGTTAAACTCGATTTGTGTAAATTAATTCTTTGCCCTGAGACGGCTTTGAATATTGTAAGAATGTTCGTAGTATTCCTTTAGTTCCCTGCCCCCATTGTTTCCATTACAAAACACCAATGTATCATTCGCATGCTGAAGATGCGATATCGTGGAGCCCGACTCCACCATGCTGAAACCCATAATCAAGTTAATTTCTTCGGCCCTTTTAAAAAGATTGTGAAGAGCCTCCCCTACACAATTAAAAAGCAGGGGGGATAACGGGTCACCCTGTTGGAGTCCTCGCTTGCTTCTGAAATAACCGTAGGGAACTCCATTGACCAAAACCGAAAAGCAAACCGACGCATAGCAACCTTTCATCCAGTTTCTCCACTTTCCTCCAAATCCCATCTTTTGAAGAACGTAGTCCGAAAAACCCCATTGCACTCTGTCGTAAGTTTTCTCCATATTGATCTTAAAAGCCCATCCTTTATTTGCCCTTCATTTATTCATCAAAGTGCCACCACATAAGGGCATTTTGGTCTGGGGATGATGCTAACCTCACAATGATGAGCGTGAGGTTAGCATTCCCCTATATATATATATATATATATATGCAAATCATTATACAAACCATGTGCTGATAATTTTTAACTTCGACCATTTGAAGGATGTTATTGATTACTCTGAATATAGCAGCGGTTATACATGGGGAGTGTCTTTTTTATCTGCATGTAAATAAGGTTACTTCTAAACGAAAGGAACTCAACACATGGGGTATTTGACTATATGCGTGTGTACTTTTTTGTTTTCTAGATGATATGGAGCAAATTTGTCAAGCGAGTCTTGAACATAGGTCATTCTAATTTCTATATGAAAAACTTAATGCTGTTGTACCGGTCCACCTTTGTATCCAAATATAGTTACAAAAAATAGCAGAAAGTGGGACAAAATGTAAAAGCTTAGCAATATCATGACTCCAAGTGCCTCAGAATTCCAAGGTCCCGAAGTGGGATTGGACCCTAAGCAAGAGATCGATGAAAATATTGACCTAACACCATTGTTTCTTCCATAAGCACAACAAATGTGGTTGTGTTAGGGATAAGATACCTTACGTGTCTGATGCTGGGGATTTTATGGATCTAAATCACTTATGTGAGGTTTTATATGGAGGAAATACCTCAAATTTTCTTCAGGGCTTTTCTTTAAGAAAACACATAATTTTTTTAGTTCTTATTCTCAAATCTTAAAAAGATAATAGTATAGGTTCCATACATAGCATGCCTTTATTATAGAACTGTAAACTCTATCGTAGTTTTTAAATCTCGATATTGGAGCTCATATTGTTCAGCTATGATACCTAAATGTATCATCTCGGTAGCACGGAGACAAACTTTGTGTCAATGATACAATTGGAAAAAAATTGTCCATACTGATTTGTATCGGACGATTCTTATCACTAATTGCCGATACGTGTTGGTTACTAGGTTCAATGATTTTTACATGATTCAGATGGATTTTTATTTTTTTCCTCCAGATGCAGCTTCAAGATGATGGCTATTTGGTATTTAGAGCATTTCCAAACACATTTTCATATTTAATGCTTCTCTAGTAAATATTATTTCATGATGATGGCTATTTGGTATTTAGTTCATTTCTTCAATACACATTTTCATATTTAATACTTCCCTTGTCAATATTATTTCAAGTTATTATGTATTAAAATCAGTCTGTTATCATAAAACTTTGGCTTATGTGATTTTATTACTACATGTTTAATCAACTTTTTTAAATGCAGCACAACTGAGATATATTATGGAGTCTGAAGAGATGCGTCGTGCCATGGAGCCCGTGGAACTGATCAAGAGAGTAAGTATGTCCAGGTGGCATGTAATTTTAGTGAAGTTACCGCCATACCTAGTAGACTAGTAGTCCCCTCTTGCTAACATGCCAGTAAATTGGTTCTTATGGCTACAGTTTGGGAGTCCAGTTTCAGATACATTGCTTATTAGAAGTTGAAACTTGAAAACCCTCCTGATTTAATGATTTTAGGTGAAGGAAATTGAGCAAGAAGCCTATATTGAACCAGAGACTGTGCAGCAAAAAGCTCCGAAAAAGACTGCAGCAGTCAATCTTTCAAAGAGGTTGAATGATATCCATGCCACGAATGACGGTAACAGTCAGAAAGGTGATTGCCTGAGGCCTTTGTGTTTCCACACTGCTTTTCAAATTTTATGTTGACATGATTACCTAAAAAACAAACAATCCTGCACCAGAAATCCGAGTGGTTCATCCATGGTAACAAAGTCCATTTCAGCAATATGGTCGAGGGGGGTTGTTTCCATTCAATTTGGATAAATTTGGGAAAGATTCAGGAAAGTTTCAGGGTTTACAAAAAATAACATAAAATTTTTAAAAATGTAAAAGCATATGTTTAATTATCTGAAGTTATAAATGATATTTTTTAAGCCATAAAATAGGTGCATTATATAATTTATAGTTCACTTGCATCACAAATCGACAATCATAAAAAATTAAATTTCAAAGAGATGATAGAAGGTATAATTAAATCGCGAATCCAACTTCATAAGTCGAAACATTCAAAAGTTTTCGCTGAATTTTGAATTTTTTTGCAATTCACGCCGAAAGTTTCAGTGGATCCCCATTTTTGGCGAAATATTCTGAACAATGTGACCACGGGTTCATCTAATATTCTCTATATCATATCATATATGTTCAGGAAAGAAAATATAAATTATTATGTCTTGAGATATTTTAAGTTTGGACTGAAATATTTCCGGAAGTGAATGAGATTAGAATGAAGAAAAGAACAATAAATAGCTGGGAATATTGTGAATAAATTTAGATTCTTGACTAATATACATGTTCTGGCCAACACGGAAATCACTACTTTACCAAGTTATTAATCTAATGCCCTTAATATACATGTTCTGGCCAACACGGAAATCACTACTTTATCAAGTTACTAATCTAATGCTCTTCTGCCTACGAAGGTGTGGGTATTTTATGCTAACTTGTAATGTTCTTCAGCTTGTGAAGGTGTGGGTATTTATGCTAACTTGTATTTGTTCTGTGATCTCTTTTGGATTATTTTCTAGAATCTAGACTTTTGTACATTGATTTCTAAAAAATCATGCCCCAGGGGGAAAGGTTTTTCTCCATTCGGATGAGGTGATGAACTGATGATAATTTATATAATAGGACGTACTTTATTTATTTATTTTTGAATAAGAGATCAATTTATGATGTTACTTCTATAAAAACCATTGAAGAAGCGATGAAAAAGAAAGCCATGCTAAGTCATGCGTTCTGCCTTGCGTTTTTTTCTGGCAGTTTTTTAATAGTGACCAAATATTTTCTCCACCTTGTTCTGGCATCTCTTTTGGATTATTTTCTCTGAACATTTACACACTGTTCTGTGAAAAATCATGAACAATGGATATGTAGGTAAAGAGAAGATCATCGCTAGAAGTAATAAAATTCTGAAATTATATAAACCTCAGCAAAAAAACCAACAATTGGAGAGAGAAAATCAACAGCAAGAGGATTAAAACACTGCTTCACGTGGAGCTCTTCTTCAAAATAAGACTCATATTAAAACAATGTTATTACAATATAAAATTCAGAAATATAAAGTAAACCTAGGGATTGTCTTTCTCTAGACTCCTACTTCTACTCCACTTCCCAAAAAACTTTACTGGGACTACTTTAACGTCCAATCTTCCGTTGTCAACATCCCTTCGCTTCTCGAGATTTCTTGGCCCAACTGTTTCATGTGGACTTGAGAAGTATAGTTTTTCTTAATTAGAACTATTTTTAAGAGTCCTAATTGTAAGAAGAAACTAAACAAACACCCAAGTAAGATGAAAAATATAGAAAACCAATTTTTGTAGTGGTCAATGAACCACTGTGAAACAGATCTTCTCAAAAGATTCTTGTGCAACCAGCTTCCCCTAGTGACCACATAGTGGTCAAATGATCACATAAGTCTCATGTGAGACATGTCACATCACATCAGACCCCTTTTGTGTAAGTTATTTTGGGTGGGCCTGTTTTATTACTACCCCTGTTTGGGCTTTAAATCTCTATGCTTTTAGGCCTTTACAACAGGTGTTCTTGGCCTTTAAATCCTGCTGTTGTGAGCCCTAGTTCAGGTCCAATAACTTCATGTTGCAAGCCTCTGTCCTCTCGAATAACTGGATCTTGCAATCCTCTCTGCAGTGTTATCTAGGAACTACTTTTGAGAATTTTGCCGCCCTGACACTTGGTGGCACATGGACACTCCTAAATATGACACGACACTTCTAGAAATGTATGAGAAAATACTCCCTGATATCATCAAAGTGTGCCTAGTTTCAACATGGTAAAATGCTCTCTGACATCATCAAAGTGCGCCTAGTTTCAATACATAAAAGAGTTGCCATTTTAAGAAAAACTGGTAAAGTTTGTAGGTCATAAATGAAAAGGCTTAGGTGCTTGAAAACCATTTTGTATAATATGTGGTTAGAAAGTATAAATGACAAGACTTGAGTTCTGGAATATTTTAAGTTAAATTAATGATATACATTATGCATACTTTCCATCTATTTGTCAATAGATTTCTCTATGGGATAATGGCTCCTGACCTACATTTAAACACCAAAATGGTGTTTAAAATTTAAATGATCTTACACCATTAAATTAGAGCTTTTCATGTTACACCATTGAAGTGTGGATTTTTGTTATGCCATGTGGCGCACATTTGAACTCAATCTAAATTGTCCAAGTGACAATCCATCATTAGAACACATGTTAGCTAAAGAATCATGCCCATAAGTGAATGTGAACCATCCGATTGGCAAACTTTAATATCAGCCATTAAAACTAAGAACAACAGCTAGTATTAGATTCCATAGATCAGATGGTTCAAACCTCACAAAAATATGATATTTGGGCCCATTGCCCTTCTACTTATGATCTATCATTTTGAGGATCTGGATTACCCACGTCTTAAACCATTAATGGTTTATGATCATTTAAACACCATCTTGGTGTTTAAATGATGTCCACGGGAGTTTGTCCCTTTGTCTATTAGCTCTGTTGGATTCCCTTCAGTGTTAATTTGCTATTTGATTATATTTAAGGTCATGCCGAGATATTGGATTTTTCAGAAATTGTCGTGCTTGACACTTGGCAACACATGCCATGTGGCGAGTTAACACTATCTGCGGTCCTCTATCGCAGAACCTATATAACCTCTTGAATCTTAGCTTCTGTTTATTTTTCCTTCAACTTTGCTACCTCTTTCTCTTTGGTCTGCAACTCCCTTTATAAATCCTCTCTTGCACAATTTTCTGGGCTATCAAACACTCTATATCAGCAACCATCTTATTGCAGTTTTGTAGCCTTTGATATACTTTCTTCAGTCTTTGTAGCAGTCCCATCTTGCAGCCCTTGAACATCTCTTTCTTTTTCTTTAATCTCCCATTTCCATCACTCTTCTGGTTGAGAGAAACTCGTCCTCGAGTTTGATTTGAAGGAATTCTTCCCACTGACTGAAACCTTTTGATCACCCTTCTTCAATCCAATGATAAATTTGTAACAATGAAAATTCTCTTGGACATGCGGCGCGTCACGTTGAGGCGAGAGTCTCACATTTTTTTCATTTTTTGTGAAGTTGCAGATTTTCCGGTTTTTTTTTCCTGAAGACAAATAAACTTACAATCAAAATTGCCACTGGCGTCCAACTAGATGTGGCATGCATTCATGTGTATCATGGTACACTCTTCATATGCCGTCTCAATTGAGAAGTTGACCAATCGTCTATTCTTGACCGCGATTTCACCTCCCCGCTTGAACCACACCCATCATATACAGTTCATTAAGTTTCTCTATTGATAATTTTAATCTCCACTATCTCCTTTGCAAGGTTTCAAAAATCGGCTACGGCGGCCGCCTGGGCGGATCGGGTTATATATATATATCTCATTTTTTTTTGTTTTGGGCTTTCATTTGCAATCGAAGGGTTTGGGGGTTTAGGGCTTGAGTCCACTGTCTCTTCCTCTCTTCCACTCACCAGCGACCACCGGCGACCCCCCAGTAAGGGTTTTTTTTTTTTTTTTTCAATTCTTTTTCCCCCTTCTTCTATATATATATATATATATATATATATATATATATATATATATATATATTTCCATCATCTGTTGTTCTTCTTCTTTTTTGATGCACAGGGATCC
This sequence comes from Chloranthus sessilifolius, assembly GCA_021018995.1. Taxonomy (NCBI): domain Eukaryota; kingdom Viridiplantae; phylum Streptophyta; class Magnoliopsida; order Chloranthales; family Chloranthaceae; genus Chloranthus; species Chloranthus sessilifolius. The sequence goes on along the minus strand of CM037587.1, from coordinate 123,400,179 downwards.
AATGATCCTCCCGCTGGCGGACATCAAGGCTCCGGCTCCGAACCGGTAGGTACTTTATTTATTTTTTCTTCTTCTCTGGTGTCCTTTGTGTACTGATTTATTATTATTATTTTTTTCAGCTGTTATTTTTTCTTCTTCTTCGTCAAAGCTCCGGCAAGGCGGCGTGTGACGGGGCCAATACTCGAGCTTGCAGCATGGTGCTTGGGGCACGACATGTGGTGCCAGGAGGGCACGTAACATGGGGGCCAAGAGGGCCTTGCGACATGGTCGCGCTGCGGGGTCGCGACACTGATGCATAGGGGGGAAGACGCGGGACGATACGGACGCGACATAGCCAAGGTAGGTTAGCGATGCAAGAGGCGTTGCGGTATGTCAAACCAAAGGGTTTGAGGTTCTCCTGCCATTCTGGCTGAATGACTGTTTTACCCTTCTATGTGGGAGGGGAGCTGGAGAGTTGCCTTCCACCCACACGGGGCCGCCAGAGGGGGCGCAAGTGTCTCCTAGGCTTGAAAGGGTGGGCCTAGGACGTCGACGCAGCGATGTCGTGTGGCACCCAAGGGAGGTTGAAGTATGGCTCCGGACTACGCGTCGCGGTGCATACGGCTGGGCAACCTCGTGTGAACACTATCGCTGTGTGGGACTCAGTTGAGCACGATAGCACGTGGGCCAAGGATAAATGGTGCTAGTAATTCGGAACGCACACAAAGGCAGGCTGCGTGGGACTCAGTTAAGCACGCGAGCGATGAGGCACAAGGCTGTGGGCTTGGTTCGGTATGTGAGCAAGTCATGGTGGCATGGGGAGCTACATGCCAAGACTGTTGCGAGCGAGGTACTAGTGCAGTGCACAGGGTGAAGCTTGAGCAGGCCAAGTTTAGCGCATCGGTGCAATTGAGCGTGTTGTAAGGGGCACGATAAGTTGGATGGTAGGCTGTGAAACAGAGGTAACCATGTTGGGGGAGTTCTTGTCCTCTAAGCGGGTGGTATCAGAGCTGATGT